>CAESWR010000363.1:296127-307288 GCA_903171835.1 Mullus surmuletus
ATTTGTCCAAATTGCAGCAAACTCTAAAGACTCTTTATAACTCTCTACGGATAATCATCAGATCAAGTACCCAAATTCTTAACCAAAATGTGGAATACTTGAAGCTTGCACCTTGCACTCTTTTGCATATTTGGATGCTATCACACAATTCTTCACTTCTCCCTCAGCTCCCCTTTTCCTAGTTCCGTCTCTGAACACTTTGTGTCCCTGTGTTTGCAGCATTCTTACCACTTGGTCTTACTACTTCGTCCTACTTGGGAGCATTGCATTCTGGTGCGGGGAAGGCAGGGAGGTCCCGCTCCCAAGACCCAAGATGGAGCCATACAGCCAAATTACTATGTAATTACTATGTAATTGTACCTGATACCACTGATGAAATATTTTTGGACTCAAAGGTGATACCATATTTTACCACTAGAGATCACTGTGACAAGCAGCATGTCAGGCCCAAACAAATGGTCACGCCTCTCCACTGGCTTTCAAGGGTCACGTTAGCTTTAGCCTTAGCAGCTGGTAGGGCTCTCCATGCCAAACCAATGTTGACTCGGCTTCTGTCTCATTTGATCAGAACTTGGTTTGCTGATGGAATGTGTTTTCTTGGTGGGAAAAGACTGGATAGTCTCTGTCCGCCAACTGCCGAGCTCTACATTGCTAGCATCTGATTTCAGTGCTCACGTTTGTATGAGTCGAGGGGCTCACATGCACCAACATAAACGTGCGGTCGGGCCGGCCACCAAAACAAATAGACTCTAAAGTACATTTATTTATGATTTATTTTACCAACTTTGATACACATATAGAAGAGATGTGTTGATGGTTTGCTCACATTTTGACTAAAGGTAAAGGTCATAGGTCAGAAATGACTGTTCACATCAATGCCGGGTGCTAATGATTAATAGGTGGGTGGAGTGTTTTGGGGACTAGGTGCAGAGGGGGGATTTTTTTTTAAGCACAGACGTCCCTTGTCATCACAGGGAAAGGGTCCATGTCGCCATGCTTCACTACACAGCTGTGCTCATACAGCTGTGCGCACTCACTGCAATTGGACAAGACTTCTTTGTAAGTACAAAAAATAATACGTAATCTGGGTTTTCTCACAGATTTCAATATTTGGGGCAATGCAAATGCAAAGAGAAGGCACTGAGGGTTTAAAAAATGCACCAGCAGTTGTTGGGATTTTGATGTCAAGCAATGTCAGCAAATAATTCACATACTTTTTGTTTATATACCAGATGATCACAGAAACAGACGACTCTGATGGTAAAGGCACCGTCCTTTAAATTTTGTTCACAGCAAAGTTGATACATCTCTCATTTTTAAAATGTCTCTTTTCCTCTCAGTTTATGAGTATTACGATTATGTCACTGAAATCCCGCCAGAGGACTATGATTTGAGTCCTGACGATTGGTTGATGGACCTTTTGGGTATCAAAGGTAAATGACCCACTGACCCCCGATGTAGTAAGACACTGTCCTGCATATCTGCTCTGTCACCATATTGTCTACTCTGCTTTCGTGTTGTGCTTAGAATGTAAACACAGCCTTTGTGCTAACAAGCATTTCCGATTCTGTCGTCATGTAGATAAGTGTGATCCCAATCCTTGTTTGAACGGTGGCAGCTGTGACACTGCTTTGGACGGGGGTTTCCTGTGTGTGTGTCCTGAGCCTTACACAGGCAAGAAGTGTCAGTCAGGTAGGAGCAGCTCTGGCTGGTGCATTCTCATGTCTACGTTTAGAGATTGGAATGTAGGATGTGTCTATTATGAACTTAACTTTAGTCATATTTTTGCATTGTCAGCTGTAGTGTTGTAGTACTCAAGTTTGGTGTTGGTCTGACTGTCTTTATTGAAAATCTCGGTCTTGGACTGAGTGGCTTTTAGACTGTACTTTGCTTTGGAGACCAACCAACCAATCACTTCCAATCATTGCTAGATTGATTATTACCCCCAAGTTGCAGCCTCTGCCTTCTTGTTAAATGTCATCATCTGATTTCAGTTAACTTACAAGATACATTCACCTGACTAATCCACATCTGAATTTAGGATAGAAAGGCTCAAATACTTGCCTATGCACCAAGTAACATGGACTCAGGGTTCTAAGGTCAAGAAAAAGACCTATTTTCCAGAAGATAAACCAAAAAATACCTTTGTTTGCGTTTCCTTTCTTGCTACTTAAATAGAGATCATGCAGAGGCTGTTTTGCTGCTGAATTGTTCAGTTTTGACGACCACGCTAGTTGTTTCGAGGTTCTCCTCCAAACAATAACAAGCTTTTTTTGGGGAGGGGGAATAAAAATTTGATTCGGTTTGCTTAAGTTCAAAGTTTCACTGCTTGGACACAGAAGAAAATCTGGAAAATCTGCACTTCACTTCAGTGCAGATGTGTAGAAATTCACACATTTCTTCTGTTTATCAAGATCCACCATAAAGAGAATGTGCTGATGGATCGATAAAAGATTACTTTTTATCATTAATCAGCATAAAGAAAAATGCACTTAATGTTTGATAGTTTTGCAGTTAACCCTGCATGTACTGACTGAAATTGAAATGCACAAAAATTCATCCAATGCATGTTGGCACTTTTTAGTGAAAGATGTTTGCAAGAATGCCAAGTGTGGACACGGGAGCTGCGTCATCACGTCCACGCCGCCATTCTCTGAGTGCAAGTGCAAGCCTCCGTACATCCCACCCAACTGCAAGAAAGGTCGTGATTAAGAATCATATTGTGCAACATGCAAGCCATCATGATTTTTCCCTTTATTCACCCTGTTCACGCTCCCTGACCTCCATTCACAGCTTCCCCTTGCAGACCCAGCCCGTGTCTGAACGGAGGAGCCTGCATGATGCGTTCGAAACACTCCTTCCAGTGCTCCTGTCCAACTGGATTCAGTGGGACGTTGTGCGAAATTGGTAAACGCTCCATGCTCTTAAAACGTCCAGATTTGTCCTGTCAAAACGGAGCAAGAACGATCAACCTCCACCTCTTCTGCTCATGTATGAAGACCCAAACGACTGTTACCAGGAGGATGGAGAGTTCTACAGAGGCTTGGTGAGTGTCACGGTCGATGGGGAAGACTGCCTGGACTGGAACTCTCATTTCATCCAGAAGAAAGGAGGAGACCCTTTCCAAGAGTATGCGGGCTTCGATGGAATTGGGCCGCACAATTATTGCAGGTGAGCAGGTGTTTTGTGTGTGTAAATACAAGTGTTGTAGTCAAGACCGCTCAAACCGAGACCAAGACTTTACCAAGATCATGGCACAAAGACCATGATTGTATGAAAAAATCCAGAGTCCACCCGGTCAGAGACCAAGACAGGACCGAGTAAAGATGCCTTGGAGTCTGACACGAGACCAAGACCTTCAGCAGGCGGTCTTGAGACTTAGACTGATCTCAAGGACCACAACACGAGCATGGACTGCTTATGTACACCATTGATTTAACCTTCTGTGATGGAATGTGTGTGTGTGTGTGTGGGGCCACGTGAGGTTCGCGTTCAAACAAAAACTTTGACTTGTGTTTTTCCAAACCTCATTTGCCACATTGTGCAAGTGGATTTCGGTTTTGACCTACATTATTTTCTTGTTTTTGTGGCAAAAGATTTGGGAGTAATATTTTTGTAATCCGTTCTGGCAATTTATTCAGCAATAAAGGGACAAATGTTTAGTCATAAACTGCAGCTTAATTTTGGTTTTGTCATTTTGGACCAGTTTTATTTTTGAATCGCCACATTCCTGTTGTGTCTTGTGCTTTACTTTTCATATTTGCTCTGTTTTCCCACCTTTTTCAATGCCACTGTGCCAATGCCACTCTTTAAGTCCTGTGTTTGCTACTTTACTTTGTGAAGTTCAATGGTGTCATCAGTCTCTACATTTGGATCTTCATTTTTTCTCTTTGTTTTATTTTATTTTATTTTATTTCATTTTTTACAACTTGTAACAGGGAGTTTATCAGGAAATATGATCAAAGCAATATGACAAGCATTTGAAAGTTATCTAATGTTTCTCTGTATTTAAGAAACCCAGATGGAGATGATCAGCCCTGGTGTTTTATTAACAAAAATGGAATACTGAAGTGGAAGTACTGCAATGTCACAAAATGCTCTGGAGGTAAAACCGACGTACACACAGGGGTAAATCTTGCCGTCTTTGTTCTCTCATCTCCGGTTCTCCATCCCTCTCAGCTCCAGCCACTCCACCAACAATCCACGAAACAGATCCAGCCCATCCCACCCTCCCCGTCGCCCCTGCCGAGTTCGCCCAGTGCGGGAAGCCGCAGCCGGGCCGCTCGGCCAGGATCTTTGGCGGGCGGAAGTCTCTCCCTGGCGCTCACCCTTGGCAGGTTTCGCTGCAGACGAGAGCCAAACACTCCTCCGGGCCTTTCAGCCACATCTGCGGAGGCATCCTCCTGGAGTCGTGCTGGGTCCTCACGGCTGCGCACTGCATGTAAGCTGCAGCTGGGGTGCTTTCATCTCTCAGATAAATGGCTTTGCACATTGGCTGCGCTCACGATAAGTCTCCCGTGTGATGTCTTTGTCTAGTCAAAGAGGAGTGGAAATGCAAGTAGTGATGGGAGGAGTTGACCTCGAGAAGGATGAAGCCTATGATCAGGTCATCGCTGTAGAGAGAGCCATTGTGCACGAGGAATACAGGCAGAGCCCCTTCGCCCTCCATAATGATATTGGTAGGATGATTTGATTTATTAAACCAAATATGAAGCTGCATTCTGTGTTGTGCATTCCAACACTCTTTGCCATGTGACCCCCCCCACCGCGTCCAGCCATGCTGAAGCTCAAAGTGACCAACGAGCCGTACTGCGCCAGAGAAACCCGCTTCGTTCGCACAGCGTGTCTGCCAAACCAGCCCTTCGACAGCGGGACGGAGTGTGTGATCTCAGGATGGGGTGTGACTGAAACACGTAAGCAGTGTCTGAAAGTGTATTTTTTTACTGCTAACAGGTGAGAGAAGTACTGCATTTGATTGCAATGAGAGAAGCGGGATTACGCAGAATGGTTTGTTTTAACCACATAAAACTAAGTGAGCTTCCCTCAACAAAGATTAAAGCAGTAAAATGTTGTTTTGGCAGCTTATGGATATTCACCCAATTCCCCTAGATCACGTATTTAGGTCAGCAAACAGGGCGATTGCATTTCATAGAGTTTTCTTTATATTTTTCACAACATTAGAAAATAATTTAACAGTCAGTAAATTGGATTTCAAACACAAATCTTGAGGAAAATGCACATTTAAAGCTGTGTTAAATACAATTTTTACCCATTTTTTTTGCCTCTCTCAATGAATATTCACAATATTATTATAACTTTTATTTTTAAGCAGATATCAGTCAATGGTTGTTTGCAATACTTAGTATGGAGGGGAAAAGGCTGAAGCTGGTAAGAAGAAATGTTAGGGGTGGAAAAAAGTGAGCTCACTAGTTTGCTGATACTGACACAAACAACAGCCGCATTGTCTTCTTATTGTGCTGTGAGGCTAAAGTTGTTGCTAAAGTTTCTAAAGTTGCCTTCCTCTCTCAGAAAGGTACGGTAGCAACCAGCTGCTGGATGCTCGTGTTCTGCTGATCTCCCAGGAGAAATGCAAAGCTCCGCACGTCTACGGAGAGTCGCTGGATGACAGCATGTTCTGCGCAGGCAACATGAAGGGAGGCGTTGATTCCTGCCAGGTCTGTGCATGAGTGCCCATTATTTATTATTCTTTGAGTGGCACAAGTAAAGAGAATGAAAAGTGACCCCCCTTCTCTGTCCCTGCAGGGGGACTCTGGTGGTCCTCTGGTCTGTGAGCGTAATGGAACTCACTATGTTGTCGGAGTGGTGAGCTGGGGTGACGGCTGCGGCAAGAAATACAAGCCTGGCGTCTACGCTGATGTCCGCAGATTTGTAGACTGGATCAGCAGTTATTTAATTGAATAAATGGATGAAAATCTGTGCCTGTCACAGTTCCGACTCCACCCAGAATGGGTATTAAACTTGTTACAAAGCACCTCAATATCTTTTCACGTTATTCTCTTAGCTGTACCTCCCTGCATTGTAATTATGAAACCTTTCTACTCTAATGTCTCTTTTTGTAAGTGAATTGTTTATGAATTAAATTACAATGTTCCCACTGACATATGAGTCTCTTCCCTTTCAAACAAATACAAAATAATTTAATTTTATGAAAAAGTGATACATTCTCCAAGGCAAATCCATTCACACAATGTCATCCTGTTGTAATATCATATCATATCATATCATGTAAAATCATTATATATATATATATACATACTATTGTATAATATAATATTATATTATATAAAATTATATTATATTATTGTGTTAATATAATAGATACAAATCATTATAATTTGATAAAGGTGAAACATTTAAATTGTTGTATTATAATAATACAAAATATGTGTTATTTATCATATTATATTACATCACATTATATTATATAAATGGTTCAATAGACGTAAAATTAACTTGGCATTTAGCTGCAGAGGGTTAAACATATGTAAGTCATCCAAGGTTAGATAAATAGAACTGTGGTTCAGAGCAACTAAGCAAATGCAATAAACACACAACCACCCACAGAATCAATGCAGGTGGGTAAAGATTGACCATTGCGCCACATGAAATGCTGAAAGGTTTTAAAGTCAGAAAAGTTCTCCCACTCTTGATTCTGCTGCAACAGCCCCTTGCAGCACCATGCTCGCTGCAGCGCTCCTCCTCATCAGCCTGAGCGTGCTGAGCGCTCACGGACAACTGGTAGGTTTCATGAATATTTTCATTAATTGGTCAGTAGATTGATTGGCTCTGACTTGATTCTGATATCTATTGGGATTTTTTTCTTTCATTTCAGGACTTGGAATGTAAGGATGACTGGTGTGATGTTGCCCTCTTTGATCTCATATTACTGTTTGGTGGATTTGTCTTTTTGTCTTTGCTCTCTTAATGTTTTCTGATACTTCATGTACCGTGTGATTTTGTTCAATAAGAGGAATATAAGCTACTCTTCGGTTAAAAAGGTGACGTTGTTAATTCAATGTGATTAATATGATATAGTTTTATATTTTTGATTTAGTTAGAACCATAGCGTCCGAGTATTTCATTGTTTAATTATTCAAAAATAATTTCATGACTTTAGACTCTTTTCCCACTCTTGACTCAGATATTACCTCTACAGCATTTTCCATTTGTGGAGAATTATTTGTACATACAAACTTACAAAATACACAAACTTTGAATTGAAACTATGACCAGTACCTATAAATATTCAATCACTGGTGTGAGTTGGTCTTTCCAAATATTGTTAGTGTTGGTGTAAATAGCAATAGCAGAGCACAGGGTTCAGTTTTTCTGCTTTATTATGCAAAATGCCACTGTTTAAACAGCTCCTTGTTCTTGGCAGATGTGTACTATGATTACGACTACGTCACTGAGGCTCCCAGCATTTACTATGACGTAAACGACTGGTTGTTTGACCTGGAGGAGCCCAGTAAGTGTCCCCGGAAGCTGGTATGATTGTAGTTTTTCATCCAATCCTGGCATCGGGACGTGCTTAATCCCTCCAATTGACGCTTTCTTGCCCTTTTTTTCCCAGCTGCCTGTGATCCAAACCCATGCTTACACGGCGGCGTGTGCCAAAGCATATCAGATACAGAATTCACATGCCACTGTCCTGGTGCTTACAGAGGCAAGAGATGTCAACAAGGTTGGTAGAGATTCCAAACCTGACTTCCTTATCAGTCGATTTTGTCTCATTCGTTAGTCCTTTGATGTTGTAATTATTATCAGATCGTAAATAGATTTCCTGTTTTAACCTCAGATGTCTTGTTTTGAATATTCAGTGAAAAACGTTTGTGAGAATGTGAGATGCGGCATTGGTGACTGTGTGGTTGACCTGAAGAACCCCCCGTTCTATGAGTGCAAATGCAGACCGCCCTTCCAAGGTCCTGACTGCAGGTCATGTGAGTAAAGTTTGTGTATTTTTTTAAACAGCTGAGCCCTTCGTGACCTATGACCCCCAACGCAGCTTCATGATCGAAACACAATCCGTGTATCATTCTTTTTTCAAAACAAAAGCAAAACAAAAAAAAAATCAGGAGTCTATATTAACGGATTAAACACAAAAGTTACATACTTTGTTTTTAAAAAAAACTACCAGATCCAGAAATCATAAGCTAGAGCCGATAAAGGAAAGTTCTATGTTCTCTGATTTCTTTCTTTCTCTCTTTCAGTGCCATCATCCGTCTGTATCGCCAGTCCTTGTCAGAACGGAGGCTCATGCATCCCAGGAAGACGCGGCTTCCGCTGCAGCTGCCCCAATGGATATACTGGGAGGTTCTGTCAAAGTGGTAACTGAGTCTCATCTGAATCCCAGTAGGAAAAAAAACCCATGCATGCTTGCATACACGTATTTAAAGCCGGTCTTTTTTCCACTGGTCAAGCTGCCAACGACTGTTATGTGGGTAATGGAGAATCATACAGAGGCGCCGCCAGCACAACAGAGGACGGAGGGGAGTGTCTGGACTGGAATTCCTATTTCATCATAGAACACGGAGAGGATCCTTTCACCGTCTATGCTGACTTCCCTGGATTGGAACAAAACAATCACTGCAGGTACTTGACTGGTCACCAATACAATGATTAACTGTGATTTCATTAAGAAATTATATGTAGATTTGTGCATTAAGAGGAAACAACACCACCCCTTTTTTTTAGGAACCCCGATGGGGATGACAAGCCCTGGTGTTTTGTCAAAACAAAGAAAAGGCAATTGTCGTGGGAATACTGCCAAGTCTCAAAGTGCTCTGGAGGTGATCACACACACACACACACACACCTGCAAGAGCCCATAGCATATATTCCCACAGCATGTTAACTCTTCTGTGGTGCCCCTCAGACCCCAATCCACCCCCGCCCGTCACACAGCGGCCGGGAACAGTCCAGTTCTCCCAGTGTGGGATGTCCCAGCCTCTGACCATGAGCAGGATTATTCGCGGAACCAAGGCCCCCCCCGGAGCCCACCCCTGGCAGGTGTCGGTGCAAAACAGACCCAGTCGCTCGTCCGCAGACTTCGGCCACTACTGCGGAGGAATCCTGATCAGCTCCTGCTGGGTCCTCACCGCTGCCCACTGCATGTAGGTGCTCTGGGCCATCCTTCCCTTTTTTTTTCAACTTTTCCCAAGTTTTGAAATGAAAAGCTAACCTTTTTTTCAGTGAGCCAAATTATGAATACCGTGTGGAGGTGGGAGGGGTGAACATCGACAAGCCAGAGGAGATGGACCAGACCATCTCAGTGGTTGATATCATTGTCCATGAAAACTACAGGGAAACCCGCGAAGCTCTTTACAATGACATCGGTTTGTCCAATTTAGACCATTGCACATACACAATCATGAAATTGACTTGTGATTTAGCAGTTTGTCTGCTCGTCTTTTGCAGCAGATGATCAGATTGTTGTTGCATTGTTTATATATTTATATTTTTTCAAACTGTTATCTGCTGCCTTCCCGTGTAGCTCTGCTCAAGCTCCATGTGACGGACAGACCATACTGTGCCAGGGAAAGCCGCTTTGTCCGGACCGTGTGCCTCCCAGATCAGGTCTTCCCCGCTGGAAAGGACTGCATGATCTCCGGATGGGGAGTCACTGAAAACCGTAATAGATTATCTGACTCCTCCGAATCACTTAAATAGGTTGGTTTCAAAATGTCAAGTGTGACTGATTTGGATTGTCACCTCCCGTCAGGGAGCTATAGCCCTCAGCTGTTGGATGCTAGTGTCCGGCTGATCTCCGAGCAGCAATGCAAACGTCCTCAGATCTACGGGCAAAAGCTGGACGACAGCATGCTGTGCGCTGGGATACTGCAGGGCGGCACCGACTCGTGTCAGGTGTGTAGGTTCGGCGTCAACATGGGAGGAGATTTTCATTTTATATCCTTTGTCTGACATGTGCACTAAAGTATTGTTCACATTCTAACCCCACAGGGTGACTCTGGTGGCCCGCTGGTGTGCAAGCATAACGGCGTCCACTACATCACCGGCGTGGTGAGCTGGGGCGAAGGCTGCGGCCAGAGGAACAAGCCCGGGGTCTACGCCAACGTTTACAACTTTCTCAGTTGGATTAGAAGCAAGATGAACTGAACGCCCTGTGAAGAAAAAGAAAGAATGCATACGAAGTTGCCTTGGAAAACAAAAAGAAAAACTGTTTATTTCAATAGCAATAAAACCAAACATTTACTCCCAGCCCAGCTTTGAGTCAAAAGAGGCCCTGTTACATTCTCACAAAGCTGAACCTGCCAGGTGAAACATCAGTATGGCCTTTCCTCACCGAGCCTAGCTCAAAGTGCACTAGATTATCAATCCTGTAAGAAAACGGCGTATTATTCTTTGGTGCATTACAATAACTGGACCTTGCTCACATGAATAGACTAAAAGTGTTTTTTTTAATCATCTGCTCTATGAAATGCCAGCCACATAGCAACCTCAGGTAGATCCCAATCCTTTCAACACTTGATATACCAAAGCAAAATCCAAGCCTTCCATTGAGTTCTTTTGTCCTAAACCTTCTGTTTAAATGGTCATTCAGGGGCAGGAAATGTATCAAGAAACTGCATCAACCAGTAAATAATGATCGTACTCCGATTTCTTTCTGTTCACCACAAGCCTACAAGCCATTCAACAAACAAACATTACAGGTCCTGTCCAGGTCAACATGCTTCCACTCCATCAGTAAACCCACGTTCACAGTTCGTTATTGCACCTACAGGGGCTCCATTTGCCACTTCCGACCCCGCTGTCAACTCATGTAGCTACAGTCATTTCATCAAAGCAGATCCCACATTCGCACCACTTCACTTGACATTGTCTCTCTTTGATATTCTCTAAACCGCTAGCGTCGATCCAAGGCGCTCAGATCTACGCATCTTCTATCGCGGCGGCTTTGCTGGACATCGACGTCTTGATTGCGTTCTGGATGGCTGCCGACGAGGTGGACGAGCTGGTGCTGGACTTCTTCTCCATAGACCTGAACGAGGAGGAGGTGGTGGTGGTGGTGGACTTCTTCTGCACAGTCTGGATGGTCTTCTTCCTCTTGACCTGGAGGACCTCCATGGCGTCCATGTTGACGCCCTGCTGAATCTCCTCACTGGTCTCCACCTGCTCTGAG
>CAESWR010000363.1:328541-342719 GCA_903171835.1 Mullus surmuletus
AAAAAAAAAAAAAAAACGAGACAAAACCAACGCACTTCAGATGCAGAGTGGCGTAGCGCTTAATGACGAACCCAGGTAAGACAGCCGTTCTCTTCGCTCTCCTCCTACCCCACTCATCTTTCCACCATGCCCAGCCCGCCACAAAACGAAATTTGGTACAGTATGTTGGCTCAGGTGGGAGGTGGCGGTGGTGGCGGTGGTGGTGGTGGTGGGGGGGGGAGGCCCTCAAATCACATGTTTATTAGAATATGGCCGGGCTGCCCTTGAGCGTGCGTGAGTGGTTTGGTGCTGTGCATTGTTCCCATGCATGGCCAAGCTGATGACTAGGCTCTTCTGGAACAAGCCTGGATTTTGTGAGCCCCTCCTCCCACTGGGCCACTGTTGGCTAAGCTATCTGGATGGATCTTTCAAAGAATGGAAATATGGCAGCTCTGCGAGAATTGCCACTCGAAGATTTCCACTCGCCCAATCTACATTGATCTACTTCGGATTTATTTGATATCTGCGCAAAAGAAAAATGTTCTAACTTCCCCTTCGAGCTGACGGTGGATTACTGCGACCAGATTTGGCCGTCACATTAATGCCTTATTTGAAAATGTACGTACTTGCTGGTCTCCTATTATATTTATGGTGATTTCTGTTGTGTTTTCCCTTGGCTGGATGTCTTGACAGTGACTTTTATTAAGCCTGGAAATATTTTGGCTTGAAAGTCACTGTCATATTTGGAGTAAATTCATGGGCCGAACCTACAACAAACAGCAGCATAGAAGTTTTGGCTGCTTTGATTTTTCTCAAATGAGTAGTTGAATTTTTAGTTTCTGGAGTCTGTTCCAAGGGGCCTGTTTTCCCCCAGATATTTTATTATTGTGAGCTTGTTTTAGCTGTAAAGAATTTCCACTCATGTATTAGTTATTATTATTGTAATTTACTTACTTAACAGCATCTGGTTTCACCTTTCGAAGAAATGTTCCAAGTAAGGAGGTAAACAATACTGCATTGGTGACGCATTCATATTGCCTAATATTCTGCTTCTCTGACTCTTCTACCAGTAAGAAGAATAAGGATGGCCAGACGCGGGAGCAGGACTACTCTTCTGAAAGCCATTACAGAATTGTTTCACCAACATTCCAGTATAAGATGAGCCACCAGCGAGTGGGCAAGTGCATCATCATCAACAACAAAAACTTTGACGAAAAGACAGGTACGGCAAACACGCTTTCAAGCCAATTGCGCGGCTCTCTTTGTGACGGCATCTGGAGTGTGTGTTCTGACCGGCGTGTCTTGCCAGGGATGAATGTACGTAACGGCACGGACCGAGACGCCGGCGAGCTGTTCAAGTGCTTCAAGAGCCTGGGCTTCGACGTCTGCATCTACAATGACCAGACATGTGAGAAGATGGAGCGTCTTCTCAAAGAGGGTGAGTCACGTGGTCCTCCGCCACCCTCCTTTTCCATCCGCTTGGACTGTGTCAAACCTTTTAGATTCTAATATTTGATAGAGAGAGCTTAATAAAATTCTCTGAAGGGTCAATTTTCACGCCTGGGTTTGAAGCTTAGCTAGGAATTAATGTGATAATAACTGCTGACTATTACTGGAATCACTTGACCTTATTTCGTCTTATGAAACAAGTATAATGGCATTGTAGACTGAACAAAATCCAGGTTCTTCCATTGGGCAACTCTCTCCATGTCAGTCTTTAGTTAGGAATTCCTTCTTTCCTTGTACTTTTCAAATGCAGTATTGAGTAGGCTCAAGTCATCATAATTATTCTGAAGATGAGAATTCACAATGTGTTTTGTTGTTTGTTTGTTTGTTTTTTACCCTCATCCTCAATACTATCCTATGCCCTTTCATTCCTAGAAGATTTAACATGCAAAATCACAGTTTATATCAGTAAAAACTTTTTAATACTGTCTATAACATGCTGCCGGTCCCTTCTAAATATCTTCTACTTGATAACATTTGGCATTTTACTGGCCTCGATCCATGTCACAGTGAGTTCTATTGGCAATTGAAGGCCCAAGCACCTTGAGTTTTGTTAGGCTAACATAACCATGTTTTATGGTCCACTATTGTTAATCTGGTTCATAATGTGTCTTTTATTGGCCAGATATATTTGTTATAACTAGTGAAAAGTTTGAAAAGGCAAACATACTTGACGCATTACTCCGGGTCAGCCCTCGGGCTAAATTTTAGATAGATAGATCTTTATAGATAGATAGATAGATAGATAGATAGATATATCAATCTTTATTGTCACTTGCACCGCAGGCACAGTTACAAGCGAAATTGACCATCAGCCTGTCCTGTTAAATTGTGCCCTTTATTTGATGTTTTGGGAGTGAATACCACTTTTTATCAGGGTCCAACTATTTGCGGAGGTGCAACTTTTAACTTTTACTGTAGGATTTTAGGATGATAAAGGAATAAAGAGTCTGGAATTGTGCGGTATGGGTGAGCTTGAAGGTATTTTTTCAATTCTACCCTTCAGACACAAACCCAGATTCTTGACTCGTGGTTCGTTACTGTCGAGACGTTTTGATGAGGCCCGAGCCAAGCTAAGAGCTGAGTGTTTGTCTGTGTGTGTATGGGTCAGCCTCGGAGGAAGACCATAGTGACAGCTCGTGTTTCGCCTGTATCCTGCTAAGCCACGGGGAGGAGGGCATGATCTACGGCACGGACGGAGCCATGCCAATCAAGACCATGACCTCGTTGTTCAGGGGTGACATGTGCAAAAGCTTAGTGGGAAAGCCAAAACTCTTCTTCATTCAGGTGGGCAATTTTTTTCTTTTTACCCCTCAGTAAGTAAAATGTGATCAGAACTGGTGTTGTGTTACATTTGCTTTCTGGTAATATCTAATATTTTCACACTCTTTTGGCCAATATCCAATACTGACATCACATGATCGGCCAAGTACATTGGCTAATATCTACTAATTTCAATGCTGCCTATAATGCACTTTTTAAGCTGGTAATGCTAGTATCCAATGTGTCGTTATTATTGCGCATTCCTGAATGTAAAAACAGGGTTTAGTTGAGATGGCAGATGAGGGTATTTATTGTTTAAGAGCTACCTGTCCCCGCTTTTTAAAAAGAGTTAATTTTTAATTGCTTCACCAGGTCTTCGTTGAGAAAGCTACTCAGGATCACAATGAAATGTCATTTCATTTACTTCACCAGGCTTGTCGGGGTTCTGAATTTGATGATGGTATACAGACAGATTCGGGTCCGCCGAACGATACCCTGGAGACAGATGCTAATCCAAGACATAAGATCCCTGTCGAGGCAGATTTCCTGTTTGCCTACTCGACCGTTCCGGGTAAACCACAGTTGAAAGTATTGCTGTGAAAAAAAGAAAGATGAAGCAGAGAGTATCAATCAGTTAGCTAGCAGACATTTATTCCTGTTGATTATTTCCTAGGATATTATTCTTGGAGGAACCCTGGGCGCGGATCCTGGTTTGTCCAGGCGCTCTGCAACGTCCTCAACGAGTTTGGCAAACAGCTGGAAATCATGCAGATCCTGACACGTGTCAACTACATGGTGGCCACCAGCTTTGAGTCCTGGTCCGAAGACCCTCGTTTCAGTGAGAAGAAGCAGATTCCCTGCGTGGTCTCCATGCTGACGAAAGAACTGTATTTCAACTGATCGCCTCTCCACTGACTGACTGACTGACTGACTGACTGACTGAATAACCAACTGGACTGACCAAACAGACGTTTTCAGGTACTGATTTAAGCGGTCGAAGCATTCAGGGATGATTCGGGCCCAGCTCAGACACATTTTGATGTTTAGCTGGGCCTGAGAATGAGCACTCCGTTACCTAGAAAAAGACAAATATTTACAACGCCACTCGCGTTAATGTGTCGATGGTGAAACTTCTTCCTCTTCTTCAGGTTATTCATACAAATGATGGCGTCACATTTGATCTGATCTTTGTCGACAGGCATTGTCAAATATCCATGTTATTCTACCAACCAACAAAATTTGCTGCCAGTTTTTGTGGGTTTGGGGGAATCCTATCTGAACATGTGCTCCATTTTCCATCATTCGTAATGGATGCCAACAGGGTCCTGTTCCAATTATTTGTGCTAAGTTACCAAGCTCCTGGCTATGAATTCTTATTTACACACATACAAGAGTTTTATGAATCTTGTTCCAGTAGTTGACCACAAGGGGGGAAAAAATCCGGAAAAAACAAACATATAAAGCCTTTGTGAATGAATGACGTTTTAGCTAATATGATTTTTAAAACTTTTTTTAGTAACCTTAGTATACTAGATTTAGTCCATAGAATCTTCACTTGGAACCAAATTCGAGTGATTAGAAGTCATTATCAAGAGAAACATGAAACCTGCTTTAGGCTTCTCCAATGTGGCTGCCCAAAAGATAGGCATCTGGAAAATGGATCACATCCTTTTCAGCTATCTGTGTTTTCATGTTTTCAGCTGTCAACTGTCCAGGAAAAAGAGACAAACACTCTTCTGAGCAGAAACATGTTGCTCATGCCAGAGGCTCAGTGTTTCAGCCTTCCTAGCAAGTTCACGTTCGTAGCACCATGCTGGCATCCTCAGGTTCTTTAATGCCCCACTAAGTGGGTAAATGTAATGTTAAAGAATTTCCTTCATGTATAGCTAGGAAGGCGTCATCTTTTGCTGTGTGAAGATTAGTTCTACGAGATCTTGGGTCAAGTGCATAGTATATATCCCCCTTAAAAATAAGGATCATTTGCATCATGTAAAAGACTTCACTTGCGTGTGGCTCAGACCCACAAAGATGAAAATACTGTAGTTGTACATGATGACATTTAACCAATGTCAGGGTCCAACAGTTTTTTCAATTTTATCTTATTACACATTTAAATCTTTGACATTCCCCCTTTCTGTCTGTAACATAGACTACGAGACAGAGAAGACTTGAGAATGTCTAGTCATAAATTGGAGAGATATCAGTGTTAAGCTGGACTGGAGCACACATGCCACATCATTTCACTGTATATGAGTGTTGTACATCGTCATAACATACACTACAGTAATGGAGACCAAGCTATGTCTTTCTGTCCAACTCATTCTCACTCAAAAATAAAGAGGCTACCAGTGGCTCTGGGCTAAATGCACCACTCCTACAGTGGGTGGTGGTCAAACCTGTTTCAGCTCAGGAAGTATCACCAATACACAAATAAGTCTTTGACTTTTTTTTTTGGTATGTCAAAACTATAATTGAGCTCTGCTTGGATTCTGGCACAAACATCACTTGGAATGATTTTGGGAATGTTGAAACCAGACTTGACTTTCAAATGTGAAAAAGTGCAGCTTCCCGTTGTTGAAGTCTGTTGTTAGTTTGACCCAAAGAGCCACTGGCCAAGTGACAATGTGTGACAAGTTGAGTGAGAGCAGTTTTTTTTTTTTTTTTTTGAGGAAAAACATAGAATATGAGGAAAAAAACTTGAAGTAACCAAAATGCTTTGATCTAATATATTAAGTAAGAATCAATTGAATGTAAAATCCAAGAACAATGCTGACAGTTCAATCAGTGATGCCAATTGTTTGTTTTTTAATCAGATTTTAAAAACTATTTCCTCCCTTATACCAAGGAAACATTCCACACTATGTGAAAAATCTAATATTAATTTCTAAAAGGACATTGTTTCACATTAGCAGACAAACATCAACCATCTCTCTTATTCTCTGATGGGCTGATAATGGTCAACAAGGCCTAAATGAGATGATTTATTCAGCCCGTACAGAAGTTTATCTCTAATTTAATTTTCAAATACAGAGCAAGCAAGGGATATTATAAGATTTAGTTATTTGTTTTGTTTGCGATACATGAAACATTCTGATAATAGACATTTTCCAGATGAAAGACATTTGCTGAGCAGGTTTTGTCTCTGCTGTGTTTTTGTCCCAAAATATGTCCATCACAGAGGCAGCTATTAACTGGTAGTGACAGGTCCAAATACACAACCCACATGTACACAAGACTCATTGTCATCGTTGCCGCAGGTCTTCACACGACTGCGTTTGTCGGTGATTTCGGAGGAAAGTTCTGCAGTCGCTTTAAATAGTCATTCTTTTTTCACCTTTTCACTTTTTGTATTTAAAAAAAAAAATTTATAACACAGTGACATATATATTGGTGCCAGAAGTGTGATCCGTTTTGCCATGCCGGTTTACACCCAGTGCACTTGCCCAACACAGACACATAACTCATGAATCCTCTCGACACATGGATCTCTGATCGGTGATGTGGTGCCCAACCTGTGCTGATAGGACTGTTTGCTCCACTTGTTTTGGAATGGAATTGAAGGGAAAAAAAGAAGAGTAAAAATTTAAATGCTTTACGGTGTTAAATGCTGTTGTCCTCAGGAATATATAGAAAGGATTTGGAGAGATGAATGAATGAAATGAATAGAAAGTATAATCTGGCCCAATTTTTTATTTTTTATTTTGGGGCAATAATACCTTGTTTAAATATTTTCAGAACAGAGGAATGCTTATGTAAACATTTTGTTGTATTAAACATAAACCAATTTATTGTGAAATGACTTGTGTGGGTTTTTTAGCACCTCACCTAATACACATCGAAAGGCTGATGTTTCCTGTGGAAAACCATAACCATCGCTTTAAGTTCAAGTAAAATTGATCGTTAGTGTCTGTATTTCTTTATTCCTTTTTGACAATCAACTGAATATTCTTGTGTTGTACACTACATGACAATAGAGGGCATCGTTGAGAGATTTTGGAAATATGCCAAGAATGTTTTCATTAATGAAGAAGGAATGCCGATGATCAGATACCATCTTGGCTCCGTTCCATAATTACCATGACCTGCCAGGCAGCGTTCGGGAAACCAAAGTCTTTGGGTTTCGGGGGGTTATGGTTGCCAATTATCAAAATTTGTCAGCATTTCCTGCTGTTTTTTTGACCAAATAACAAATCAACAATAGGATGCAGTCGCTAGCCTTAATCTTGTGTATGTAAGTATATATGTACAGTATATATATACACGTATAAATATCCCTTTGTGTTATGAATCTGGAGTTTACTAATACAATTATTGTAAGTTGTAGGTGTGTTATCAACTCTTGTTTATAAAAGGGGATTAAAGTTTTGGAAGAATTCTCAATGTAACCAAGTGCAGTTAAGGCCTCACTTGAACAGACTTAACTAAAACAGAACTGATCCTCATTAAAAGATTTGTGGCAGGGCTGTGGTATCTGAATGCTTGTTAAGCAATTCCTCATCTCAATATTCTATTTCAGGACAGAGAAATGTTTCTAGTGTCTGTTGCGCTAGCTTTGGCATGTCCACTGTAAGGTATGAACAACACGACTGCTCAATGTAGAGCAGCCATCAGCCATTCCTTTATATTTAGACAAGCGGAACACGTGCACTCCGGAAGCAAAGAATGTCAGATAGGGTCGCAGATGCGCATGCCCCCACAGCGCAAAGGCATTCCTGCCCGGTCCCTCCAGTCCCCCACCCCCCCAGGCCCTTCCTGCCCCACCTCAGAGAACAGGAGCTGATTTGGAAGCGTCGCAAATCTTAAGGGAATTCCAGTTTGTGCCTCCGTTGTCATGGCCTGGGCACAGTGCCTGGTGCAGGGTGCCGCTGAAGGTCCCTGTGCAGAAGCAGTGGAGCGGTGTCATGGTATCCGCCCCCAGGAAGCACACCAAGCCCCCCGGGAAACTACAGAACACCCCGATGCGGCTGAACTGTCTCCCCGCCAGAAGCGGCAGTTCGTTGTGGACGCCGGCATGCCACGCCGTGTAGTCCCCGTTAAAGTACTCCACGCACCAGGACTCCTTGCCCCGGCCCAGCCAGCACTCTTCCTCCCTTCCCTTGCGCGGGATGCCTGGGTAGGTGAGGCCCAGCTCCCAGTAGGTCTTCCCTTTCACATCCACTTCCCAGTAGTGGCGTCCCTCACTGAAGCTGTGCTGGCTGACCACGTTTAGGGTGGTGTCGAAGCGGTAAGGCGCCTCGGGGACCTCCTGCCAGGTGTCCGTGTAGGTCACAGAGTCGCCTTTTGGGGAGACGATCAGCTTAGGGTGGGCGGTCTCGGCGTCTAGGACGACGTCGGCCGCATCTGTGTGGAGAAAGAGAAGTCCGAAGAGCGCAAGTTCACAAGACGCTGATTGAGAGCTTTGACACAGACCAGGGAGCAAGACAACTTCACACTTTCCTCAGGGGGAACTCACAGCTCTGGAAGAGTTTCTTGGTGACGGGGACCTGTGATCTGATGAACAGCAGCAGGTTGATGGTGAGACTCAGCAGCTGTTCGGTCTTGAACTCGTCCATCTGGATCAAGTCGGGGTCTGTCGCCTTCAGAGTCTCTGAGATTCTGATCCCACAACATAGCGGGGGAGGGGTGATTGTTGGCGAGGTGATAATAGAAGACAAACGGTTGGGAAAATTCATTTGTAAAGCGTGTGTTTAGCAGGTCAGACCAAAAGGAAAAGGAAGAGCAAACCAAAATATTCAGCCTAGTTATCGTTAAAATCTGTGTGCGGTAAATACAGATTCAGGTTACAGATTGAGAAAGCAGGTAAATGACGCAGCATTTCCACAGCAACAAAGACATATTTTGACCCACTGCCAAGGAAACATACCTTTCTTCAGTGCCAGTGCTCTGTGTCAAGTACAAAAACATAAGGAAAACATAAGGAAACAGCTTGAGAGTGAGAGTCTTTTTTTGGAATTTGTCGCTGTGTTTACCTGAATGTTGACTTCTTGCGTACTGTTTTGCATCTGGGTGCTGATCGTGTCCAGTTCCTGCTCTAGTTCCTGAGTGAGCCGGTAGCATTCCTCTATCCTGTCCTCCACCAGCTTCTCTGTGGCCTCGTGTTCAGTGTCCAGCTGGGTCATCGTGATACGAAGGTCCTCGTCCAGCACCCGCCTCATGTCCTCGTACTTCTTCCTGATTTTCTCTTTAGCTGCGTCTGTCTTTTTCTGAAAATGCCATGGAGTCATAGTGGTTTTGGGTCGACGCAGTGTTGTTGTCAAGAACGCACAACCCAAAAGCAAGACTTTACTGATCCAAGACAAGTGCATGCGTTGGGCTTCGAGACCAGGAAAGTTGAAAGAAAGATTAAGAAAATGACAGCAACAAAAATAGCCTCTGCATTATTCTATTTAAATAGTACAATGCAAGAAATCAACAAAGGTATTTTTTTCATAATTTATTCTAGAAAATAGGTCTTTGTCTGAATCACAACCCCTGAGTCCATGTTGCTTGGTGCATAGGCAGATATTTCCACTTATTTTTGGCATTTTAGGCTTTTTTGTTTCCATCAAATATGGACTTGTTAGATGAATGTGGCTTTTAAGGTGACTGATATCAGATGAAGACATTTAATAAGAAGGCAGAGGCTGCAACTTAATGGAAATAATCAATCTACCAATGATTGGAAGTGAATGGTTGGTGTCCAAAGCAAGGCAGTCTAAAAGCCTGGCAGTGGGGGGCTACATCGCTCTGGATAAAAGATCTAGAGTCCACTCAGCCTGAGATTGAGACAAGTATAGAATGCCGTTGAGTCCAAGACGAGACCAAGACCTTCAAAAAGTCGTCTTGAAGCTGTGTTAAGACCAAGACCACTCTCAAATACTACGAGACTAGGACATTAAATATGAAGGATTTAACATTATAAATTGAGAAAGTGTTGTTTCATTGAGACGCATATCTGTGTTTAACCTTGAAATGAAGTTACCACATGAACACAAGGGCAGCTATTATGGGGCCTTCAAACCTTCATGTCTTTGCAGGTCAAGGCGAAGTATTCATCACCTTCACCAATTTATTGCAGGTCTATTTTGTCTCAGGTGCTGCTTTGTTAAGGACCGTTAACCGGGAGTCCAACTTTTGCTCGACTTTTAACAGTTGTCGGGATCAATAGTTCCATTCTGTGATCTGACCTTTGTGGGTTTTAGATGTGAGGCTACAAGTTTTACAGTTAAAAAGCATCACACTTACACCAACGACAGACATATAATACACTTACTGTTATCTCCACCTGCTTAGCTGCAAGTTTCTTCATCCTGTAGGCGATGATATCTCTTTGTCTCTGCAAGTGCTGCTGGTGTCTCAGAAGCTTCTCCTTTGAATCGCAAAGACAAAGAGAGAGAAATAAAGCAGGTCATACAAATTGCGAGAAGGTGTGACCGGGGGGGGAGGCTAGGGTCGATGGGCTTACTTTATTGGTGGTATTTCCTCCTACCTTACCATTCATTTTCTCCACTGCGGTGTGGATAAAACACCAGTAAGCAGTGGCAACATGACCATGAGGACTTTTATAGGCTGGTCACATGTGTGGGTGGAGGGTTGTGTGCGTGTGTGCGGGGCATGCTGGCTTGTCCTCGTGATAGCTGTCACCCGTCTGGGCTGCATGGCCTCCGTTCCCATTTAGATGAGAAGGTGAACACGCAACACCAAAGAAGGGGAACAAGACGGAGGAAGTGTTTGTCCATAATGTTCCTGGATTGTAAAAGGCCTGCTCTTATTCCATGTCCTATTAAACCAGATGCTTTATTCATGCCGCCCCCACACTGACCTTGATGCGTGTCTGGCTGTGTGTCGCTTCTGGTAAATTCATCCCAACAAGGCATTTGTCCGTGCTTGGAGCTCACAGGCGAACCAAAGCTCTGGAGTGTATTTTCTTGGAAGTCAGCTGCTCCGGCGAAAAAAAAGGCCAACCGTGTGTTCAAATCCCGTAAAAGGTGCCACTGGGTCTTCATCGCCATACACGCAAGGCATGTGTTCTCCAGGGATCTGCTCCAAAACACGCTGCAAAAAATGCTGAAATAATGTGGGAGAAAACACGTCCTCCCTAGCAAAGGTTATTTGTACATTTTTACTCATTAAAACAAGAGTAGGCTACAGTTTACAACTTACAGAAGAACTCAAGTGTGCATTGAAGCACAGCAGAAGACAAAAAGGGGGGAAATAATCAAGGAGTTAACTCAAAAACAAAACAAAAAAACCCTCTCAGATAGAAAGATTAATACAATCGAAATTTTATGTACATTTTTTTCACCAAATCAGTTCAATTCAAAGTAACATGACCATCAACAGCCTGAACTTTCATGAGTCCTACTGAGATATTTACAGTAACCAAACCTCCTCCTCACCCAGCCTTTGTCACACAAATTAAACGGCCCCCAAACCCCCTTAAAAGGTTTGTGCTTTGGTCTTTAAAGTTTTTTCTATAAAGTTCTTAACTTGATAAGCTGAACCCAATATGTGACTCTTTGTGACACTTGCTCTTTCAAACCAGGCCAATTGATTTCTTAGCAAAGATACTTTATACAAGACGTAAGAGGAAGTGAAAAGTTAGAAATCCTCTCACATGTTCACACGACAAGCATTGACGTTTTTGTTTAGCACACTGTCGTATCAATGAAAAAGAGCTTTTTAAACAAGAGTACAAATTATGCCTTAAAGCAAGCAGGTTATTACATATCTAGCACACACAAGCCGTCCTCCTCCTTAAAAGCGCAAAAAGAAAGAAAGAAAAGGTTTCCCCCGGTTTTAAGGGACACGGTGAATTCCTTGAACTGTGAGGATTAGTTTGTGGCTTTCTGGGGAATTCAATTCAAACCACACAGCAATTGACTTAAGGAACCAGTATCTCAAGTTCTCTTTCCAAACATGTGGTTTCCCTTTGCCAGCTGCTTTCCTGGCAGCAGCATTTAGTTGCGCAGACAACTTTGTGAGCGGATCGCTGCACAAGTCTTCCACAAGTAAGTTGGTTTTTTTTCTGCTTTTCATCAGCTTATGCATACATTTCAATTCATTTTCTTTCCAGCTGAGTAATACATTTAATGTAAAGCTATCTCTAGTATAATTCCTTTTTTTCCCTATTTTTATTGACAATTTTGTGTAAATGTCACCTGCAAAAGAGAGGAATTCTTATTCTCATGTTTTCACTGTATTGTATTTGAAAACTAATTTCATGCTTTCCAACTTTGAAGTCTTTTTTTTTCCTAATATTTTTAAGCCATTTTGACGAGAAACTCCTATGTTATTTTCGCCCAGGTGTGGTGTCACGATGTACAAGAAAAGCACAGGTGCTGTATCACGTCTGTTTTGAAATGTTTGATTTTGCCAGTTATGGCCTTTGACTGGAAACCATTTAGCATTGAAAACCTGTTTTTACAAGAAATCTTGATGAGTCACATTTGAATAATTTGCAAATGAGGCCAGGAATGTGCTTAGATTAACTGTGTTAAGACAAACAAGTCGGTTGGACCAACAATACTCTTTGTTTTCTGACCCGGAAAAAATTCTATTCCTCACAACATGTCTGTCCTCACCTTCTAAATCTGGATTTGGAGAGCTGTAAAGGGTCTAAGCAAATGATGACAGAACAAAAAGCTTTTCTTTGGCCCACAGGTGGAGGTGCCGTCTTCTACCGTCCAGCCAAAGACGCGACAGAAATTAGATGCGGTTTTCTGTTCAAGTCCCCTCCCCCGAATCGCCTGAAGAAAGAGGTGCCGGGCATTGGTGCAATACATTCCATCTAATCAAACTTCCCTGATTATTCTTCCTGAAGACTGTTGCATCATGTCGCCCCTGCAGAGGTCATGGAAGAAACGTTTCTTCGTGCTGTTTAAAATCAATGAGTCAGAATACCAGCTCAAGTATTTCAGAGGTCCAGAGGAAAGGGACCATCCAGTCGGAGGGATCGATTTGTCACAGTGAGCATGAATACGTGTTTTTCTTTCAGCAAATGTATTTTCCTTGTCTGCTAATACTAGTTTTGTGTCTTGCTATATTTATTTTTAGAATATACTTCTTGTTATTCAAAATACAAGAAGTAATTGTCATAATTCTAATGGTTTATATTCTATTCTATTAAATTCTATTATTTGTGATACACAAAAATATCAAAATCTCACAATCAAGCTGTTAATACTATAAAAAACAATGAGAACATATTGATTAACCCATAAGGACCCATGGTGACATGGTTGTCTCACGCCCTATAAACGCTCTGGAAGGTTCCACGTTAAGCTAAATCCTTGATTTTTCCCTCATGAAGTTCCAGAGCAACACCTGTAGCTCATTTACGATAGGTCATGTGACCAGTGGGAGGAGCTTGTGTTTCCTTTATAGGGCGTGAGACAACCATGTCACCGTGGGTCCTTATGGGTTAAGAGTTAAATCAGCAGTAATTTCATAATGAACTGTTCTAAAATGAAAGACAATGGGAGGAAAGCAGCTCTAATGCCTTCCCCTGTGTGTGTGTGTGTGTGTGTGTGTGTGTGTCAGGATCTCACTGCTGTACGTCAGCCCCCAGCAGCACAGCAGATGGGCCTGGGTGCAGAAAAACTTCAAGTGCTCGCCGTCCTGCGTCCTCTACATCCGGGCGGCGAACAGGGATTACTTCCTGGTCGGGAACTGCAGGTCGGCCCCGCCTACTTTTATGGACGATATTGAGATGGAATTTACAGATTCCATGAATTTTACTGCTGCGTGCATACCAAGTGGCACCGGGAACGTCTTATCACAGACGCCACGACGAATTCAACCACTTCTGCTCGAGGGGGTCAAAAAAGCCGTATAAGTGGATTCATCGCCTTAACATTTACATTTCATCTGAAACAAACGTATACAAACTTTGCAGGCATTCCAATTCACCCCCTGCCTGATGCTTTGTATTTTTAGCGGTCCCAGATACAGCAACCACACCGATTCAAGAGTGCAGTGGCATAACCGAGATTTAGGCCACAGTTGAGTCAGCCAATCCTCCCCTCAAGGCCTCATGTGACACTTTAATAGTGTCTCGTAAAACACGCAAACATCCCGCCCCCCTCCCCTCCCGCTCCCCCTCCCTCTCCCGCCCTTCACGCGTTTGAGTATTTTGAGAGTTCTAACAATCAAAATGAAACGTCGTTCTCAATCAGAGGATAATGGCTTCCGTAAACCATTGAGTTCGCAATTGCGTTTTGAATTGTGGCTGTAATTTGTGGCTTCTGAATGTGTTTTTTTTGGGGTGTTTCATGTTTGTTTGTTTTCTAGCGAGGACGTAGACGCCTGGTTCTCAGACATATTCGATGCCCTGAAGAACCGTCCACATAAATTCCTCACCTCAGAGGTGCGTCTTGTTTTCTCTGTCAGCCCCGAGTGGCCAAACGTTTTTTGCATCCCCACAATGTCGCTGTCATTCATTATCATTGG
>CAESWR010000363.1:353220-373843 GCA_903171835.1 Mullus surmuletus
TATCGGTACATCAAAAGTAATTGCCAGGAGGACACGGGAGAATGTTAATGCTCGTGGGGAGAATTCTACAACAGCCAGTTCCTTCACAACTGAGTCACATCCTTAAATCTAATTACAAAACTCTCAGGGACAGTCATTAGCGGATGGCCTTTTGACATTATCACACGTCTGTTGAGGGCTCAAATAGCTGGGGACGCACACTTAAAACCCACCAAAACAAATCACACTTACCAGGTGGAGCACTTTTCGGATGATTAAAAGACCCGTTTCGAAAAACATTACAACTCCGTCCATGAAATTCTTGCACTTTTTGAAGTCAGTGTGACACGAGACACACCGTATGAAGCGCAGTGTTCCTCCTCATTTATCAGGCTGCTGCAGTCTGTCGCTAATCACTGTGGCTAATCATTGTAGCGCCGTGTGTGAGGAAAACACAGCTGGAAATTCTCAGTAACAGTCGGCATTTGGTCTTCAACGCTTCAGTTACAGAGAAGAGGGCTGCATTGGCAATAAAAATACACATCTGAAGACGGCCAGATGCTTATTTAGAAAAAAGAAAGAAAAGAAAAGGCGGAGAGAATGGTGCACCTACTTTAAAAGTGAGCTGCATCATGGGCAGCACATGGACCTTGGCAGCTTTCCAGTCTGTCGTCAGACGCTGTTTGATTTGCTCCGACTCCAGGCAGCACATGGTGTTGTATTTGTCGCGGGAGAGGCACACCTTGGATCCCAGCACCTCCGCCAACGCTACAAAACCAACAAGATCCGTTAGAACCAGTACTCAGAAAAGAAGTATCTAAATTGCAAATCATGTACAATGTCAACGTGAGCACTTTGATTACACATTTTATTATTGCTTTTACTTGTATGATCTACACTGTATTTCACTTATTGGATGTCTTGGAATCATTGACTTGAGTGCCAAAGTGCAAAGAAATAAATAAACATTGTGTCCAGAAATATAATTAATAAGTTATAACTGAGATAATTAAATACCACATTTTAAGGGATATCAGCCAATTATAGTTTTCCTCAAAATCCCCGAGAGATTTTGAATTTTTATGAAATCAGAACAGTCTAATCCACTGATTCTCCATGGCGTTCCCGTTTCCGCACAATTGGAAACCTGACACAACCTTTGGACAGCAGAAAAAGGTCACCTGGTGATTCAAGGTAGCAGAAATATTCCACTCACTTCACTGTTGGAGTGAACCGTTGTGTTTCTCATTAATGATAATTTCTTACTTCCCAACAGCAGAGCAGCATGACTACAGCAAAAATTAGATGAATAAATTAGCATGTCGTTTCCAGTGCCATAATTGGCTGTCAAAATATAAAGCTGCTTATCAACCTGTCTAATTATCAGAGTGATGTTGAATTATGTGCGAGCTACAGCTCAAATTGACTTCCAGTATAATCAGTCGCTGCCATCTGAGCTGAACCAAGTACCCACAGAGATGCTTTTAATTCACTGTGAGTGGGACTTCTAATATTTAAAAATTTTACCCAAAAGCAAAAAATAAAAAAAATAAATATTGAATTGGTCACCTTCATGTTAAATTGGAAATCAGCAGGGAACAAAGGGGCTGTGCACTTTAAAGTGATTGCTTTCAGCAACTGTTCTATTAATAAAATTGAGGATGAATGAGTCAGGGATATAAAAAACAAAACAAAACAAAAACACTCACCCAAAAAGACCTTCTCCTTCCCCACAGAGTAGGACCCACACACCACAAGCGTGCGTGGATGGAGGGTCACCAGCTCAAAAGCAGTGCTGGCTGCGAAGCTGATGACCTCCTGCTGGTGAGGGAAGGTATATTGAGGGTTGCAATACCTGCAGGAGGGAAGAGAGGTCACTGAACTGAACATGGCCGACATCCGTTGTTGCGTCATCGCCATGTTCTGCCGAAACCGGGAACATTGCAACAACACCACAACAAGAGGGAAAAACAGCACAACTCTTCCTCGTATCTCCTCTCGGCAAGGATGCTAGAGAAATCCAAGGAGACGAGGATGGAGTTGCTTGAGAACAGAACCAAAGCTCCAAAAACAAAATAATGACGCGCAATAAATAATAAACTTTTCAATGTTTTTTTCCAACCAAAATAAAAAAGATGGATCACAACTTGTTTTTCCAATTTTGTGCACAAATGGAAAAAAAATCTGTATATTCTTATCCGCTACAAGTTGCGTGAAAACAAGAGGGGACATTTTAACATTTAAGGACAGTTTTTGTTTCATTTTTCAACTTTCCCATTTGCACATTATCCATTTTTCATTTGCAATTTAAGCACAAAATCGGAAGTCGGGAAAAACAAGTCGGAATCTGTTTTTTCATTTTGGGTGGAAACAAACAAGTA
The DNA here is from genome assembly GCA_903171835.1 of Mullus surmuletus. Classification (NCBI taxonomy): domain Eukaryota; kingdom Metazoa; phylum Chordata; class Actinopteri; order Syngnathiformes; family Mullidae; genus Mullus; species Mullus surmuletus. The sequence continues at coordinate 355,581 of CAESWR010000363.1, forward strand.
ATTGTTTTGTTTTTGTGTCGTGATCTTTAACATGTCTAAGGTTTCTCAGTCTGCCTTCCCTGAGAGATCCTCTCTGAGGCCAGAGTGGGAGCAATTTAAAGCCTAAATCTGCATAATGAAGGGCACCCTCAGTGTGGGGGGCACAGGGGACGGGACGCAGAGTCACTAACGTACGTGGTGTCCAGGTAAAGAGTTTGCACCCTGCAGTTGAGCAACTCGGGGTACGTCTCCATGGAGGGATCGGCTCGGAAGTCTCCGGTGTGGAGGACCGTCTGTCCATCTGGCAGGAAGAACAGTAGCATGGCTGCTCCAGGACAACTGAACAGACAAGCGGAGAGACGATGAAGCGGACACGAAGACAGGAGAGGGGCTTTTCGTAAACATGTTAAACGACAGCCATTATGACAGTTTTTTTTTTGTGAGTTAGCATGATTTGCCAAGTTCTGTGCTATTCTGGACATCTCCGTTCATCCACCATCAAACACAGTGGTGCTCCCTTACTGGTTGGCATCGAGGAAGATGACCCGCACTCCGTCCACGGTCACCTCGGTGTTCATGGGGAGGATGTGGACGTATTTCTCTGCCACCCTCAGTTTGCTCTTCACCAGGTTACCTGTGATCTGAACCAGGATGAAAGCAGTAGATCGCTATTAATATTTGTCGTTTATAAGACAAATTTAAATCAATCGGCAATTATTTTACCATGAATTATCACACAGTTCGACAACTCGCCCACCATTCGCGTCCACTGACTTGAATATTTTTTACCTTTAATGGTGACTTAAGTGTCTGCGGGATTTACATTTTGTACAATCGTTTTCTAGCTTTCCACCATATTCTGGATGTTGAGGCAAAATTTAAAAAAGTAATTATTAACTTAATTATTACGATGTAAAGTGGAACACATCTGTTCCACTACAGCTTTTTTTCTTCTGCCTCTTTCAATCTCCTTTCTCGACACCAGGGGCAACGGCTGCTCAGAAAAGCAGCACTCTCAAAGTGCTCCATAGTCCTCACGATGGCATGACAACAGGTGTTACTAATCACATTAATTAAGGCTGAACGTTGAACTGAGCTTAGACTCGGCCTAATTAATGTAATTAGTAGCACCTGTGTGAACCTCCTAAGCTACATCAGCGTAAAGGTTGTGAAAAGAGGTGAAAATGGGATGAGATCTTGTGAGTATCATCAAGGATTAGTAATTGAATTGATTTTAATTACAGTTAAGGCATCCAGATCTCAATGTCTCTCCTCAATGTGGATTCACTCAAACACTGGATATCTCAGTAGCTCCGATCAAACTTCTCCAGTCGATGAGCCGTCTAGCGCCCCGAGTTCAATATCCACGACCCAAAAAATAAACAAAACCCCTACAGAGACTTTACAAGTCTGTTTTTAGTGGCCATAAGTTTGTTTTGGGTCAGAATCCCGCAAGAGCTTCGTTCAACAGTGATAAAAGATGACCCACTTGACAGGAGAACTTGCATCATCTCCAGCCTCTTTTTTTTTACTTCAGACTTTTAGTTGATTGATCCCAAAGAGGGGAAACTCATGAAATTTTACTGCAAGCCGTCATGATAAATTATGGACATTCTTCAATTTCAACCTCTCGTGCTCTAATATATTCATGACTGACAGCGCTGAGAGCAGGTGTCGTCGATGGCATTAATGACGGCTGAAATTCACATTTAATGAGACGGACACTGAGATTTGCTTTGTCCGCACTTACCGATAAGATAGAAAAACTGACTTTCTGCCCTGAAAGGTCTAAATATTAAGAATAGAAGCGAATCACTGAAAGAGTGCGATAAGAAACCTGACCCACTTTGTTGCAGTAGATTGGACGTGTGGAATTCTTGGTCAGCCCGCCGTAGTGGTCCGAGTGGAAATGGGTGAGGAAGTAGGCAGTGACGCCCTCAATCTGCCCGTATCCAAAGGCATCTATGGTAAACGTGGTACCTGGAAGGGAGATTCTGTTTAAAAAATAATAATAATTTTTCGTAGGCTCATGCAGCAACATTCTATTCTGAAACCAAACCTGGAATCTTTTTGTAGAAGGGACACCGCGGAAGCTCTTCAACACCGTCGGCCGTGTTCCATCTATTCCACCTCCTTCTCCTGAACTCTCCGGTCCCGCGTCTTTCCGGTTTTCCCTGAGCATTCGCAGCTTCACCGGCGTCGGTCTTCGCGGCCTGCGAGCTTCCTGCAGGAGCGTCGCTCTTCCTTTGCCTGCCTCTCCTCTCCCTCCTCTGCCCCTCTTTCCTCGGGTTTTGAGAGAGAGCCGTGCTGGCAGTCGCGGCGAGCTCCTCCGGTCGGCCCGCGGCCTCCTTCTCTTTTTCTTTGAGAGGCTTGAGTCCGAAAAACACCCCGATGTCCGTCTGCTTCAGAAGACCGGGCGCCTGCGCTGGCTTGGCGAGGCCCTTCTGAGGTGCCATGATTTGAGACGAAGGCGACTGGTGAGAACCTGACTGCTCTGACTTTTGGAGGGTTTCTCGCAGGCGCTCCAAAACGGCACTCTGCGGTGACTGAAGGCTGAGTAGCTTCCCGTCCTCACCTGTGGAATCCGCTCGGTCTGTGGCGGCCGAGGAGCTCGCAGGCTGAGTGGCTGCTAATGAGGTAACGGTTTCCACCTGGCTGTTTGATAAAAAAGCATCTTCCACTTGACTGCTTTTGCTCTCCAGGTCGTCTATGAAGTCGGTGAGAAGCTCGTCCTCGCTCGAGAAGAGCAACATGGAATCGTCTGCGTCGTTTTCAAAAGCATCGCTTTTAAAAAGAGCTTTTCTCGGTTCACTCTTCAGTGCGACTTCAGCCTCTGCAGGGAGCTCCGACAGAGGAGAGTAGGATATTGCGGCGTCATGGTGCGGGGAAAAATCACATTCGGAAAGTCCTTCACAAGCTTGCGTGCTGTTTTCCTGTAGAGGAGTCGACGACACCTCCGCTTTACTTTCTTGCGAGGCACTGATGGATTTCTGGCCTTTTGTAGAGGAGGACCAGCCTTTCTTTTTCTTTAAATCCTCGGGGCCTGGCGAGCGCAGAAACAGGAGACTGTTTGCGGGTTTAGATGGTGGCGTTCCGGTGTGGTTACCAACAGGGGAGGCAACGTGATTCGTCAGGGGAGACATAATCCGTGGGTTCTCCTGCGATGTCTCTAACGAGGAGTCATCCACTTCATTGTTGAGAAGTTCAGGGAAGAACCCGTGACTCGTCTCCCCCCTGGTGTGTGCCGGCTTCGATGGAGTGAAGAAGCCATCGCTATTTGCTCGATTGTGTGCCAGAAGCGTGTGGTTGAACTTCTTGTAATGGTTTGGAATGGATGATGAACACTGGAGGCCGTCTGGACATTCTGTGCAAACAAGAGAGTTTGATGTTAAAGAGTAAAACTGTGTTCATCACTTAATCCCCCTCAGAGCCTGACCAGTTTGACAATGTTTACTCAGATATTTTTAAATGCGCATATGCTAGAATCTGAGAAAACAACCACGGCTAATGTCAGAGGTCAAAATATGCAGCTAGTCTGTAACTTTAGTCTTGCAACTTGCAGGTAATGTTGACATTAACGTGATTGGGAATGCAAACTCTCCTTTTTCCTCACTTTATTTCAGAGATTCAACATTTCTTAAATGTTAAGATATGTTAGGTTCTTTTGTTAGTTTATTCCGAGTTTAGATGCTGCACATATGCAGCGCTGGACTCAATTGGCAAGGGCCGTACAGGATCTCAGCCAGAAATGAGCCCCGATGCATGGAAAAACAACATTCTTATAGACAGTTCATGGTCTTCGTGGGCTGGTCCCGCCCAGGCGCAGTTATCTGTAACGGCATCCTATTCTACATTCTATCTTGTACAGTAATGGCGTATGAAAACACCATGTGTGTGTGTGTGATGTTGTTCAGGCGTGTAGCTAAAGAATCCAACAGTCAGGAGACGTAACTAAAAGAGAGAAAGAACCTTCAGTGCGGAAGACAAAATAATGTGGAATTGCAGTGACTCGGAGTCCCTGACCAGTCCCTGAAGTTCTGTTTAGCAGGCCGGAGAGTTGGTCAGATTCTGTACAGTTCAATTTGGCCAAATCTGTTTGCATCGTCTTAATTGTCAGGAAGAAGTGCATGAAGTGGGTGTAAATCAAGTAGTAAAGAACTGATCATATTGACATTTTCTTTCCCGTTAACTTATTGTAGTCGTGCTTGTTTATCTGTCAGTAGTGCAGATTGCGACTTGCAAGGAAAATAAAAACATTACTGAATAGATCAAGTAGATGTCTTCTGGTGCCTTTTGATCTAGATGAAACAAAACTGTGATTTTACTTGAGTCCAACTCAATTTTTCTGAATATATGTTAAAAATAAACCTGAATATGGCAGAATTTGGAGTTGTGGGATGGCCAGTAAACACCGAACAAAAGGGAAACTGGCAAATCTATTTACAAATTATTTTAAAGAGAAAAATGTGTTTTCCTGTGAAATAAGTACCTGTAGTTGATGTACTTTTGATCAATTCAAGTACTCGTGTGATGTGAGTGCTAGAGAATGAACTGTGGTTCATGTGGATGAGGTTCATGTGTGATGAGGATGAGGTTCATGTGTGATGAGGATGAGGTTCATGTGTGATGAGGATGAGGTTCATGTGTGATGTGGATGAGGTTCATGTGTGATGAGGATGAGGTTCACGCGTGATGTGGTTCATGTGTGATGTGGATGAGGTTCATGTGTGATGAGGATGAGGTTCATGTGTGATGAGGATGAGGTTCACGCGTGATGTGGTTCACGTGTGATGTGGCTGAGGTTCATGTGTGATGAGGATGAGGTTCATGCGTGATGAGGAAGAGGTTCATGCGTGATGTGGATGTGGTTCATGTATGATGAGGATGAGGTTCATGCGTGATGTGGATGAGGTTCATGCGTGATGTGGATGAGGTTCATGCGTGATGAGGATGTGGTTCATGCGTGATGTGGATGAGGTTCATGTGTGATGAGGATGAGGTTCATGTGTGATGAGGATGAGGTTCATGTGTGATGAGGATGAGGTTCATGTGTGATGAGGATGAGGTTCATGTGTGATGAGGATGAGGTTCACGCGTGATGTGGATGAGGTTCATGCGTGATGTGGATGTGGTCCATGTGTGATGTGATGCTCCTGCACAGCTGTACCTTTGCATGAGTCCCTTGGAGAGTCGAGACATTCGGAGACGTGCCACCTCTGAGTCTGCACCACCAGGATGGAAAACGGCATCTGACAGACGGGGCAGAAGTCCTCACACGAGGCTTCACTGTGGGCTTCAGGAGCATCCAGGAGGTGAAGCTCCTCCGTCACAACATTGACACCATCTTTCCTGGGTGCCGAGGAGGTCTTCTGGGTCTTCCTGGACGCTGTGCATCTCCTCTTTGCCACGGTTCCACCAGCAGACGCGGGTTCTCCTCTCTTCTTCGTCTTCCCGAGAGGTTTGTAGTCCCAAATGTCATCTTCAGAGTCGTTTCTCTGAGACATTTGGGGCGAAGCGGAGCGGAAGTCACCTAGAATCGTTACACAACCTGGAAGCCCTCGTTACTCCGGCGGACTCGACGTTTGGTAACATTCCGCGAGTCACGACTATAGTAAATCTAAAACGGTTATTCATAGTCTACTTCTGTGTGGAAACAAAAAAAAAAAACAGAGGAAAAGATATGTCATTATAATCCGTTATGATGCGGCCAGCTGGCAGCGGACTGGCGACGGCACGCGCTTACCGCCAAACCATAACAATGAATGGAGTGAATGTGATTGTAGAACGCGGACGGCACTTTCCATACTTTTTTTATTTTATTTTATTTTATTTATTTATTTTTTTAGAAAAGTGGTGATACCATCATGTCACGTTTTGCGCGGTAACCCCAGAAATGAACCGTAACAATCCAGATAATTCCGCTTTAAAACGGTTTCCTTTTTTCGTGGAAAGTGGCGTTACGAATCACAGCGGCGAGTTTACTCAGGCTCTCGCCTGTAGAAACATGGCGTCCCGGTGCAGCCTCTCCACTCTGTTCCCCGTCCAAACACAGCTGGATTGCAGCCTGGAAGAGTCCACCACGCAGCAGGAGAAGGAAGACCTGGTCTGCGAGTATCTGAGGAAGATTGACGAGCGGGAAGACCTGAGTATACCCGATTTCGAGTCAGGTTAGACCGTGTTTGTGGTGTTTTCAGTGTAGTTTGCGAGCCCTGCATGCCTCAACTTGACTGGACACGTCATAAAGTGTTGGTACTGGACGTTTAGTTGTTAAAGTGTGTCATGTAGTTGCTTTAACGTCACAATAACCGAGTTTAGATGTGTGTAATTGGCCTCCACCCGCCACCTGTCAATACAGTAATCCTGCTGTCATGTCGTTTGACTGTACGTGTCACTTCCTGTGTTGTGTTTTGATGTGTCGTCACGTTCTGTCAACCACTTCCGGTGTCCGCCTTAAACATGCACAAGTTGTAACACTGCTTTATAATACACATTCCTTATTTTGGGGAAACACCAGAACCAATGGGACTGTAAGCAGAACACTGTAAATCACACACACACACACACACACACACATACACTTGAAAGGGAAAATGTGTGATACTGAGGCATGGTCGCTTCACACACAACTGCACTTTCCAAAGTATAGCAAAAAGCCAGAAAATGTCGACTACTTTTTATTTTTCTAATATTATTGCTTTATTATTTCTTATGCGACACCGGTGCAGCTCTTTGAACTCAAATCCATCAGTATGACATTCAGTAATGCAAACAAAAGCCCTTTCTTTGTTAATACATTGGGTTTCTTTCAGCCTTTCTTTTGCTCAGTGCTTATCTTTTGGCTTTTTGTTCTGTGGGAAGTTGCTGGAAGGGGGCGCTGTTACTCTGAAATGAGAGGCGGCTTACTTATGAATGGCATTCATGAGTGAGTTCAAGGAGGACACATCAAAGTCTTTGTAATGCGTTAGACCAACCTAAATCGCTATTCTTCCAAGAGATTTCCCCTCATTTGCTATTTTATAGATATTGGTATATAGAATGCACTATTTAACTCGGTCTGAAATCTACTCTATTGCTTTTGAGAGCTGGTGACGGCGGAATTAAGGCGAGCTTGTTATTCCTTCACTCACTCATTTAGGCAGTTTTATTAATTTCAATCAAGAGGTAAACAGTACGTTGTCACACCAGTAGATGGAGATCTACAGAAGTTTAAACAGTTTATAAACATTATCCTGGGCTCTATGAGGGGCTGCTCGTGACTCACTGCAGAGAACAAACAGGTTTCCAGCATGATTTTCTATTTGTAAAGCCAGTTTGGGAACAAAGCAGCTCAGCTGCTAAGCTGTTGCAACCTGCTGTCACTGTTTGCATTGACATTCTCCCAAACAGCAGTAAGGGATCATTTGCCATATCTACGACACTATACAGTTTCATCTTTTTGCTTGGTCCTGAATAGTAACACAATTACCACAAACATTAGAATCTGTAGCAGAACTGAAACTGATGGCGCTGATTTTTTTCTTAGTTTGGGAATCCTTCATTCCATTCCGTTCCCATATGCAAGACAACCAAAGACGTTGGCTGCTGAGACACATTCATGAGTGGACAGTTGCTCTCCGTCCGACTCGCAGTAAGACTTGAACCCACCCGTCATAATGTCCATTTCTGGAAACTGCTAAAAGGTAAAGGCGGAGCAGAGTGGGGGCTCCTGCAGAAGTCTGTGGAAGGTGAGGTAGTGCTAAGCCGCACTGGACGGAACCGAATGGCACTCAACATTAGTGTATTTTTAATTTGGCTCTTCACCTCCGAATGAATGAGTAAAGCTAAACCATCAGAACACTGCATCAAATGTTCTCATGTTCAAATGAGATATTTCAAATCTCAACTGTATTCTCACCAAAAAGAACTGTTAAAACTGCATTTTGAGACATAAACAATAGCATGTTGACATTAACTCAATTTTGTTCCAAATGCCGGAGTTTTCCACTACTATTGGAGCAGCAAAGGGTTGTAAAATTTTGTAGACAATGATTTTTGAGCATTGGTAAAATATGGAAATTATTTATTTGAAACATCACTATCTACATTTTGCAAGTTGAGGTTGAGTAACAGTAACAGAGTAAGTGTAACTAGTGTGAAATTGGAAGGAAACACTTATCTTCAGATGCATATAATCAATTCTAAAGATTGTGTTTCAGATGCTCCTTTTGATGATTTTAAACACGTGGCAAGTGGGAGAACCCTAATGAGAGGTTTATGGAGATGTGCATGTTTCTGAAGCTGAGACTAATTCCACTGACTTTATATGTGTTGGAGTTACATCAAAGCAATTCCGAAGCTGTTACTTTGAAGACAAAGAGAGAGCTGTTACTCTGAAGAAAACGTGCTTTAAGTGTGACAAACATTAATCTGGAGAGCCTCTGTGTGTTTGTGGGGGGGAAGCTCAAGCACAGCTGATCTACGAACATTTGCGGTATGTAATAGCTTCCGAAACTAAGTCAATGCTTTCATCTATGGAGTGTGTCAGGACAAACAGTCAGAGCCGGCAGGCATTCTGGGACTACTATATTACCCTCCCACCCCCGTGACAGTGATGGGCCTTATACTCCGACTTAACATAATTAATAAGTTGACAGTATCATTTTCCACTCTGTGATTTGCTGCAGGCTTGGAATGGCTGAACACAGACGGGCCTTTATCTCTGAAGAAGGAGCTGGCTGGCAAAGTGGTGCTATTGGACTTCTTCACTTACTGCTGCATCAACTGCATGCACATCCTGCCCGACCTGCACCGGCTCGAACAGCGACACCCTGTCAAAGGTACGGATTCGCATTCACTGGTAAAGAAACGGTGCTTCTCGAAGGCCCTAAAACGATATATTTTAATTGACTGGTAAGTTTACTTTGAGAAAATCTCACACGGCTGCCTCATTTTAATCTAGAGCAGGAAACAGTAAGAAATGCCTGTGGTTCAAGGAGAAATATCCAGTTTTAACATTACTAGGAGGGCACTCAGTGGGGCACATTTGTCAGCGGCTGTTCATAAAATATTTCCTGTGAAAATTAATGAAAACGGTCGGGTCTTCCCTCAAAGTTAATTGGTTCTTCCTGGGTCTTAGTTGAATTCAAATCACCGTAGTGCTTTTTCTTCCCCATCATCCTCCAAACAGACTGAGAGGGGCTGCTGAGAGGCAGGTAAAATCATCAGACCCTCGGCAGATATAATATACCTTTGAATACCCTCCTAGAATTGAGTTAAAGTAAAGCCCACTGTGAACGGCATGTCAGTACTTCACGAGTAAATGTACCATATAGAGGAATTTAGTAATGTTAAATGCACGGACAAGGGAAAACCTCTTGGCACGGCTTTATGTTTATTTATTCTAATTTGTCTGATCTTTTGCTACTTCAGTTCAAACTATCCAGACAGCACGAACAAGCGCATATCTTCAAGGCCATGCTAAATCGAAGTGGGGTGCAGTCGAGACATAGCACACTGTATTTAGTGCTGTGATTTTATCACAAAGTGTTGGTCAGTGATGGTGTCTCCAGTTTGCCACAGAGCCGGCGACTGACTATTCCACAGGGAAAGGCGCGAGAAAAGGGTAACATTGGACAGCATTTCCAAAAGAGCTTATTTGTCATGCAGAGCGGGTGGGATGTAATGCGACAACCCCTAAACTAGGTTATGTCTTCACCTGTGCAGCTTCAGGTACATCAGAAATTCAAGACGGCAGCATCCCGGCAGCTGCTAAAGAGGGAGCATAAATCTAGCGGTACCTCAATATGTGTCATGCTGTGTCAGGGACGTGTAAGTTCACTGGGGCACGGAGGCTGCCGTACATCAATTTGTTGTGTCCCAAGTGCACGGCGGCCCTTATCTCTGCTCTGAAGAGACGGCAGCTAAAAATACGTCTTTGCCGCAGTGTCGCTGAGTATTGGGCACGTAACTGTACACTGTGGTACTTCACTGTATGGACCTTTATATAGCCGCTCCATGTAAAGTGCTATCGCATCCGACTGACTCTGGCATCCCGCAAGTCCTACAGGGGATCATCTGAGGAAGCGGTGCAGCTTGAAGCTCAGTCGTGAGCCAGACAGGACGCAGGGTACCCCAAGCGCACAGGACACGCACACACACTGTAGTGCCACCGCGCATTATCGTTCTCGCCTTATCTTTGGCACGGCAGCGGGTACATTCTGTTTGCTGCTCTGGTTGTCGAGGTGTGGGAGCCACCCAGTTCAGTCACTCCCACAGTCCACCCCTCACCCACCCACGGGCTCCGCAATCTGTGCTGGTACTCTAGCGCTTGGCCGAGGGCACGGGTGACGAAATCCGCCGGGTTTGGACCGTCGGATTTGTGTTCTTTAGCCTTCGCGGAAGCCGGCTCAGCGACGGGTCAGTGTAGCTGTCACACTGACGAAAGAAAAGAGGACATTTGTGTGCTTTGTCGTTTGATAAGACCTGTGGCACATTATCAAAAAAAAAGCTGATTGATGAAATGTAAATGCTTTTTTTTTTTTTTTTTTACAAGAAGCCGAATTCTATTATTTCTAGTATTTTCTTGACCCTCAGTGGCAAGATGTGATATAGATTATTACAGCCTTCCTAACACAAAACCACTCTGCTCTGCAATCTTTTAATGACAAATAAATCACTCATTTTACTGTCATTATTTGACATGGGAAGAAACAAAATACAGTGCTCAGATTTTGGTACTAAGATACTGCCTTACAATAAAGTCAAGAAATCCAAAAAATGAAATTATGACTGTATAAAATATTTCTGTCCAGGATGACGTGATAATAAAGGAAACTAATATTGTAGATCTCCAACTTTCTAACAAACAAAATCCAAGAAGAATCAAATGAAAAGGTCAAAACTGGACTATCAAAGGTCTCTGGTCCAAAATGAAAACAACAAAGGTTCAACATCTTCAACCAAGGACACATGGCAATAGTAGAAGTAAATAAAAAATAAATAGAAAATAGATCCAAAGAACCCGAAAAAGGAAGTAGTCGCGCCCTGACCCCACAGACACAGAAGTACATCAGAAAGAACCGGTTTGTGTTTACAAAAGATCAAAATATTTTTGAATCCGTCTCTCAGGAGGACTCTTATCAACATGCAGCAACCTCATTTCTGTGCAATTTTGCTCCTTTTATCTTTCGGACCATCCGGCATCCTCTCACAGCGTGGACCGGTGCGGCCACGAAAGCCTGGAGAAAAGGCGACATGTACTGGTGGTCCGGGCGGTCAAAGTAGTTTGGGATTAAATATTGATCAAAATCGATCGGGACACCAATATGGGACATATCTGAATAGAAATAGGAAATACTTGAATGAAAGTATTGAAAGAAATCCTGTGTCTTCTGAGTAAAGCATTCTGCACATGACACGGCAGCAGCGGCGGTGGCGCTCGCCTCCACCCCCCGTGCCCCGTCCCCTCCGGCTTTGTTTACAAACAGCATTTCCAAGATTTTCCTGCAGACAGTCACATGAGGACGAACAAAAATTCCCCCATCTTTTTCTATGGCGGGTTCAACGCCGGAGAAACAGGAAGGAAATTTATCAAGACATCTACTCTGTTTGGCCGCTGGAGCACCACAGTGGGGAGCATCGCAGTGGGGAGCCTCCAGCGGAGCATGTGGCCGGACAACATGTATTTTTCCGCCGTTTACAGGCAAACGGGGTTGCGTAACATTCTGACAACACTCGTTGAAATTCCCAATTATTCAAAGCAATGGCTTCAACCGTGACACAATAAACACAGTGTTGGAGAGGTATAAACACTCGCAAACTCAAGGCGCTAAAGCATTTCCAGGAAGAACTTCACATCGGATAATGCCGGCAGGCCGTCATTCAACCCAGTCACAAAGACGGACTCTTCGCCTTCACACACACACACACACACACACACACACACACACACACACATATGTTTGTGCTTCTTCAGGAAAGTTTGTGCCCTCCCTCGGCTCACTTTTGATCGAGCTTATGCAACCTGTTGACATTGTTTGGAGGAAAGATTTTGCGTAGGTTTCCTGAGGTTATATCCATGCAGGCTCAATTGGCAATGCAATCACCTCATTATGGTATGGGGGCGGCGGCGCACACATGAATAGAGGCGAGGCGGAGTAGTAATTTGGCCACACAAAGTAGCTGGTGTTGTTCTCCAAGAGCGAAAATATGTTCTGATAATGTCGTCTTGAGTTCTGTGACGTCAAAGTAGTCGCTGTCAGTTCAATGTTTTCTTTCTTTCTTTGTCTTTTCAATCAGATGGACTGGTCATTGTCGGTGTGCATTCGGCCAAATTCCCTAACGAAAAGGTGAGCGTAAATAGATATCACGAGGAGCTGGACAATCAGGACGATGTATGAACCGTGGAAAAAGATTTTTTCGGTGATTACTTGCATAGCACCACTCTGATCCATAGAAAATCTTAAAATCTAACAATCAATCAATCTGAATTTAATTACCCGTGCATCCTGATCAGAAGGATACCAGGGTAATCTGTTTTATTGGTGTTTTTAAAGTGTTTGGGGAGTGAGTACATTTCAACAAAGAGTCATGCGGGTAAGCACCAAAACAAATTCTCTGTTGCTTAGTCTGTAAATCAAAACAACAATAATACAAAACTAAACTAAACTAAAATCCTGTAAATTGCAGTTGCAGCCAGCTCCTGAGGATTAAGGATTAAGGATTCTTTTAATGGTGCTTTGTGTTCAGAAATTTCTCCCCACGTGCCAAATCATCCACAGAAGCCTCATCCTCATCTCTTAAAATCAAAACCAGTTGAGGAGGTGTTAAAAAAGGAAAAAAGAAGCTTTAGATAAAGCAAACTTTGTCCGGATTACAGCGACATCCGAATGTAACTGTCTCTCCTCTTCTCTGGATTTCAAATCAGGCTGTCACGATATCAGACTTCACGATTAATGTGGGCAGAAAATGTCAACATAATTATATTATCACGATATCACTTCATTTATGATTTTTTTTTCTTTTTTGGCACATTAATTACAAACAAAATGCTTGTCTAAGGTGGTATAAAGACAATATGAAAACAGCGCTACAGGAGAGACGAAGCAGAGCAGAAGAAAATCAGCAGATTTAAAACATGCACTGTTTGCAAGTGGCACTGGATCATTTACACCGTATTATCATATGCGCATATTTAACACAATATTTAAATGTCATTTTTTTAATACCACAATTATCATCAATAGTGATGTACCGCGACAGCCCTAATTTCAACGCTGGCTTCTATTTTTAATTGATTTTTTGTTTAGTTTCGCAAAATAACCGACATGATGCCGAATATGCAGAGTTTTGCTCTTGCTCTCATCAGAATAATCACATTCGTCTACGTTTGATTCTACATTGAAGGTCCTGGACAACATCCGCAGTGCCGTGCTCCGTTACGACATCTGCCACCCGGTGGTGAACGACAGCGAGGCGCATCTCTGGCACGACCTGGAGGTGTCCTGCTGGCCCACACTGGTCCTCCTGGGCCCTCGCGGGAACCTGCTCTTCTCGGTGGTGGGCGAAGGTCACTGCGAGAGGCTGACGCTGTTCACCGACGTCACCCTCCGTTACTACGGGGAGCGGAAGCTGCTGAGGGAGCACGGTGTGGGCATCAAGCTCTACAAGGACTCCTTGCCGCAAAGTGTCCTTTCCTTTCCTGGGAAGGTGTCGGTGGACGACGGCAACAAGAGGCTGGCCATCGCAGACACTGGGCATCACCGTGTTCTGGTGGTGTCCACCACGGGCCAGCTGCTGCACATTATCGGAGGTAAAGTGTGGATTATACCCATGCAGGATGTCTTTTTTTCCATCTTGGTTATTGTTAAAAACCTGTTTGTGCTCAATGGAAACAAAACAACAACACACAACTCCATCAAATGTGCAATTGGCATACGTAAATAAATTAAATAAAAACATGAGGCAGCCCCTTATGCCCAGAACTGGGATTCAGGAGCTGCAGGAGTGCATTTAGATGAATGGACTGAACCTAATTTAGATGACACCGTGGACTAAAATCATCAGTTAATGTACAATTAAGATCAAAGCTAAATATAATCGTAGTCAGGCGACAAAATTAACATATTTTAGTTACATAACTTCATGTGACTATTTGCTAGAAAAGACGATGTTTCAATACAAATGGACTGTGGGAAAAAAGCCATCTCTCTAATTATATTTTGGAGGCCCTACACATGAAACCACAATATTATTCTTTCAATAAAACAAAAAAAATCCAAGTAAATATGTTCATATTTTTAGATAGCTTACATGCGTCAAAAGCCCTCAGAGGAGCCACATGGTAGCCCACGCTGTCCCCAGACCCACAAAGGTTGGCAGCATCGGGGACTTGCAACACACAGGGAACTGGCACCGTGCAAAGTGTGGACAAAATGATGTGGAAAAAATGCAGGATTGGCTTTATTTTTGTGGAGCTGATCTCATCCGGTAGCATGTGTTTTTTCAAGTAAGAACGGTGAGAATGTTATGTGAAAACATCATTAATCTGCCGCGTATCTGCACGTCTAAATACCAGAAGGTAGAGATTTTAAGACCAGTTGAAAAATTGCAGGAATTTACATTTAGCAAGATTGGATCTTAAGAAGATTCTAAGTAGAGCTTTAAAATGCAAAAAGAAGAAATTGGAAAAAAAAAAATCAGCATTCAGCTCTCCAACAGCACATCAAAAGTTTAAGACCACAGCCTTTAAAAGCCCAAATCTGCACAAAAATGTGGATTCAGTGTCATTTTCTGTCAGGTATTGACCCGATGATGACCTCCTGATGGCAAAGGCAAAAAGCTCTCTCTCTTTGAACGTGGTCAGACTGTTGAGCTGCATAAGCGAGACCTCCCGCAACAAGCTGAGGTTGAAGACAGTAAGACAGTCATTTGGAATTTCTGAAAAGATCCTGAGGGACAAAAAAGTTAAGTTGAAGGAAAAAAATTCCGGTTGGCTGTCCATCAAGACCCCGGACGATCTTGGACCCAAATTAAGGCCGTTACCGGTGCCGACAGCAGCCCAATAATCATCAGATGGCAACTGTGAGGGAGAGCCTACAAGAACAAGAAACGTCTTTGAAGGCCTCGTCTCCCTCAATCGCCACAAAATTGCCCGTTTCCTTCGATGGAACAATGGAGCTGCAGGTTGTGCAGCGTCGTCCAAGGGGGCTCTCGTGCAAAGTAAATAAATACAGTGACAATGGGGGGGGGGGGAAGTGCAGTAGAAAATGCTGTCCCACAGTAATTGCTCAGTGGCAAAAACTCCCTTCGCTGTGCCGACATAACGTGCTGATTCTGAAAACGTCCCTGCGAAGCTCTAATCAAACAGCTCAGCAGAGTCACTGATGGAGAAAATCTACCACAGGCAGGCTTGAGTTGTGACCTTGGAAAGAAACGAGGCATTATTTTTTGATGTTTGTCAAACTGTCGCCGCGCTCACAGGGCCCAAAAGTGGGAGACGGGACGGCGCCCTGTCCGAGGCGTCCTTTAACTCACCTCAGGGAGTCGCCATTAAAGGGGACGCGCTTTACGTTGCCGACACTGAAAACCACCTGATCCGAAAGGTCGGACCCTCACTGTTTTTAACAATTAAATGTAATGTGTGTGTGCTGCTTTTACGTTTATGCCCGTCCGTCTTGTGTTTCCAACAGATCGACCTGCTAGAGGGACGGGTCAGCACGCTCGCCGGCGTCGGGTCCCAAGGCACGGACAAAGAAGGCGGGGCCACGGGGCCTCAGCAGCCAATCGCCTCTCCCTGGGATGTGACACTCGGCTCTGCTGGTGAGCAGAGTTGTCTGTAACCTTTTGCTTCTTAAACCCTGGCTGGCAGGGAAGCCCGCTTATCGTCTGCTGCTATTCTCCCTGCATGACGCCGCATCGATAAGGATACAAACAATCGATAATTCCAGAGAGGGAGCGGAGGGCGGGGAAGTGTTATTTAGCGCTGCTGAACGGCGGTCGAATTCCAGGTTTTGCTCCTTCAGCACGAGCCCAGAAAAGCTTGTCGTACCTTTAAGTGGGAAGTCATCCCTGCTGTGACGTAGGCGTGAAAAATAAGTCAAGAACAGTGTGTGTGTGTGTGGGGGGGCAGCACGCAGCGACCGACCCCCCACTGGACTCAACCCAAGGACACTGCAGCTGACCGGGCCATACATATGCATCACACATTTTCTATGATCACGTAAAATTGTGCCTCGTTGAACATAAGCCGCCTTCTCATTGAGAGTCCTGCTGAATGAAAGCGACTGCCAGCACACAAATCAATAATAAATGATAATGGAACCCTCGATAGTGAATTAATAGAAAAGAGTTGATTCAATCGTTGGAAGAAACCCTTTGATCTATTGGATCTGAGTCTTTGTTCAGACTGCAGCTAAATGTGATTTGGCTGCCAAATCCGATTTGTTTTGTCCCAACGCCATCTGCATTCAGCGGTTGCTTGGGTACAGATGTGGATGTGAGCAACCGAGTTTACAAACGAGTGGCCTACTTTACGAACACGGAAGCATCGAGGCAGCACCAACCCACTTTTAAATACAATTTACGTACCCTGTAAGTGTCCAGACCAAGAAATATTCTCGAATTTCATTTTGGGTTTTTACCCTTCACACTATCCTAAAGTCAATCTGGATCTGCCAAACAACAGATTTTCGGCTCACGCTTTCAACAAAAAGCTTTAGTCACGGTTCCTCCCATGAAAAGCCTCTTTGTTAAGCGCCTCGTTTTATTTTCCGTTTTTAGGAAAAACAAAACAAAACGGCAATAATAAGGAGGAACGAAGGAAGTCACAAACGACCCGACAAGGTCTTTGCCGCAAAATGATCGAAGATGTGCACTTTGCATCCAAAGCGCTGCCAGTGTTGATGCTTTGCTTTATTATTTTTGCTTTGGGCGTTCCAAGTGCTTTCATTATTAACCACTTACTCCACATGGTGCCTCTTTTCATCAAAGTAGAAAGCTCTTTTTTCTTTTCCTTTTTTTTGTAAGATATCTTTAGAAATGTTCAGACGTTTTATCACTAGATCTCGCTGTGTTCAATGTGCCTTGTGTTCAAAATCAGACCCCGTTGGTCTATATACTGAGATCACAACAACGCACCTCTCACTATGTCACCGTATTCACTTTTTTCAGTCTGTACAGTTAATTGCTGGACTTGTTTTATGTTTTGGCGATTTACAAGCATTTAAAATCCCACAACGCCAGTCTATTACCTCCAAATTTAGCTTAATTCAATCAATACTCAAGATTTAAATTGCTTTAAAATACAAAAGACCTTACAAATACACAGTTTTCCCCTCATACAATTATTAACCACCCGCCCATCAGCCCCAGAAATTGTGTGTTCAAACAGGTGTTTGATTGTTTGCCTGGATCGGCCTGCTCGCCCATCTGCTTAAAAACTAACTAAAGTGTTTTTTGTTTAAGTTGTTTATTCTGCCTCTAGCGAGTGCTGTGCTCATCAGCATTCAGTTTGATCAACTGATTGATCAGTCGGTTACAGTCATGCAAATTTGACCGTCTTTGTGATTTTTCAGGCGCTCCAAGAGCTCATCGTCTTAGTTGTTATGTCGCGGCACGAGTTGATGGATGACACGAACATCTGGTCTGAGGAAACAATGTCAGACCTTTCAAGTAGACCAACATTGTGTGAGGAAACATCCGAAAACCCCCTGCATATTCATGAATTCTTCACTGTACCGTATGAATAATGAACAGATCAGGTGGCGACGACAGCGCACTTTCTTTCTTTTTTTTCTTCTTTTTTTTTAAACCACAAAGCCATCGGAGAGTCTGCGGCACTCTGAGTCAGGTGCCGGAGTCGTCAGAGGCTCCTGACAGTCTGCCAGATGTGATCAAGAAGGGGCTGAGTCTCTGTGCCGTATTAAAGATACAACAGAGATACCTCATGTCTCTCACGGTCGCGGATCCATCATAATGACAGCTGGCAGGTGAACGAGAGGCGGCGTATTGCCTCTGTCAGACGGGCGGAATTCACTGAAGAAAAAGCAGACAGCAGTTTCACCTCGCCGAGGAGCCTAAACTGTCAAATCTGCACAGACTTAAAAATGACCCAAAAAATCCACTTTGTATGTGTTACAGATGTGTTTTCTGTAGGTCCTCTGGATTGTTATTGAAGTTATTGACATCAAACGTGTGTGCATGTGTGTTTCTAGGTGGTGAGGAGGATAATGTGCTGTGGATAGCAATGGCCGGGACCCACCAGATTTGGGCTTTGTTCCTAGCAGATGGGCAGCTGCCCAAAGGAA
>CAESWR010000363.1:404801-417982 GCA_903171835.1 Mullus surmuletus
GGGGGGGGGGGGGGGGGCGGGGTTCATGCAGGTAAAAGGTAAAACAGGGACCCTTTCCATCCATGGAATTAATTTGGCTTGGAACTTAGTGGTCAATGCTCTCCAGCCAAGGCAAAGGCAACATGGAGAGTGTTTAAATGTACTTCAGTAACATGATTGTTTATATTCTGGTTTGTCTCTACAAATGTCTACTTCTCATCCTGACCTCAGAAACCTGAGAAACCGGTTATGCTACCAGGAGAAAACCAAAAGAAATCAGAATAGTGTGGCATGTATACAACCATTTTCTGGCGGAGTGGAAAATCTGCATTGGTGCGTCTCAGTTCCAAGTGAATTAGTACGTAATCCGAGGGATAAAAACCCCAGTATCAAAAGTGGCTTCTGAAGAGACTAAGAAATGGAGTGTGGCAGTTCGTCTGTGAGAGAACTACGACAAAGTCGACACTAGATGCTGGAAATAAATGTGATGCCAACTTTTTTTGAAGACTGAAGTCAGGTTACAAGACCAAATTCAAAACTTAAAAAGGTGCAAGCACACAGAGAATGCACTAATCAGTAATCTGGACAGGAGAGATCATCATGAATATCTGATGAATAATCAGATTTCTGAATACCATCATAACCCGGTTACTGAAGTCCATGTAAAGAGTGCCATTGTAATTCAAATACATTACCTCCTATGTTAACATATTTTTTCCCCCCCCAATCTAATTTAAGGAACAAAGAAAGGGGGCTCTACCAGTACTGCCACTGGAGCTGAAGGTGGTATCAAGGAAATTAATACTCAATGCTCATTTGTGACTTCTTTCAAAAGCCTGACGATTCTTCAGGCACCTGAGATGAAAGAAACACTGTCCAACTGTGCTTAGTGGAGAAGGTCGAGCAGTGCCACACGGTAAAGGTGAAGCTCCCTTTAATCTCTATGGATCACAAACCTGAAACTTGCACAAAGCGTGACCCTCAAACAGAGACGAGACACTCTGAACATTAATGCACTTCGAAGTCGGGGCGACTGGGAGGAGCTCTCATCAGAGAAACTGTACACGCCGCCATTAGCTTATTCTGATTCTGATACACCGCCTGTTTGAGGCAGGAGACGCTGTGCTGTTACTATGCCGACAGTGGAACGGAAAGGTCTGAGGAAAAAATACAGAACTGATGACTGGAGCTGAAGAAATAAGGAGACAAACATGAGTGTGGAACATCTGAATGCTTCAACTATCACCACAACTACGATGCAGCGCTACTCATCAGCACAGTGCTATCAACAACACAGTAGCAGTTAAAGGAAAATCATCACTGCGATTTGGCTTCTACTCTGCACCCCTTTCATCCACGCGATGCCGAGTTTGGTCCAAAGTCTCATTTTTATGTTGTGGGCTCTAAGTGATTGATGGGGACAAAAACGTTTTGTTCCAATATGAATGGGAACACTAGCAGGCGACCATGTTATCCAAAAGTGTCCTCGTCAAAGCACAAGGCACGCTTGTCTTTGCTCGGAGATGAGTCTCTGATGGCTTTATGGAGAAAAACAAAAAAAAACTCTGCTTTTTAAGTGGTGAACTGCAATGTGGATGTAGATGCAGTTGCTGGGATGTTTGGCGAAATAAATATAAAGAAAGATAACAATGTCCTTCCTGTGCTCTCCAAAGCAGTAAAGTAATGGAATGTGCCTCAAGGTGATGAATGATATATTGGAGTAACAAAAAAAAAAGCATTAAGTAATCTATTTTTGGTTTTCAGGTGACTTGGTTATGAAAGCAGTCTTGAAAGGGGCTGAAAGCATGCCAGTGACTTCTGTTAAAGACATTGTGCAACACATCATGCATTGATAATAAATAGGTCCCTTTGTGTCCACTGGAGGCTGGAACGCTTGAGGATCCCGGACCTCACAGGGCAAAGGCATTAATCAGCATTTTACTTGGACTAAAGATATCAAATCTGCTGACGGCATATTGTGTGGACTGAAGGACGCGAGATAAGAATCATGCCTCCTGAGCGCTCACACTGGTGCACACAAATTTTTCTTTCAGTCTTTCACAGAAGTCAACAATAGCAACAAAAAAACTACATGGAGTGTATGCATTCCAACTAACAAACTAAAAATAATCATTATGCAAAAGCACTACAAAAGAAACACCATTAGAAATGGCCCTGCACACACAATCTCACACACACAAACGCGCACAGACAGAAAAATGAGACTTACCTCTAACTAGACTCGCAGGGATCCATATTTGGACCCCAGCCTCCATTGCGACAGTGTTTAGTAAAAAAAAAAAAAAGTGACAGAAATTAAAAAGATGTGGCCACGTGGCGCGCGGTGGCATGCGTGTCGGGACGGCGGAGTGGCAGGGGAGGCGACAGTGAGCAAGAAAGCGAGTCCATGTCGGAATTGATCTGGAACAAAGTCCCACATTTTCCCCAGCAGTGAGGGCGCGAGCAATAACGGGCAGCAGGTCAAGCATGCGTGAGGGCGGCAGTCCTGGGTGCAGTGCGCCACTCACACAGTCAGAGTCATGGACGCTACAGAGGCCACTTAGGGAGACTCAATCCTGCGCAACAAAAGTGGCGACGGCACAACAGAAGAGCCAGAGAGAGAGAGAGAGTTCAGGTCTGAAAAGCCTCCAGTTATAATAAGTACTCGATTTGCTCTAATCTTTGCTGGGAATCATGTGAAAACACTACACAGGCTGGATAATTGCAGTATTAGATCTCGCCTAGGGCTGTTGCGGTATACCGCGATTGACGGAAATTGTGGTATTAACATTTTTATTTTATTTTTTTTTAAACAGTGTGTTTTACATCTGCCCGTCTTCTTCAAAAATGATTTGATTTCAGTTAATATTGTAGTTATAGCAGATGTTGCATGTTGTGGACCCTCTGTTTATCAGTTCATCTGGATACCTTTTAACTAGCTATTGAGTGTAATTGCACTTTTTGTATGCAGTTGTACAGTTTTCATACTGTCTTTATACCACCTTAAACAGGTATTTTAATTGTAATTAATCCACCAAAGGAGAAAAGAAATCATAAATAAAAGATAGAGATCAATTTCACTGATTGTAACATTATTATTTACATTTTTTTGTTGTAGTGTGATAATATCGTTATTGTACTATTTTCTGTCCACGATAATAGTGAAGTGAAAAAAATCGATGATATCGTGACAGCCCTAATTTCACCATATTCTCTAGACAAAAAATCCCAAATAAAACAGAAAAGATTAGAAATATTCTGCAAGAGATTAGACTTTGCAATTAAAATCAGTTCACTCCTCAATACTATGGACTTTCATCAGCGTCATTGTGATTCAAGTCACACCGGCGGATTATTCAGATTTAATGGTCATAACAGTCAGGTGTGAGGGCTGAAGGACACACGCCGGCACCCTTGAGGCATGCTGCTGCCATTTCAGCATGTTTTAGCTCATTCATGACAAATCACACAGATGAAGATGGCTGCCGATGGTGACGAAGATGTGGTGTGAAAACGCAAAATAATTTGTTCCTGTTGACGGTATTGCAACATGCCTGTAAAGTAGGAGGTGCTCACAACTGATTTTTTTTTTATTTATCTTTTTTGGAATGCAATCCTGCTGAATTAAAGTAGAATTTGATGGACAAAAATGTTAATGATTTTAAATCAGGGGTTTCCTGTTTTTAGCAGCAGTTTGGCGTGATGGGCTGCTTGATATCTGAAAATTGAGGCCAGTCGGCAGGAGAAATCAAGGTGGTAGCTGGTTCCAAAGTACATTTTGGAAGAAAACACAGTGTCATATTTAACTAATTCACGGTGCTGCTGCGCGATTACAACTATTCCCAACATCGCTTAGTCATAACCTCCCTACGCTTCCCATCAGCCACCTGCTTCAGGCTCACAGCGAGCGCGGCAGTGTTCACCACGCTGTCCTGTAGGGGTAAGGACAGAAAGGCAAAAAGGACAAATTCACACACACACATTCTGGGTAGCGTAACACCCCCCGCTTAGTTCTAAATTTAGCCGGGCAACCGTGGGATTCGTCCTCGATTTTAACTCTTGAATGTAGGTTGAGGCTAGTGGATTCAATCCAAGTGTATAGCTGGGAAAATTTGAGAAGTGGGAAAGATGAGATTAAACGACTGAAATCAAGTAGGTCGGCTGGGAACCACTGTGAGACATTTTGGATTGATTACTCCTGATCAATCAGGTTTTTTCGCTCATTAAAATAAATCCTCTTTGGCAAAAGCTATGAGATTCTGAGATGTCAAAAACTTCCAGATGCAGGTCAGCAGGCTGCCTCAAGGTCCAAACTATGCATGCAGAGACCAGGCGAGCACGTCGGCAGCCTTCATGGCGCTTCTTTAGCTCAACTAATGGCCATGAATATGAGTGATCAGAATGCATACTAATCTATTCTTCCCCTGTGGATCAACACGGAATAGCTCTCAATTAAGCTTGCCATGAGGTGGAAATACTGTGTGGGGGTAAGATTTTAAAGGAGGAGTCTGTCAAGGTCAGCGGAAGCAGATGACTCTGGTCTGTTGCTTTTTTTTCCTTTAAATGAAGACACAACAAAACCCTGAAGCTGCAGGAAATTGCTGTACCTCTGCTGCAAATTAGGTCCAAATGTTTTAACATGACCTGGTTGTCTTTTCTGCATGCTGTGGGTTAACGCAAGTGCCCACAGGAAGTGTGTGTGCACCGATACTTTCACACAGCAGTGGAGGTCCAGAATCTGGTTCAGCTTCGATTCTTCTTTTTGTCTTGTTTTTTGGGCTAAGTCTTCAGACTTGTTTTTAGATTGGACCAAAAACACCTTCAGCTGTGTAGCCAGTCTGAATCTACTATTTTGCAGAAGTGAATTTAAAAAACAACAACAAAAAAAACAAAAATCCAACGGCGTAAAACTTCTCTCTTTCTCTGCTTCGTGCCACTCACTTGGTCTTTTTACGGATCTCCTCCACCAGCTGCTTGATGTGATCCTCCATGAACTCGATCTTCTCCTGCTTGCGTGCCAGGGCCTTCTGCAGGCGAACGATGCGCTCCACCAGCACTGCTTTGTCCACCTCGGGGAAGCTGTCCACCACCACCACCGAAGGGCCTGACAGGCTCTCCGGCGACCGCTCCTCAACGCCGCCACTCCCGCCATGGCGTGCGTTCAAGGAGCCTGAGGGTGGGCGCAGAAGAGTACAGAGGACTTAGAAGACCACTGAGCTGTGTGCAAAGTGAAGATTTTGGGGGTGGGGACGTACCCGAGGAGCTGGATCGGCTCCCCATGCTGCCGGCGTCCCGGTCGCAGCCTCCGTTCTCAACTTGCTCCAGTCGCTTACGAGCTGTTTAAGGAAATAAAAAATTATTGGAAAAAAAATGAGCCATAGTTTATGTTGAAGGGGTTATGCAAGATATTTCATCTCCAACATGCTGGAGGACACACTGCTGGAGAACATCACACACAACGTGGGTCATGTGAAAGCTGCCACACCTAACATAACAAATTTTGCTGGACAATATATTGTATATGTTATTGTCAATATTACTTTTAGATCATTTTTTAACTAATGTAATGATAATATGGCATATTAATGCAAGAACACCCTTTAAAAAAGCAAAAATAATATTAAACTTTTATTTCTCAAGAGCATTTAACATTGTAATTGGAATGTCAAGAACTTCTCACGAGGCTCACTGTGTGTGTATGCTAGCGGCCCCCCCTCCCCCCAATGACACAAAGATAGTGTATGACTGACAGGAGGGTTCACTCCGTTCATTCCGCCATCCGCTGCACAGAGTGAACCCTCTTGACATCCAGCCTGTTCTGTAGCACGAGACGTGGAAAACAAACACGCATGCACGTGGCGATATACTGAGGCCGGCAAAATTATTTGGTTCGCTTTCATTTATCGTGCGATTAGTTAATTTATTGATTGTTGTGACAGGCCTAGCCACGCCCCTTTAGTCATACGTCTCTTGATCTGAAACACACTCTTTGATGCTTTTTGAAACTGTGGAGCTGAATGTGGTCTCCACCTTGTTTTATTAGAGTGGTTCCCAAACTACCTCGTAACCCTTCAGACATTTGACCCCCACTCCCACACACTTAACACTCACCCCTTAATTACTTAATCACCGTTTTTCCATAATTTGACACTTAATAAGTCCTATTTTCAGTATTCTTCAGTCAACCTTTGCTTTTTTAAACCACTAGATTTCATCTCGGACCCAAACAAAGGAGCAGACCTCTCCACCGGCTGTAAGTGTCACGTTGGCGTCTTTGTTAGAACTTGCTGATGGAACGTGTTTTTTTGGTTGGAGCAGACTCCGACCAGACATGCTCGCTCATGTTTATTTATTATTATTTATGAGGGGAAGGGGCTCACGTACACAAACATGCACTGACATGAATGCACAGCCGGGCCGGCGACCAAAACAGAAAACAAGAAAATTGACAACAAACACAGTGGTCGTGTCTGTGACTGCAGTCAGTGCTCAGGAGGCCGTGACTCTCCCACACTTTTATATAGATAATAGTTGTTTGGTGCTATATTGAGGTATAAAATATTGTACGGACCACTTTTAAATATTTAGTGAATTATATAAATAATGAAAATTTGACTTTGTAACATAATCAGCAGTGTTTTCTCTTGTAATTATTTTTAACACCAAATGTGACAATTCAGTGATTAATTGAAGCAGATGCCTAAGTGAAAGCTCAGCGTTAGAACTTCACAGAGGTTGGGAATTAATTCAGCGGAGGCATCTGCCTGAATAACCGAGACGCGCGCTGCTTTTGAGGAGAAGTGCGCGCTCAGCAAACCTGAGAAAGGTGTCAAAATGATCATACGGCCGTCATAAAGTTGGGCCGCTGCTTTGATGAGCGATCGCAGGCTCTCACCTGTCCTCTCCCACATGCACGGCCTTGTGAAAAGCTTGTGAGCAGCGGATGACATTGTCCTGCTCCGTGCTTTAAGGTTATGGCGCGTGTAGGGCTTTATGTGATCTCAGCGTGAGAGAAACATTAGCACTCGGAGCAGCGCCTCTCTGTTCGCTCCCGTCTCCCCCGCCCATAATCACCCGGTGTGCTTTGGTCCCGATCCGCAGACTGCCCATCAGCCGAGTCCTTTTGTATTTTAAAGGGAAATATCACAGTGCAGTAAAGTGAGATGGCGGGATGTATTCTACGTAGATATGAGGCCAGATTTGGCAGAACTGATCACATCTTAGTTGACAGCTCGTTCGCAGACGATAGTTTTAAAATCCTTATTATACTTTGTGGCATTATGTTTTACAGTTTCATTTAGGTTAGATATATTGGCTACTGTTTTTCGCGCACATTCTACTACTGTTTTTATCTTTATTAATGTGTATTGTTTTTCATATCTTATTTACATTTTATCCTGGGATTGTTTTTTTAAAAGTGCTGCATAAATAAAAATCTGAAGAATCTTATGCTTATGTAAAGCTGTCTCTCGTGCCTGCTTAAAACATCCGTATCCCCCACGGTTGGGCCGGCTCAGGCTATGCAGCAATAGGCCGCGAGCACCAGGGGACAAATCTACATATCCAGCAGATACGAACCAGTATAATGGATTACATTTGGGAAAAGCAACACTTGATGAAAACCTTATTTATTTTATTATCATTTTATTATGTTGCTCTGCGGATGGACGATAAAGGCGCTTTTCTCACCCTGTGTGAGTTGCTTCGTCAGGTCCTTGATGTTGGCGGCTTGTTTCCTCTTCTGCGTCACCAGCTCGTCCCTCAGCTCCTCCACGCGTGTTTTCAGACGGGAGACCTCTGTCTGCAGTCCCGTCCTCTCCTCCTGCAGACCCTGCACCTCCTGCTGCCTCAGCACCTCTTCCTGCTTCAGCCGCCGTGACTGCAGAATTAATGAATGGAGATGGGTTGGGGGGAGGGGTATCAATGATAATTCAATAACAGCTGTCTAAAAGTAAAATTCACACTTGAATAACCTGTCATTGAAGTGAAAACTATAGCTCATATTAGTCCGTGATTAAGTGTGTCACGTGAGAAAAAATGGAAAAAAAGACATACATATATAAATCAGTATAATCTGTATAAAAATGTTCATCCTCTGTAGATGTTGTTAGCTTCAACGTCTCCAATATAATCAGACACTCTACCAGATTATTTATGCATTCAGCCGTATATCACAGACATGTTTCTCTGTGAGGATCCAACCTTGTCGTCGAGCAGCCGGTTGGTCTCCTCCTGCTTTGCTTGGAGCTCCGTGAACCTGCCAGTGAGCTGGTCGAGCTGCGTCTGCAGCCCATTGCTCTCCGACTGGAGCTGTGCGTTCTTGCTGCTGAGCTTCTCGGTGAAGCCCAGCAGCTCGGCCTCGCGTTCCCTGCTGCCTTGCACGTCACGCTGGAGGTCGGCCATCTGGTTGTTCAGGCCGTCTGCTTCCTCGCGGAGAGATGTGATCTCTTGTTTGCCGCTGTTAAGGGGGAAAAAAAATAAAATATATAAATAAATGCTGGCAGGGTGTTAACGAAGACAGCTTCATTAAAATGGGATAGTCTACACTACACTTTTTGCGTTTTACTACACCACCAGGATACACAGCTGAGAATAGAATAGCAACTCATTCTAGTACACAGAGATAATAACAATATCATTCATTGTTAGCACAGACACTAAATATATATATTTTTTTAAAGACATGATTTAAAATAACAAAACTACTTTTAATTCTAATCCGAAAACGGACATAACGTGTCACAATCTGCTGGTCTCCACTTGTCTTCAGACCCAAGAAATGATGCCAGGCAATATTTCATTCCCTCCAGCATCCACAAAGTTGAATTGCAAAACCTTCCTGCTGCTCAAAAAGACTGGAATCAATCAATTGGAGTCAGTCCGGTACGACTCAGTTCTCTCCCCCACACACACACACACACAGACAGACACAAAAATAAGCATTTGAATGTGCGGAGGAGAAGAAGGTTCCCTTTCAGGTCATCTGCTCATAGCTGGCAGAATAACGCGGCCCCAGAGGGACTCGGCTCCCTTTTTGCCCCGTGTGCTATATCTGTCCTTGGCCTATCTTTAATGCTCCGTCAGGTAATTGGAAAAAAAAATAAAAATGACAAGAACTGTGTGACCTGTGCGGTCCTGTCAAACCGACGAATAGCTGTGTGTGTGCGCGTAAATCTAGAAGTGAAACCGTCCTGCACGTGTTGGCCTTTGATTGTGTGCGACGGAGAACCGGAAACGCAAACTTATAGTTTGAATGTGAAATTAAAGAATTTGTGTTGGAGCTGGAGTAAGCTTTACATGTATTTAATAAAGACTTGGTGAAAAATGTTTTGTTTTACACTTCGAAAGTCAACAAAAAGGAGGTAGTTATTGGAGAGCTTGTGTTTTCATTCAGCAGTTCAACCGAACCCCCGAATATTTGCACACTTTTGCAGAATGCCGGTCGACGTCTTTCCTACGTACCGTTCGAGCTCCTCCTGGAGGGCAGCGATCTCCTCCAGCTTCTCCCTCTGACGGCGGATCTCGGCTTTCTGACGGTTGATGATCTCCCTGTACTTGCTCAGCTCGTCCTCCCAGCGTGGGCGCTCGTCCTCCAGACACTTTAACTGTGCAACAGACATATTCAAGGTGAGGTCGTATTGTGCAGACACACAAACCGATTAATACGCGTTTGTGTTTGTGTGTATGTGAGAAACAAACCTTGGTCCGCAGAGTGCAGAGCTCATCCATGCCCTCTTTGTAACTCCTCTTCAGGTCATCGAGCTCCTTGGCCTTTACTCGGTGCACCTGCAAGATGGAGATTATAAATCCGACGTGGATCTATTTTGGTGTTTCTCAAGATGGTTTTGCAAAGCTCTGAATTGTTAAAAAATACCAAATGCAGAGCAGCGATTCCATAACTTTCAGCAAAGCTCATCCTTAACCAAATGTATTTTCCCCTAAAATGAGAGTGAGAAAAGTTGTTTTCTCCCAAGCGCGTGTGCTGCTGAGACCGCGTTTCTCCCTCTGTTTATATATGCGCCTCTAAATTGTCCTAATGAATCAAACTGGCAATCTGGGAGCTGCATTCATTAAATTGATTCCGTTATGCTCTCATTAATGACATGAAAGCAAAGCTTAATAATGCTTCATCCCATCATTTTGACAAAGCCATTAATGGCACGCTCATGCTCGTTTACTTTTCCAAGAAGCCATTAACGGCCCGTGGTATCCAAGACAACATCCCGGTCATAGAGGGGAACTTTATTTCCTATTTCCTCCATTCATTTAGCCATTTTCGCCTCTGTTCATTGACAAGACCCAAATAGTAACACTAACATCAGTTTGCCACGTAGCTTGAGAATATAACACATTTAAGTGCAAACTGATTTGGGCCAATTGATTCATCAAAAGAGCAGGATACAATGTAGAGATAATAAAGAACTTTTCCTAAATGATTTGTTAAAAGTCCAGAAGATGTACAGCATATAATAGATTAAATTTCAAATGTTATACTGTATGTTGTAATATTATATTATATCAAAATTTACATTAAAGGTCTAAGAAATGTATAACGTAATTTTTGAATTATATTATATATCATATTATATGAAATTATCTTATAAGAGATTGTATTATTTGATGGAAAGGCTATTGTCTATCAGGTTCTTTTTTTAATAGTATAGTATAGAGCTTTGATGTTTTTCACTGTTAACCCTTTTCCTTTCAACATGCCATTTTGTAATCGAGACCATGACTTCCGATTCGAACCATATGCATTCACGACGACCTTAGAACTTTCAATCTGAACCACTTTGAAACCTCGTTTAGGATAAATGAACAGACTGTTGGACGGCAGGGCGAGAAATGGGCGATGTCCTCTGGGGTTGCTGTTGTTGTTGATATGTTCCACATCGTATTGATTATTTCTAGGCCATTTATTTTAAAGGCGTGATTCCCCTCAGAGTAAAGCGAAAGAGGGGGAAAAAAACAGGCCATTGTATTTGGACCGAGTCCATGTGTTTGCCCATGGAGCTCGTGTGCCACTTCATTACTTGATCCTAGTTTAAAGCAATTACACCCCTGGAAGTGATGAAAGTGGCGGAAAAAAAACATAATAAAAATACTTGGCAACCGTGGGAGAGTGAGTAACAGCCAGGTGTCGCAGAACATAGACGCTGCTCCAAATCAATGAACGGAAAAAACGAGAGATGTAATCATAAGACATATCTAGAAGACTGTCACATGAATTATTAACAAGAGAGTATTTGTGGAGATGTGACGCGAGCTTGTGATTAAAATACATCTGGGGGAGCCACTGATTTTAACACTCGGGACGGTACTCAAAGTCAGCGGTGAACTACATCGCTGAGCGGTCGCATTTCTGCACGTGAGAAGCGTTGTTACCTCTAATTGGTCTGTTTGCTCCTGTATGTTTTTCTCCAGCTCTCCTTTTGTCTCCCGCAGCTTAGCGTCCAGCTCGTTGGACTTGAGCTCCTCAGATTCCTGACGGACAAAGGAAAATTATGTCAAAAAAACTAAAAACAAAGAGGGAGAAATGGGGGGGTGGAATTAAATAGAAAAAAGGCTGTGTTGGATCAAAAATGACTTTGATCTAAAATATCAATATTTAAATTGTCAGAATCATATTTCATTTGCTCCACTGTTGAAGAGTAACTTGATCATGCTTGTGAGAAGGACAGAGCGTCCGAGACCGGTCTGCTCAGGACTTCGGCAGCTCTTTACCGCCACCATAAGGTACAAATGGAAACTGACGCTTTCCGAAAACGACACCAAAGAACAGCTTTGATGCATCAGCTCGTGTTCTTCATGTGATTTGGTTGACTACTGTCTCTCCTCCGGTACTATTGAGAAATGCGATCGCATACAAACTCAGCCCAAGCGACAAATGTGAAGCACCTGGTACGTTCGGATCATGTCTTGACAGTTTTTGCGGATCTGCTCTGTCTCTTCTCTGGCTTGGGACAACTTGGATGTGGTTTCCCGCAGCTTGTCCTTCGTCTCCTGCACACACACGATAAACACATGATAAACACGTTATTGACACTTGACCCTATCATGATGTTTGGTTGAAGAAAAATGAAACAAATAAACAACAACAAAAAGGCAAGCAGCTTTTAGCAACTGGCAAACATGTTGCTTTTGTCTCTCTCCCCTGCATCTGTACCAGTTCAAAAATAAAACCATTACTTTTGTAATAGACATTTTCACAAACAGGCTCACTGTTAATGATTATTTCCACAAAAGACCATTACTGTACAATTTTCACCTCATTTCATTTAGCCCCTGAATCAAAACACACATCTCATCATGTTTTTTTGGGTTATTTATTTATTTTTTCTAATAAAATGGAGCAGCGACAAATTAAATGACCTGGTGGAGAAGTAATTTGTATTCTAGAAATGCCTCAGAGGCACACGTCTTCTGATAAACGCAGAGGCGGACAGACATTAACCTGACATTTAAGTGCGACGTTACAAAATGACGCAGGACAGTGACGCTTGCGGCCATGTTATCTCGCCAGCAGCAGGTAGCAACAGTAGCCATTCATTTATCCTTCAGAAAATAGCTACAGAATAATTTGAACAGGTGTTTAAACCAAATGGTCAGTATCTGTAGCGCAACTAAGTACATCTAATCAATCTACTCTGTGCTGTACTTACTTTGTGGGCGTCCGCCTCACTCTTCAGCTTGTTCTGGGCCCATCTGACCTTGATAAGATGCGAGTTGTTCTCCTCCTTCATCTTTTCCACCTCTCGGGTCAGCCGGCCGACCTCGCCTTCCTGAGGACGCAAAGAAAAATGTATGACCAGGGAAGAGCGGAGGTTTTGCTTTCCCATTTGACTGGAGTGAAGCCAAGAGTGGTTAAAGAAGATGGTATATGATTTGATAAATGAGCACATATATCCAGAGAGCAAAATTACACACAGATGGTATTGCAGAGTGCCGCTAAAGCAAATATGCGAAGAAAAGGAGCTTGGAAATTTTGTTTTTTACAGATGTCTTTATATTATACATGCCGGCGTCATCATATTATCAACATCACTCACCACAAACAAAACTCAATCAAGTTTATAAGATTTAATCTGTGTGAACCAAAGAACATTTGTTACTCATATCAATAGGAACACATGAATTGATTTGACTTTGCTGTGGACTATGTACTCACGATTGAATCTCGAGTGACGCTAAATTCAATCAAT
>CAESWR010000363.1:425673-439292 GCA_903171835.1 Mullus surmuletus
ATAATAATACAATGAAAAATAGGTAAAAATGTGTATTTTTCAGAGTTAAAAGA
The DNA here is from genome assembly GCA_903171835.1 of Mullus surmuletus. Taxonomy (NCBI): domain Eukaryota; kingdom Metazoa; phylum Chordata; class Actinopteri; order Syngnathiformes; family Mullidae; genus Mullus; species Mullus surmuletus. The sequence continues at coordinate 425,727 of CAESWR010000363.1, forward strand.
TCTGCAGACTAAACAAAAAACAATTATTCATATGACTGAATAGTTCTTTACAAGCAAGACTGACAATGCCAATATTATTATCTGTGGAATATTTAATAGCTCTTGTTAAGTTAATAGTTTTCAGGTTCCGTGGACGATCAGCTTCCATGTTAATGTGGATATTTTAATAGAAAAAAAATATCAACGGAACTTCTATAATCTTAATAATATATATTATTATAGATTATATGTGCAATAATTCTAATTATCTAAATAGGACAGCCAGACTATCTATTCACAATCCCCAATTCTGATTAAATTTCGATGATGTGTAAAAAGTAAAAACAGAATGCAATGATTTGCATTGACTTAAATACTACTGAATAGACTACAAAGATACAATATCCAATGTTCAAACTGATAAACTTTATTGTTTGCTTTTTGGGGGGGAATATTCAAATTTTTTTTAAAAGAGCAACACATTCCAAAAGAGCTGAAGATGAGGGCAACAAAAGAAAGTTGACAAATGCTCAAACACACTTGCTTGGAACATTCCACAGGTGAACATATTCATTGAGAGCAGATGAGGAACACTGCGTTTAAAAGGAAGATCTTCAAAATGTTCAGCCATTCATAAGCAAGGCTGGGGCACATCTGCAAGTGTTGCAACTTGACTGGCTTGCCACTCCAGATCAGTCTAGACTGGTAATGAAATTATATGGTGCATTATGAAGTGGAAATACGTGCACACACCACAGTCTGTTTAGCAACTGAAGTAGAACATCAAGCAACAAAGCTTCAACAATTAGTGTCTGTTTCAAAACACTTTGAGTGTTGTAAAAAGGACATGTGATGCAAGATACTGGCATTGCATTACACATACCGCTGTCTTAGCTCCAAACAGTCATTATAAAACAGAAATAATGTTCATTCGATGATTATTTTTTTTAATGATTGGTATTTATCATGTGTTCTTATGTAGACTTGGATGTCCTCCGCATCAATTAATCAATAGTCTGTCTATCAAAACAGCCGAGTGGGGATTTTGCTTAATTAATAAAAACCTAATGGACCGGTTTCAGGCAAATGCCAAGATGAAAGTGTAGTTCCTCAAATGTAAATGGAATGGCATACATCCAATTTAAGTCGGACGACTTGTAATTAAGTGCCAATTACTCAAAAATTATGAATTTTTACTCAATAACTATACAACATTTTATGAAAAAAATGAATGAGACTGCAGTTCCAATATTAGTAAAAAAAAAAAATATTAACAAATATAACTATGACGAGTGTGGCGCTGCGAGCGTCAATTTCCTGTGAGCTCAGTGCGCATGCGCAATTCTTCGCCTCCATCTACCAGCGCGTGCACAGGTAATATGTCGGCGCAATATCCACCTATAAAATATATAAATGCACAGAAATTTCTTTGGGTGTTCTTACGTAATGTAGTGGCAGCATTTCTTTAACAGCAGCAAGTTCGTTGTTGTTGTATTTGCGGGGTAATTACGTCGACTTTAGCTAGCTCATTAGCCAATTAGCTAACGGGAATTAGCTCGTGCGCTATGTGACGCAAACTGAGCACGTGTCATGCGAACAACTTTCGCGCCTTTTTTTTTAACGTTTGTAGCATCGACGGGTACCATCATGAATCGCTCGTTTAGTCCACAACTGGTTCGGCCGAACCTCCCCTTGCGGAAACCAGCTTCAAGCCCGGCGCCGGTGGCAACCATGGCCGCCGCATCACCTGCGCGGCCCGCAGGAAGAGGTAAGGCAGTTCCACCACCAACCACAGGAGGGCGTCCATGCCTGTTGGTGAGAATGTTTGTGCTGCTGACATGAACATTCTAAGATCAGATAAGATGGTGATTGCGATTCAGAGAGATGATTCTTACCTTCATCTTTGCAGTTGCCATGACGTCGCCATGCAGAGGGGATTCAACCACAGTATGTGTCAAATTTGTCAGTCAGTGTCCATGAAATTGACTTTCGCTCTTCACCAGTGTAATCCTTTTTAATAGGGACTGGGATCCAAGCCGCCAGCACTGGCCGCGTATTTCTGCAACTTCTGTGGTCATCAAGGTAATCTTTGTTGCCTCTAAATGGTGTTTAAACCCAAATGCAAGGCAGATGTCTTGCATGAACTATTGGCGGCCAATGCAAAGGCCACATTGTTCATAAGCTTGCCTGCATCACTGACATAGCAGATATAAAGTCCAAGCACATTTTAAAAGCGATTTTATTGCTGTCAGATCCATAACTCATGTTATCGAGAAGCATAGTTTTGAAATGGCCTCTGTTTGACAGCAAAGGCTGTCGCCTCCAACTACTGATAAAAAATCAACTAGGACGGTCTGCAACTTTGGTGCTGTTACTGTAATCTAATAGACTTTTTGTTTGCCTGGCAGCAAATTTCCAGTGCCAGCGTTGCAAGAAGACAAATTACTGCTCTGAGGTGTGCCAGAAGGAAGACTGGAAAGCCCACAGACATGTTTGCAAGTCCGTAGAGCCAGACCCAACAAAGTTAGTGTTTCCACAAAGTGAATTTTGCTTTATACAGATGGCAAGAATTTTAATGTTTAATTGTGACCTTTTTGGTCTTTGGTGAGTGCTGTTGCCCACTGCTTTTTTATTTTCAATCAGATGTACATACATCATATTGTATATACATTCAATTCAATATCTATAAATACTAGAAGGGCTTGTGTTGTCAACAAATGCAAATGTATACTAGTTGTTCTCTTTTGCACATTTCTGACATTGTAGTCCGCATTTCCGTTGCATTTCCGCACAATTTTAGTCTGCTGATTTCTTTGTTAAATCTGATTGCTAGTTGTGACTCAACCGGCAGAGGAACTGTGACGTACTGTTCTTTAGCTAACACGAATCCTCTTTTCCTTTTCAACTTAAAGAGACAAGCAGACCACAGCTTCGCCAGGCAGAGCAGACAATACTGGCCCTCTGGAGTTAAAGGTAATACTTTCATGATTTAAAAGTGAAATTTGAGAAGCAAACAGGAACATCACTTGTAATTTCCCTTTGTTTATTGGAGCCCGGAGGTGAGATGAGCCCTCAGAGGGTCTATTTGAAGGACTTGCCTACGCCTAAGATCAAGAATGGGTCAGACATTCAGGTACAGAACAAACAGCTTACCCTGATGAAAAACATTCGTCGTTTTCGTGTTCAAAGTTCTTACGCCTCTGTTTGTTTGTGGTTTTTAGGTGTCGCTTTTGGAATTTTACAGCCCCGGCAGGTTTTTCCTATGCGCCCAAACCCCCGAGCTGCTCAAAGCTCTGCAAAGCATCAGCACAGAGCTTCAGAGCACCAACACCTCTGCCTCTGTGAGCACATACGCGCCCTGCGTGGGCGAGGTCTGTGCCGTACAGTTCTCTTGCGACTTGAATTGGTACAGAGGCCTGGTCCAGACTTTAGAAGCCGACAAGAAGTCCGCCAACATCCTTTACATTGACTTTGGCAATCAGGAGAACGTCCCTGTGAACAGAATCAGGCCTCTGACTGCAAACGTCGAGCCACTCTGTCCATGTGTGAGTGCATATTTACACTGTCTCATATTTACAGAGGCATTAAGCATCTCAAAGCTTGCACAGTTACACCCGAGATACTCTTTCTAGGCAATGGAGTGCTGCATTGCCAAGGTGGTGCCTGTGGGTGACAACTGGTCAGAGGAGTGCTGTGCTACACTAAAACAGCTACTAGCTGGCAAAACTCTGACCGCACGGCTGGTGGGAACAAAAGAGAGCAGTCACACCCATGCTGTCGACATCCTGCTCTCCACAGGTACGTGAGATGGAGTTGGCTCGAAATAATGAACGTTATAGTAGATATCAGGTGCACACTTAAATGTTTGGGTTGTGTTTTTTTGTGTCTGTGTTTTTTCCTTCAGGAAAGCAGCTGAGTGCATTGCTGATCGAGCAGGGTTATGCAGTAAAGGAAACCGCCAATAGTCATTTGAAACCAACTGAAGAGGAAATAAGTAAGTGTCATATGTGTGGCCTCTAACCCAAACAAAAATTTGGGATGTAAGCAATATAAACTAAATACTTACCTGTGTGGCATCAGATGCAATGGTGAATGCATCCTTGGAGAATTTCAAGCGTCGCTCTGAGGGGAAGGATGACAACACCTGGGCGAAGCCTCCGGAGCCCCTGACGCAGGCGGTGGGTGACTGCTTCCCTATCGTTGTCACCCATTTCAAGTCACCCAACGAAATTATCGTACAGAAGGTGGAAAATGCCGGTAAGCAGGATCCACCCTGGTACTTTCTTCTTTCTTTCTTTCTTTCTTTCTTTCTTATCTTGGCGTCTTTATCGACAAGTTTGTGATTGGCAGGGCTCATACAGGATTTGCAGCTGAAGCTGAGGGTACACTGCTCTGAGATTCCGGCCCCTAAGAACTTCAGACCAGCTCCTGGCACGGTTTGCTGCGCCCAGTTCTCAGGTACGACACACGCGGACATAGTAGGAATTAGGGGTGGGACGGTTCACAAAATCCATGGTTCGGTTCACATCACAATTTTGTGGTCGCGGTTTTTGGTTCGGTTCGGTTTACGTAGTTGTTTTTAAGACCCCAGAAATGCCATATCAACAGAAGTTATATAGCCCAACGATCCATCATTTACAGTTTTAAAAAATCAATGATGTCCTGTACAGTGAAATCAGTCATGTAAAAGTTGAAAGAATGAGGCAGTCTGACATTTGATACATCATTGTGACAGTCTTAAAGCTAAGTAATATTCTGGGATGCAAAAGTGGAGACATTGCAGTTTCAATATGCTTTTCATTTATTTGCCAAAGAAAGGCTTATTCAGAGAAATTGATTTTTGTACATAATGGGCACAGATACCGAAGAGACTGAAATACAAGATCTACATTTATCAACAATTGTGGTTCTTACAAAAATATCTTCTAGAATATAAAGTAAAAATGGCTCTTAAAGCTCTGATCAAAGTAGTGCAGACTTAATACAGTTGGGGAATTACCGTGAAGTGTTTGCAGGAGGGGACTTGATATCGTGGCTCAAGTGCGTTAATCATGCACTGAAATCCCACACCCTCCACCACGGCAAAAGGTTGCATGTCTTTAGCAATAAAACACCCCACTGCTTCTGTTATGGCTTTTGCCCAGTCTGACTTTTTATTCAAGGGCTGTTTAAAAGCTTCAGGAAGCAGAATTTGTTCTGTAACTCTGTGCCGAGTGACACATTGGGGTGATGTTGCCGCATATGAGCGGACATGTTAGACGTGCTGCCGGCAACATAAGCAACTAATGTTGCACAGTGCTTGCAAACAGTCGCACTTTCGTCCATGCCTTTCTTATAGCCGTCATAGGAGACGCAAAATCCGAAGTGCCAGTGACAGCAGACCGGTACAATTCCACTGGTGGATCTTCTAGCACGGAGTCCGTGTTACTTTTTTCCCCGCTCGCCATCACCACAAATGCAGTGCTGCTACACTCCGCCTCCGTGTGAAAACAAAAAAAGTTGCGCATGAAACCGAACGACACAAAAGCTCAGAACCGAAAAACTAGAACCGAACGCTTCAGATTTTTTTCATGAGCCTTTCCATCCCTTGCAGGAATCCATCACTGCACGTTGTGGTCTGAAATATTTGCCCTTACCAAGCTTGTAAGATTTCTCTTGATTGTGTATGTTTATTGTATAAAATAATATACTTTCCACGTCTGTCTTGCCTCCAGAGGACAAGCAGTGGTACAGGGCTAAAATTCTGGCGTATTCATCGGAAGAAAGAGTGTGTGTCGGCTACCTTGATTTTGGGAACTCTGAGGAGGTGGATTTAACCCAACTGCTGCCTATTAGCGCCTCTCTGCTGGCCCTGCCGCTGCAGGCTATTCCATGCGGTATCGCAGGTGTGTCCACATTTTGAATGGTTTAGGATGTTGCTGTATTTGGTTGAGCTCCTGATGGTGTGTGATTTTGGTGTTCTTTCCAGGGGTGCAGCCAGTTGAAGAGAACTGGTCAGAGGAGTGTCTGCTGGCCCTGCAGAGAAGGATCTCAAACCGAATACTGCGCATGCAGATCCAAGGAGGGAGCAACGGCAAGGTCTTTGTTGCTTTGACGGACGAAGCCAGCGATCCTCAGGCAAATATAGCGGAGCTGCTGATTTCTGCCGCTTATGCTGCTCCCGCTCATGCTGCTCCCGCTCCTGTGAACAGCGGCGACAATCAGCAAACGCCCCATGCGACAGCTGTTGACACTGAGCCATGTGGTAGGACGTCTGAGTGGAGAGAATCCCTTGTGTTTTATAAATGAATCCAGAATCTGCCCTTTGACTTTCAGTCCTGGACCTAACTTGAAAAAAAGTGTGATTAAATCAAGTGTTTTTTTCTCTGATAATTGAGGTACCATATTTGAGTTCCTGAGATGTAGTTTTTGTTCTGTTCTCCTCAGTGTCTCCTCCGCTGAGTAAGCCCCTGGTTTGGACCCCCGCTCAACTTCCCCATGAAGGCCAGACGGTGGCGCTGCTTGCCAGTGTAGTGGAGAACCCTGGAGAGTTTTTCTGCCACATTGACAGTCCTACAGGTAATCCATAGTCTGGAGTGTCACTTTGAGTCTTTGCTTGTTTTATTTCTTATCAAATCAAGCTTTCTCTCTGAAATAAGATTGAAGAATTGTTTATCCTGAATGGTGGAAAAAAAATCAAGGTAGAAATATGGGGTGCAGTTATTTCACATTTATTGACAGATCCTGAAGTTTCTATAATGTGCTTCCATGAGCCTGTCAGCTGCTGCTTTGACAACTAGTTTGTGCAACAACCGGTGATTTTTTTTGTGTTTGTTCAGACCAGCCGCACCTGATGAGGCTGAGAACCGAACTGAAGATGCATTGTGAGACAAACACTTCACCTTTCACACCCAGAGTGGGCGAGCCCTGCTGTGCCATGTTTCCTGGTGAGATTCCTAATTTTTCCCCGTTTTTGTTTTCGGGGGTTGCTCACGTTGTGCTTGTTGCTCGTCAGGTGACACGGGCTGGTACCGTGCCGCAGTGAAGGGGCTGTTTGAAGACAAGGTGGAAGTGAATTTTGTTGACTATGGGTACATTGTGAAGACGGACAAAAGCCACCTGCGCTCCATCACGCCCCAACTGCTGAAGCTGCCTATCCAGGTCATTCGCTGCTGGCTCACAGGTGGGTGGGCGTGCGACGCAAAAGAAATGCTGAACAAGGAGGAGAGTTTGATATATAAGCATTTCAGCACATTTTTCTCGTATTATTCAGTTTACAGACAATGCAAATTTACTGTAATTTTAAAGGTAAGTGTACATTTAGATTGGTGTGTATGTGTGTATACAGGTGTGGAGCCTCTGGGTTCTGAGTGGAGCAGCGAGGCTCTCCTTTGGTTCCAGACTCTGGTGGGTGGGCAGCAGCTCTCTGCCCGTGTCCTCTCTGTCACCGAGCAAGGCTGTGGTGTGGCGCTGGAGAGCAGAGGGCAGGATGTGGCGGCTGCCCTGATCGCGGAGCAGCTGGCCAAAGCTACCGGAGACATTTCTGTAGAGAAGCTCGCGAGCGCATCTTCTGCGGCAAAACAACCCGGGATTGAGGAGACGGAGCACAGCAAAATGCAGTTGGAGGCTCACCAGACGGGCGGCTCCGAGGACACCAAGGAGCTGACTGTGGCAGCAAACAATTCCTGTTGTTCTTCCTCAGCTCCAACTTTTGCGGTGGACTGGAAGACCGTGGAGCTTCCTCTCAATGAGACCTTCGAGCCGCTCATCGCAGCTGTTAGCAGCCCCTCCCTCTTCTACGTGCTCCATCCTGGCCAGGGTCAGACCTGTGTTTGCTGTGCTTACTCTTCTATTTAAAAGTATAAAAGGTGGAAAATCTGCTCCAACAATCCACCGCTGTGATTTCTGTGCCTTTTTTTTTTGTAGCCGACCGGCAGAAACTTCAGGAGGTGATGGTGGAGCTGGCTGCTCACTGCAGCAACAACCAGACCTGTTCGTCCGCTGACCCCCAGAGCAGACCTGTCCCGGGGGCTGCCTGTTGCGCCTGCTTCTCTGGTGAGGAAATCGACCACATGGGGATGTTGATATTTCAGTCCAGTCTCTTTGAACTTTAATTTTATGTCTGCACTGTATTTCCAAACTATATGAACCAGTATAAAACAGACAAAGCAACAATAACAGTTACGCTGGGCGGTGTTTGCCAAAGTTTGTCGCAGCAATAGCAGCCAAACATTTTTGATTTTGTTGATCAAAATATCAGTTAAATGGTTACTGCCTGCATCCCTACTTGAGCTACATACTTTCATAGCTGTGATAATCAGTGCAGAACCGACTTGTGGTCGGAAAACTATAACCCAGTATAATTTTTGCTCTCATTGGGACTTAAATGATTTTATGAGCTTCATTAAATGATGCCAGGGTAGAAATTCATTCGGCCACATATAATCATCATGGTTTTTGTTTTGTTTATTTGTATTTTTTAAGAGGTAGTTGAACCATCATCTGGGGAGAAATCCCCCAGGTGGGCTGAGTCGTTCCCAACACATTGTTTAATGATTACAGACAAGTGAACCTGCAAACCTCCACCAGCTGATATTTCATGCACCCACATTTTGCTGTCTACCAACTCACTTCTCACTCTATCATTCTTTCCAGTTTTTATGTTTGCTGACTCGTCCCGAGACCCCACCTGCAGTTGTAGTTCCTGCAGGGCCTAAGCTGGTAATTTGGTGTCTGCTAGTGGATATAATTACACGGTGGCTGTGCAGCCGAGCGTAGGAGCGGCTCTCCTTTAAACATGGTATACAAGTCGGAGACTATAGCCTGGCATACATTCCGCAGCCGAGCTAACAACAGGGTCTGCTTTTAATGGAGATTTGAGTGCAGTCAGTATGCTCTTAGGAGGGAGAGGTGCATCTACTTTTTAAAAGAAGCTTTGGCTCAAATTATTTTTCAAGTGTTTCTTATGGCCTTTTCAGCATCACCAATTCAAACATCTAAGTTGCAAAGTGGCAAGAAAAGAAACATCCGTGCAGGTTGAGTTTGTTGAGGATCCACCAAAGCAGAAACACGTTAACATTCATTACATTAACACTTGTGCCGTTTGGCTTTGAAGATGCTCTCTGAACATAAATCCAGACATTTTCTCCTGAAAATCGAAAGAAATTCTGCAAAAGCCTCCCACTTTACAGGCAGAAAATGCGGATGAACCTCCTGAGTGCTTAAAAATATTTTGTGTTCCAGCTGACAACAACTGGTACCGTGCAGTGGTTCTAGAAGTCGGTGCAGATGACATGAGCGTCATCTACGCCGACTTTGGCAACATGGAGAAGGTGCCAGTCTCCCGGATTCTGCCCATCCCTGCACACCTGCTGCAGCTCCCCTTTCAGATCACCCGCTGCAGCCTCGTCGGTGAGGCACTGTAGCTCTTTGTTCTAGCTGCTGCTATTGACCCCTTCTGAAAGCATGCTAATACCCTCTGCACCTTCTACTCGACTGCCAGGTAAGGAGCACTTTCCTGCCGAGTGGCCAGAGCAAGTGCAAGAGCTGTTTCGGAGCTTGCTATCCAAAGGCGTCCTCGGCACAGTGCAGTCCTTCGACGGCATTTCCAACATCCTCTCGCTCGCCAAAGACGGCGAGGACGTCACCGCTGTCATAGTGAATGCGGTGCAGTCCAGCGGCAAAGATCCTGGCCCGTCAGCTGCTGTGACTAACAAGCAAAGTGACAGCAGCGTGTCTGCCAGCTCTGCGGCTGGCACAGCTGACCAGCCCAAGCCTCAGTCGGTACCTGCAACTCCGCTTGGAAGTGTAGCAGCTGCCAGCGAGCCAGAACCCCAGACCACCATGCAGACGCACAGCAGGAGCACTGTGAATGGTCCGCCAAGTCTGAATTTAATATCGGTTGTTTCAAGTTCTACACAAAGATTAGCAACTTTTTCACTGTTTTTCCAGAAGATCCAGTGCAGAGGATTTTGGAGCAATTGGAGCCACCATGCAGAATCATTTCAAAAGCTAATGGTCCGCTTCAATCAATGCCACTGGTATATCTTGTTGGACGCGGTTGTGATTTTTTTAGTGTGATGAAGCATCTCTTTTGGCTCTCTAAATTTCAGATTCTCAGGCCCCAGGATGCTGCTGCAGTTCTCTGAAGTCCCAGGTCAGAACCGTTTACCCAAAGCATCATTTAACCTGTCCTTTTAATTTAGACACATTTGCTGTTATTGGGTCTTCTTACATAAACAGAGATTATGTTCATACATTGTGTTTCTGCTGTTTTTAAGTTCTTGTTGATGGATAATGAGGACTCTGCCTTGCTTTTCACAGGTGGACCACCTGGAACAACTGATGCAGACACAGCTGTCTCTCATAAAGCAGTTGCTCGGACAGGCAAAATAATCATGTTACTTTCTCCGACTGTTTAGAAGTGTGGACAATAGGCTCTTAAAGTTCAATTTCAAGAAGGGCCACCTGATCCTGACACAGTGTGATATTTCCTGGAATTGCCATTTTCGTTAAAGTCTTTAAAACAAATGTTCATGTATTTTCTGTTTTATGTACCTTTTTTTTCTAAATTCATGTTCCATTACAGCAAAGACAGGAAAACATGTCCTCTTTTTATGTTGGCTTTTATTTTATGAAGCACAAAAAATAATGTATGTGCATGTACAATTGATACATTGCTTAACCATGTTCAGATTGGTCTTTGGAAAAAGAAAACAACGAAAAAAGTATTGAGTACGCCTCTTCTGTCCACCCACAACCACACAGAACTCATAAGCTGTTGAGCAGCGCATTATTAAGTGAATTGTGCTTTAACAAATCATTCTTCAGTTAATAACTTAACAGGGAGTGAAGGTGTAATATTTGTGATATTCTGCCCAGCTCGATGTGCTGTAGATCTCTTTAATAGCAACCATGTTTACGTGGAATAGCCTTAACACAGGTGCTATTAATCATATTAATTACTTTCTTCTAGAATGTTGATTATTTATGACCAACACCTGTTTACATGGTGTCTACTGTCAGCATGAGTGCTGTGGAAAAGATCTATTTTATGCAACTATTTGGTTGATGGGGACTACATTCCGGCTTGCTTACATTATATTTCTAGTGAATAAATGTTCATAAGCATGCATTGTCCCTCCCAAATAAATTAATAGTCCGCTTCAACTCCTTCCAGTACTGATGGGCGGATGAATACCGGGAAAAAGGTGAGTTATAGTGTCTAAAAAGATCAATTGGTGAATAGTTAAAAAAAAAAAGATTATAATCAAACCGAAAGTTTCATTGATTGATGAATTGATTGGTTGATTGATAGCGTCGTTGCCATAACGACCGGCGCGCGGTGGGAGGAACTCACCGGCGCAGGTACCTCGGAGGCGGGCACGAGGGGGGAGGTGGGGCCGCCGCTCCGGAGCCACGAAGCCGCAGGATCAGAGCAGTCTGTCACGGGGAGCCGGCGGAGGATAACCACAAACCCACGGAGAGGCAAGAGGGAGAACCGGTGGTAGGTGGACATTTTTAGTTAATTGGGGACAGAGCTATCTGGAGAGTTGATGGGATGATTTAGTGGTCATGGTCCTCCAATGATCATATGTGTTAGATTATCTCCCTCCATCATGCCAGTGTTCCAGACACACCTTGAAAATAATGGCAGCAGATTTTTTGATTTTGATGCTTGAATTTGTGCTTGATGGGAAACCTCAAAAGTAAGAATGTGCTTTTGGGCTGTCTTGAATTCCAAGCCTGACATGCATTAGTTTGTTTAGCGTCTTCAACACCGGGTACTCATACCTGGCAGGGTCGTGACCTCTGGCCCCAGCTTAGACCTGCTTTGACCCATGAGTCGTTTAAGAACGGCCAGAGCACCCAACTAAGCTGACAGGAAGAAAAACGGGTTTGATTTTTGTCTGCAGACAGTTGGCGTGACTGTTATAAGTAATGATTATTCTGTTTTCCTTTTGACTCCGTGTGCGGTACCATGTTTGAAATGCGTTCCGAGACATTTTGAATTATAGTGGTTGCTCTTAATGAGAACCTTTTTGCATTGTGATGGGAGTGTTTTTCCACATGAGTTCTGCTGTTTTAAAAGTGGCCATTTCGGGTGAGTCATCCTGGAATTGTCTAGGCTCTGAGAATGTGTCAAGCATCAAATAGAGGTTTGTTTCAGGGTTTTCTATGAACCTGGTCCAAAAGCTAGCACTCATTACTAATTATAGACTGCAGAGTGGAGACACTTTCCAACTTGCCGACCCATTCAAAACAGACGGCACATCCAAAGCACAGGCCTACCTTTTCTTTTTTCTTCTTTTTTTTTTAAGGTGTTACACGTATAGGAGCGTCAAAGCATCAATCACATGATAAGATGGGAACTGGTTTGTTAAAAAATGTCGCAGAACATTACGCGTTTGTATTCAGCAAACACTCCCATCTCCTTTTCCTCTCTTTACTGAGGTGCAAACAACAAAAACTGGACATGTCGGACATGTCTCTTCGCTCCCCAGCAAACCTTCTGGGCAGAAATGTGCCCACTGACAGGCTGAAAGTGATAAAGACGGAAAGATGAGGGGCGGAGGGATCCACAAGAATGCCTGTGAAGAAGCAGCCAATTCTGAGAAAAGGTGTATTCAGTGCCCGCGTGTGTGTGCGCGCGTTTTATACGAGGGCATGCATGAGTGCGTTCAAAAGCTCCACGGTAATAAAAAACTTGTCCTCAAGACGAGGCCGGCGGGCGCACAGACGAGTGCATCAATGGCCCCTGGTGATGTTTATCAGCTGGGAGCTTCTCAGGGAGCCGCTGCATGTCAGCGCCTCAGATCCGTATCGCAGACGCACAGACTCCTCTTAAAGCATGGACTCCTTCCTGGCACACAATCCTATCTCTGTCTCACGTGCACTGCACCGGGTTACCCATTGAGGGGGGGGCTTTCCTCCAGCACGGCGCGCCTCCCACTACTCCCACATCGACACACACTTGAGCCACAGACAGGATATTACGCCGCCAATCTATCTGCAGCCAGATAATCCCTGTTTCTTCCTGGATTAAGATGTAGATGTTCTTCAGGTAGATGAGACTGACCATTACAGGTCAAAGGTCACGGGTTGCAGGGAGCCGTGCTTAAAAAGCAAAGCTGGGCTTTCTTGTGAGACTCCTACGAACACATTTTCATTACATTTTTTTATCGATGGTGTCGCTCATGTCTTCGGTGTGTGTGTTATCATTCCAGGTTTCCCAACATGCACCCTGATATCAGCCGCCTCTGCTTCCTCTCGGCGCTCCTGCTGCTCCTGCAAGGTCGGTTTGATTGATTTTGTTATTGTTTTGCATTCGGCTGAGGGATGTGTTCTCAGGTGGTTGGAGCGTGTAGATACAGGACGATTGAAGAGAGTCATCACGCATCACTGTAACTCCTCACTGAAAGATGTGCAGCAGGTGTCAGAATACAGCGTATACTAATACACTGCTATGTCTTGTTTACATTTTAAACGCTTTTTTGGAGGGTGACATTTAAAGGATTTGTCAAATATTGATATGGAAAGGCATAGATGGCATTTGAGATAGCTCTCGGCTTAACACAAAGTGGTGTTTTTCCCCTCCAATCAATGCTC
>CAESWR010000363.1:445189-466543 GCA_903171835.1 Mullus surmuletus
TCCCCCCCCCCCCCTGTTTCTCATGTCGGTCAGTAATCACAGAGCTCCTCCTTCATCCAGGTGCGAGTCGGCATGGTTCAGTTCGGCTCTGCGCCTCGGCTGGAGTTTGCCCTGGACTCGTACACCACCAAACAAGAGTTGAAGAAGCACATGAAGAAGGTTTCTTATCGGTGTGTACTATTTTTTTTTTTAGATGTTAATGTAATGACAAAAGACCTTGATCAACCTGCACAGGAAGCGCACAATATTTCATGTTTATTACATCACATCTATTCAAAAGCATTAATTCCGTTATCGACCTCCTTAACACAGCACTTTAGGAACAAAGAATTATTTCAGCAGGTCGTTGTAATTGCCATTATTAAGTCGTTATTAGTGGTCTGAAAATAAAACCTCAGTGTGATGACTGAATGACTCGGCAGAAACTTAAACCTGCACTCACACACACACACATTCAGAAGTATTATCAAGTCGTCCCTGGAAAGGGAAACAAATTAATTCCAGATTAGAGGTGCACTGCAGATGGTCACTGGATAAAGGTAATTTGGCCTTGCATGTTCGTACCGGTTTCGGTTCAGCATCATCACATTTCAGCTCGCCATCTGCTTTCAAAGTCCCTCATACAAACACCTGATTCCATCGACACAAATATGCTGCTGAAGTCGTTAAATCTCGCCTTGAGGCTTCTCGCACCGCAAGCTGACCAAAAGTGATGTCACCGCCGTTAAAAAAAAAAAACGGGTCAAAATGTCACAGATGATGGGACGATACTTGACTGGCTTGAGGTTTTTGCGAGATGTGTGAATCTGACAGAGAGACAGAAAGCAGCTCTCGCTCTAACCGGCAATTATGTCCGTTTGAAAAAGCATCGTGGGTTCTGAGCCGACCCCGAGGGTGATGAAATTTAGCCGGGCGCGCAGGCAATCCCACAAACACTCGGGTCCAAGAAGGAACCCAACCAAAATAAAGCTGGCTGCAGTCGCACGGATCCAGCTATTTTATAATTCTATTTCATTTTCGGTGTTGTTTTTAAGGGTAAAGTGCCCTCGGAGTTCTCACGGCTTTCCCTCTCTCTGAGCCCACAGGGGAGGCAGCACTCAGACGGGCCTGGCTCTGAAGTACGTGCTGAGGAAGGGCTTCCCGGGAGGCCGCAACTCCACCGCCGCGGCCCGGGTCGCCATCCTCCTGTCGGACGGGAGGTCCCAGGGCAACGCGGTGCAAGCGGCGGCCCGGCTCAAAGAAACGGGTGTTGTCGTGTTTGCCGTGGGCCTGCGTTACCCCAGGTAGCGTTCACATTCGGGCAAACAAACACACGCAAAACGCAGTTTTGTGCAGTTTTCTCTCTGCTCGTGCACCAGGTGGGAGGAGCTACATTCGCTGGCCAGCGAGCCGACGGAGAGCCACGTTTTCTTTGCCGAGCACTTCTATGACGCCGTCAACGGACTGTACACGACGCTGACCACCTTCTCTGTCTGCGAGGCCACGCCCACAGGTGCAGTTTCTCACAAGCTTGACACATGACCTGACAATAGGCCACGCCCATGTCCCTTCTTGACTTTTAAAAACTCTTCCCGAACGTGGCTTTGTGGTAAGATGACCAGATGTCTGCAATGAAATCCGGGGACATTTCCAGCTCGGAGATAAAAATGAATGAAAAGTTATAAAGATAAAATGAAGAAAGTGGGACAGTTACGGTTTAATTTATTTTTACATGTTTCTTCAAATTGAAACAACAATAATAATAATTAAGTGTACCAGGCCAGAGCTGAAAAAAGGGAAAGTTTGTGTCTAAAGGCGGCGTGCAACCAATTACCGTAATAACTGTAATCTGCGTGCAACATCTCCCTCACGCTTCAATTCTGTTTCCTATGCAGCACCGTAATAAGTGTTGTCTGCGTGCAACATGCTCCCTCACTCTTCCTACCCGGCTACCGCAATAACCGTTGTTCTAGTCAACACGTAACATTTTTTTTTGACATTTTCGGGGACAGCTTTAACCTATTGACCTTTTACAACGGGGACGTCTGGTCACCTTACTCTGTGGTATTGATGTATCGTCGCTCCTTCCTACTTCCTGTCCCGTCCCGCCCCGCAGGCTGTCAGGTGGAGTCGTTTCCCTGTGAGAGGAAGACACTGGAGACGGTGAAAGAGCTGCAGGGGAATTTCATGTGCTGGAAAGGGGCCAAAGGGTATTCCCCATACACATCTATGTGTCCGTATTACAGGCAAGTAAGCATGGACGCAGAGCAGGCAGTGATTGTTTTTTTTTCTTTTCTCCTCCTTATCTGTCATCACAAGCACAGACATTAGTTCATGAATTTGGTTTTTCTCCTAAATAATCAAATGGTATTTAAGAAGTAAAGCCACTGCTCAGTTGTCACATAGCTATTCAAGTCACATTACATTTATTCCAGAATGTACTTAATTTTTGTAATAAGAAGCTTGTCATGCTCTAATTCTGATAAATTAAAAGTTTGATAATCAATTTCACAATACTGGAAACTTAAGAGGTGCATTGATTTTGGATGAAGTGCTTCAAATAGCTTGCAATCATCACAGATAGCTTTTTCAGTGAAAATGCTCTCCTTGTAAATATTATATACCACTTATGTATAAATCAGTGAGATACCTAATTGTGTGCTTTTACTCATGAAAAAAAACAGCTCAAGCCTTTTGGTTGTTTTAGGCTGAATCACTTGAAATGGATGTTGAGGTGACTTGAGATGAATTTGGTGAACGTGTGTGAGCAGATATTCCTAAATCCATAAACTCAACAATTTGTATCTGAATGTGTGTGCTGCAGGTACAGCAAGGCTTACAAACGACACCAGACCGTCTGCCACCGGACCATCTGCCCCAGTAACGTTTGATTCCTCCTTCTCTATTTGGTGTGTATTTGTATGGAATCTATCTGTTGAGCGACCCCTATGCCCCCCCCCTCCACAGACCCCTGTGACTCTGAGCCCTGTCTGAACGGTGGGACGTGTGTGTCAGAAGGCTCAGACAGCTACTCTTGTGTGTGTCCACCAGGATATGGAGGAGACCCACACTGTGGTGCGTATGAGCTATTGCAGATCTCTCCCGTGCTGTCTGCTGTGATGTCAAACCTGTGAATCAAATCTCCCCCCCCAGCTCCCGCGCTATCGTTGGACTGCTCGGTGGACTTGCTGTTCCTGCTGGAGGGGTCCGACACCCTCACCTTAGAAGGCTTCCTCCGCCTCAAGTCCTTCTTGAAGCGCTTCCTGCAAACCGTGATCGGCTCCAGCTCTCCCAGTAAAGTCGGCCTGGCCGTCTTTGGCGGAGAAGCCCGTGTGGAGGCCCAGGTCGGGAAGTTTAGAGGTGACCTGAAGAGCTTGCTCAAGGCAGTGGAGGCGCTCAAACCCATCGGAGGCGAGACCCGCACGGGCGAGGCCCTCCGGTACGTCACCCGCCACGGCTTCGTGAGCGCGCCGGTCTTCGCGGACGTCACCGACGACCTGCCGCGCGTGGTGGTGCTGCTCACCGCCACGCCTTCCGTGGACGACGTGGTGGAGCCATCGAGATACGCACGGGACAGGGAGATCTTCCTCGTAGCTGTGGGACCGGACAAGCTGAAGGGACAGCTGAACAACGTCACAGGAAATCCCCAAAGGACTCTCACCTATGCGACTCCTGACAGGCTCAGTGCCAAGATTCCCGAACTCAAGGCCAAGATCTGCAGTGTGGATACCCAAGGTAGTATAAATCCGGATGCCTGGTTGCATGAGGGTATTTTTATATGCTTTTTTGAAATGTCAATTTGGAAATGACAGAACATTTTTAAAAAGCTGAATTTCGCACACAGTTTGAGTGTGTTTGAGATGTTTGAGATGCACTAAACTGCGGACATACAATTACAATCAAATTAATCAATTACAATAAAAAAAGAAGGCGCTTTTCGTAGCTTGAAATCAAGTTAAAGGTGCTCTATACAATACCTTAATACATTACATTAGAAAAACAGCAGTTTCAGACACTTTTAAACAAAACTATTATCTCTATGAAGGTGTGGGGGAGTCGCAGCGTCCTGAGCACTGACTGCGGTCAAACTCCCTCTGTGGTTGTTTATATCAGAGTTTTCTTGTGCTCTTTTTTTGATGGCTGGTCCGGCAGTGTGTTTATGTTAGTGCATGTTAATTGAGCGTAGAGTGGAGATGATGATAGTGCTGTGTAGCTCAGCGTTTCGGTGGACAGACTCTCCAAAGACTGTTCCAACCAAGAAAAAACGTTTCATCAGCAAACCAAGTTCTAATAAAGAGAGACAGAAGAAGAGAGTCAGCATTGGTTTGGCATGGAGAGCCATCTGGCACTGAAAGCCAGTGGAGAGGTCAGACCCTTTGCTTAGGTCTGACATGCTACTGCTTACAGAGACATCTAGTGGTAAAATATCATACACAGCTCCTTTAAAGTCTTGTCGTACCACTTTTTTTAATCTCAAGAATTTACGTTGAGTTTTTTTTACTGATGTTTTGTATCCATCCGATTTTTTTTTTCTACCCCTAAACGTGTTCATAATATAACATTTCAGAGATTAGCTTTATTTTGATTGGGGTGTATCTCCTACGGGTTCAGAGTGTCGATATTGATATGCCAGCTGGTCTTACCATCTTAAGATATCTAGAAAACGTTATTAATTAGTTAACGGTTTTATTATCCTTCATCACATTCATTGCGTTAAGCTAAAACACAGCTCTTCATCATCTTTGTTTTGCAGGTTGCCTGGGTCAGGCAGTAGACCTGGTGTTTGCTCTAGATGCTTCAGGTGGTGTCGGCCGAGATAACTTCCCAATCCTGCGCGACTTTGTGCGCAGCCTCACCGTCCAGTTTGACATCAACCGCGACGTGGCCCAAGTGGCTCTGGTGACCTACGGCCGGAGATCCGCCACCTTGTTTGACCTGGACGACCACGACACGGGCTCTGCCGTCCTCAAGGCGGTGGCCGATGCTGGTTATGTGGGTGGCGCAGCCTCAACGGGAGCAGCTCTGCTCCACATCCATTCTAACGTCCTGACGGTGGCCAAAGGGGCGCGGCCCGGGGTCAACAAGGCCGTGGTGGTGGTGACGGACGGGTCAGGGGGGGACGATGCCGTCGTGCCGGCTCAAAAGATGAGAGAAAATGGAGTTTCGCTGTTTGTGATCGGAATCGGGGACGTCCAGCGGGAGAAGCTGCTGCAGATTGCCGGCACAGAGGAGCACATGATCTCTGTGCCGTCCTACGAAGATCTCAAGTACTTTGAAGACGTTCTGGTGCAGATGGTGTGCTCAGGTAGGCATGCAGATATTTCATTGTTATTGATTTGATGCTACTGCTGCTGTTCCGAGGTCAGTGAACCTAACAAACTCTCTATCAGAGGTGAAGAAGCCGGTGAACCTCTGCAAGCCCAACCCTTGCATGAACGATGGGCTGTGCA
Organism: Mullus surmuletus; assembly: GCA_903171835.1. Classification (NCBI taxonomy): domain Eukaryota; kingdom Metazoa; phylum Chordata; class Actinopteri; order Syngnathiformes; family Mullidae; genus Mullus; species Mullus surmuletus. Next base: position 450,619 of record CAESWR010000363.1, read on the forward strand.
TCCTGTCAGGCGGGAGCTTTCGCTGTCAGTGCCAAGGCTTCGAAGGACCACACTGTGAAACAAGTAGGTCCTACTTATTTCAGTTTCCATTTTCTCCCCATGGAGAAGCTCTATTTATCACTCTCCTATTTAAGTTTTTAATGCTATTTATTAAACTTTTACAGCTCTTTTACTGATTGGGGTGTATTTTCTTTCCATTTCATTTGATTTGCGGAAATATTTTCAAAGCTGGTGTGCTTGTTTTACCACCCTTTTATTTGCCAAGCTACACTGGCAAATGAAATGCTTGCAGGAGCAGAAGCAGCAGAAGCTTTGTTTTCATCTGTGGAGTCATGACTACTTCTGTGGTTTGCTCTCAGGGAGCAGCCGGCCTTCATCCAGAGGAGATCGCCCCAGACCTGCTGCTCTCAGCAGGAGAAGCAGGCAGAAGAAGAGCCATCAGGAGCTCCTGCATCACTACAAACTGCACCGCCGGAGGCATGCGGTTTGATACTCCACATGTTGCATACTCACACACCAGAAACCAACCCTCCATGGACACTTGAGGACCAAGGATGTTTGCAGGACCACTACAGAGAAAAAAGGGAAAAGCAATGTTTGAACATATAAAGTTACGCTGAGCAAGTGCCTTCCAGCTGTGTACTCCAGCCCTCAAAGACTTCATCTTTCATTTTGTATTACTGTGTAAGTCTGTGTATAATCACAAACAGATATGTTACATGCATGTTCCAAATACATGCAAACTACTGTATTTCTTTTTGTCCTCTTCTTTACAAATAGGTCAAGCAGAATGTTACTTTGCCACATGAGATGTATTAATAGATACTCAAAGTGAGTGACAACTGATGTTTGTCCTCATTAATGAATATATTTGATACATATACTGTACATATTTTTATTTTATGATTGCCACCAGATGTTAATAAGCCTCATTGGAAAGTATACTTGTGTTCCTTTCTACCAGAAAACCTGATTTTGAGAGGACATCATTTCTTATAATGGTGCATATTTGTGGATAATTACATTTGTAAGAGAAGTATTTAATACGAATATATAAATATTCAAACGTAATGGGTCTAACAAAAATGAAATACTAGTATTTGAATACTTTATTTTTGATTACCATTAACAGTTTACTCTAATTATAACTACGGTTTCTAGTCATTTGTAATCTAAAAAGTATCATTACTAAAGTAAAGCGTCGATCCATCTGCAAGTTAGTGTTCAAATCAAGAGGTCCGGGAAAGGTAAGTAAGTGTTGGGGTTCAGATAAGGGCAAAGGGAGATATTTGCCCAAAAAACTGCCAAGACAGAGTTATTGTAGGTACATATTTATTTGAATAAAAAGTGTATTTTTAGCTAGCAATACAAGCCAAAAGGCTGAATAATGGTGTAAATATATTTACATCTTGGCTACCAGCATATATGAACCAAGCTACAATTTGGAGAGTACAAAAAAGCCAATTTAGTGAAGGGGGGTGTTTTTCTTTGTCTTCTTCCTCAGTGGTTTCAAACCTCAGGGTGATTTCAGCATCAACACACCCTGTTTGTGCATCTTTATCGAGAAAAACATGAGACTGGCCAAAATGCTACGGCTAATATTCCCTCCCTTTAAAAAATGGAGGAAAAAAACATCCAAAGTCATTGAAACAAAGATCATCCAGTGATACTTGAGAAGACGGCTTGTGCCATCTGATTGGCTCTTAGCAAGGAGGTTATGATGATGATGATGAAGATGATGATGAATTCCTAGGGAGCATGTTGATTTTAAGAGTCTGATCTTTTGTGAACCAGCACTCCTGTGCCAAAGCAGGACCTGTTGTCAACGGCCAAGTAGACCAACAGGAACCAGTTGACCTCTGGAGCTCACAGGAGGTTAGAGGATGAATCCTCTTATGAAGTTGACTTCTTTTCCCATTCCTGCAAATGGAAAAGGGAATAAAGTTCAACTATGTCATCTTATTAGTCCCGAAATGCAAAGGAAAACTAAAATAAATGGATGAAGCTCTCATCTCACCTTTGCTTTCTGCAGGACTTTGCCTTTGGTCGCCATGATGGAGGCCGGTCTGCTTTTAAGTGCGGATGCAGAGTTAACTGGAGAGCCTGTATCTGCATTGGCTGTGCTGTTGGAGGGCTGTGATGGTGATGGTGACGGTGACGAAGCTGGAGGTTGAGGTGTGGGCGGGGTCACTGTTTTAGGCTGAGGGCGAAAGGGCAGAACAGTTTATTGAACCAGGGTTACGTCCGCAAGGTTGAGAAGACACCTGAAAATGGCCGCAACCTTGCAAAGCCAGTGGAAATGTACGAATTGGTGCAAATAGGAAGTTTAGGGTTGGTTGCTTAGCTACACAAAATACTGCAAAGGTGAGGTCATAGTGTTTCTGCACAACAAATGAGACCGAGACTACTTTTTTTCTAGCTAATCAGAGTGAATATATTGGCCGTCACGCACCGTGGGTGTGTCCTGGAGGCTGCTGTCCAGTGTGGTTCCCAGTGTGAAAGGCCCCGACTCCACCTTCTTCAGGCTTTCCTTTACCTCCACCAATCGTAGCTCCACCTCCACCCTTCGGTGCTCGGCTTCCCGACACGCCTCCTCCTTCTGCTTCAGCCGAGCTTCTAGTGAGGCCTGCTGCTTGGGATCTGAGAATCACATTTGTGTTCAGTCACACACACACAAACTATTAAATTACAAGGCAACAGGTGATGGGAAATATAGACCTACCTTGGCAGGCACTGAACTCCTCCTTGGTCTCCTTCTTTTCCTTTTTCAGGTTGGCCAAACTGCTCCTCACCTCCTCCCTCTCTTTCTCCAGCCGGTCACGCTCGTCTGTGTAGCGCCTCATGTCCGCCTCTGTCCTGTTTTTGCCCAGTTTTCCCTCGACTGCTCCAGGAGACCCTGAGGACATATGACAAAATGTTCCTTTTAACGTCAGTTACCAAAGGAATACAAAGAACCCCACCCGATCGATCCTGATATTGGAAAAATATGCAGTGCAGAAGATACAGGCTGTCACTAGAGGGAGCCATAGCAATGTAGAACTATAGAAGAAGGGCGTACAGGGCAGTGCATCTGATTCATACTTCATGTTGACAAATCATTGACAAAAATCCTTATATATTTTAATGAGCGCTAATACTTGATTTGAGTCCTCACCAAGGGTAAACGCTTTTGGCCGTAGAGGCTGCGGGCTGTGGGGGAACCCGACAGCAGGCTGGTTCATCAAGCCTCTATGGCCCAGAGATGGACTGAAGGTCCTCCTCGTGGGCTCCTGGCTCTGAGATGATGGCTTGGATAACTGACTTTGAGGCTGAGGTGGAGTGGCAGTGGGAGTGGGGGTGGGAGTCGGGGAGCGCTCTTTCACCACCTCACTAGCAGCGGCGATGGAGGCGATGCCGTTCAATACAGGTGCCGGCTCTGGCTCAGACTGGTTGGTCAAGGTCACCTGGGAGGAATGCGTCACAATAAAAAACTTTATATCTGTTTTTAGTGAAGCAGTGATGTGTATGCAAAAATACTTGAGTGTGTATCCCCTCCAATGACCTCTTTTGTTTGGCATGGGGGGTCCTTCTTCTCCTCTGTGGGTGCCGGAGAATGTCCTGAAGTCTCTGTGGCCACGTTATCTTTACCACCGGGGGAGGTGTGGAGGAAGGAGCGCACAGGGATGAGGTCCAGGTAAACCCTTTTCTCCTCGTTCTCATCTGTGCACACCGTGTCCTTGTTGTTGTGTGCACACGTTTCATTTTCTTCTTTACTATTTTCGGAATGAGGCGGGCCGCTCTCAACATCCTGCATGATGTGAGAAGAGGAAGCAAGGAGATGGAAGCCGGCCAGGTGAAGTTCAGTGAAACTAAAACTGAAATGAGATTGCTAACACAATAAAAGAGCATTCAACTCCTTTGTGGGTTGTGAGCGACGGCACGATATGCAGGCTGAGTCTGAGCCTGCGCATGAAATTAGTGCACCGTTAATCTAATTCTGACGAAATCAGTAATCAAATCACCATTCAGTGTCACCCCAATAATTCAGTTAGAGGGTCATCCTAATCTGGTCATAGTTAATATGAGCGAAAAATGCCTCACACATTATCAAATGTATATTAGTTTACATAATGAACTTGAAACATGATAAAGTCAAACATAATTCTTTTAAAAAGATACCATTTTCTGTTGCTATAGACACCATCCCTTTTTGAAAGGCAAACAAAATCCTTTAGAAAGTGAAAGAGACCAAGGGCCCAATTCGACTGACATCGCCAACAAACCTTGAGCCGACTTTTACATTTGCATTGATGTATATCATTGCATTGATGTGATCTATAACTCATCCATTAGAGTGAAGTTAAGATTCATACAATGATGGTTCATGAATGCATGTATGTGCCAGAATAAAGCTCAAACCCACGCAACAGGGGCACAGAATTTATCTAAGCTTAATTACTAACATATTAATTGTTAAACATCATCATAACATCATTAAAATCGCTCTATGCAAAACGTCATACTATAATACATAATTCAGCATCAATCAACTATCATCTAGATAAAGGTGTAGGGGATTCATGGCATCCTGAGCGATGACTGCGGTCAAACTCCCTCTGTGGCTGTTGATATTTGAGCTTTCTTATTTTGGTGGCCAACCCGGTCATGCATTCATGTTAGTGCACTTGAGCCCCTTCCCTCATATAAATGAGAGCAAGCATGGGGCCTGACCCCAACGCTACAAGAACAGAGTGGTTGCTAGTGTTGCGGAGTAGATGCCAGCACTGCAGAAATCCCCATAGCTCAGAGTTGGGCGGACCGAGACTCTGCATAGTCGGTTCCCACCAAGAAAACATGTTCCATCTGCAAACCAAGTTCTAATAAAGAGAGACAGATGCCGAGAGTCAACATTGGTTTGGCATGGAAAGACCTACCAGCTGCTAAAGCTAAAGCTAACGTGACACTTAAAGCCAGTGAAGAGGTCTGACCCTTTGTTTGGGTCTGACATGCTGGAGCTTCCAATCCGGAGACACCTTGTGGTCAAATGTTCTATAGAGCCGCTTTTAAAATAAATAAGACACATCACTGTAATTTAATAAAACCATAGGGTTGTGTGTCATAGGATTCTTGAATAGTGTGACGTTTGCGAACATACCTCTGGATCAGCTATAGATGCCACATCGTCATACAATTCATCGGAGTCTTGAGGGATGGAAGGTGGGGTATCGATGTAGGTGTTTGGCTCAGAGTACCTCCGCTGCATCAAGCTGGAGCGACACACACACACACAGTTCTATGTCATGCCACTATACAAATATACATACATATGCTTTAATGAGGTGTGGCTCATACTATAAGGAAGTCTTGGCTGCGTTGACGATGCTGGAGATCCTCTCTGGGTTGACGTAGTCGTAGGTCAGCTCCTCTGGGTCAGTCTTATTCCCAGTCTGTGACAGCAAGAGGCCCAGCCAGTGGCCCATGTCTGCTGACGTCTTGGCCTTGACGGAAGACAGTAAAAGGAAAGAGCCCGAGCCTGGTTTATGTTGCAAACCATATGACAATTTGTATAAACGAAATGATTGCTGCTATAAATCTCAGCAATATTTCAACGCGCAAAACCTTTGAAGACAACCCTTAACTCGTCGCCACTCATCTCAGACAGGCTGCAGGGCACAGGATAACACAGTGAGCCTGTTTGATTTAGTAATCTGCAGGTCTGCTAAAACTATATAAACTGGGATTGCTGTTTTATATCTTAGCATATTTTCCAAGGAAAGCTCTTTTGTGCAGCCGAGCAAAACCGTAAATCACAGCCCGTTGGTAACATTTGGTAGCAATCAGCGCTTTTTAATAACCAGCCAAAATCACTTGTCATGGGACAGATTCATAAGGATGCAACATGTCCACGGCTGTTGCTGTACATTCAAAAAGTCCATCGACGGGAGCTGCACTAACATATTTTTTACACTAGAAATAAACAAGCCATTAATGTGTCACCAAGAGCCGTCAAGACTAAACATCGAATGCCACCAGCCAAACGTGCTCAGCAGCAGGATGATACTGTGAGCCTAATGAAAAAGGCCTCCATTAGTAGCTGAAATCCTAGTACGTCCCCACCCTTCGCTCACACACACACACACACATATGTACACTGAACACCCGGACCACCCCTGTGCGCAGACAGATATTACATAGGCTAACTGATGTCAGCAGAAATGGAATTTCCAAATGAGAACATGTCAGTGTTTAGGTCACATGAGTAACTGCGCAGCCGTCGCTCTCAGTCTCAGAAACGCTGATGTGGTTTATCGCCCCAGACATTTTCTCCGCTTCAGATGCTGTTTTTACCCCGGCAAAGGGTAACAAACCCCCGACCCACCCCCAAAACACACACACCCACACACACGCACACATCGTCTGGTACAGTGTAAGCTCTCATGGTTGCGTATCAGCTCAGCTCAAGAGATGTACAGGGCTCACGCCAAACAGAACAAGGTATGGTTGGTATCACAGAAATGAGGAAACACAGAAGAAGAAGCGGCCGTTCTACCTCGAGGGTTGCCAGCTGCGCCCCGTCCATGTCGATCCTAAAGGAGTAGAGGTGCTCTGGGCTGGGGTCGGGCGAAACGTTGCAGCCTTCCAAGGTCACGGTGGGCTGGCTCACCTTGGACTTGCCCTTGTCCTGGTAAAACCGCAGCTGTCCGTTCTTGAGGAGACACCAGCAGGTTCGCCACTGGCTATTCACCAGCACGTTGAGGTAGCCTGGTGGAGGAGACGGCTCATTTTAAGTCAATCAGTGTTGGTGTATTTTTTCTGTTCACTTCAATTTCAATTGGAATTGTATAGCACCACTTCATTGCCCTGGACAAGCCACTGGAGCCCATTAACTATGTCCGGCAATTCTGACTCACCAATCGCATCACATCACTATCTAATCTCTGAAATAGTTTTTAAAAGAAGTTCTAAAATCTTTCAGCTTCAAGCTACTTGCATGAAGTAGCAATGGATGCGTGTGGTCGCATCGCCTGAGGTGATGTAGGCCGCTTGTTGGTGCATCTTTTCATTGATTTTATACGTGTTGCGTGAGGTGCGTTGAGGTTAAACAACAAAAATGGTTGCGGACAATGAACGGCTGTTGTTTGAAATGAATGACTTGAACTTTGCAAGAATGACGTGTTTTGCCAACCAGATATGTCACCTTGTCCACTGATCTGATTGGTCAGAGTCAATCATAGTGCTATCCACTTGGGTGTAGTGGTATTTTTGGAATGCAGTTGGAGAAATGTTTTGCTCATTGTGAGATCATACATCAGAGGTTACCAACCTTTTTCTAACTAAGGACGTTTGATATACTCTTCTGAAATAACTAATTAGCTTTGAGCTTTGAACTACAAAATAGGTCAGAGTTCACCTAAATCAATGTTTTTTGTCATTTTCAAATCTATATGAATGCAAGTGTGATTAAAAAAGAATCACAACAGAATTAAATTGATTTTTAGATGCAGCTCACTGGTGGGTTGTGATATTTTTAATACAGGCCCATGGGCAACTCCTCTGGTTCTTGGAGGCAACCTGGTGTTGGTGGCCCCTGCCCTACATCATTCGAGATGTGGGTCTGTATTTCAAGGCTACCAATTTATAACAAAGAGCTATCTCTCAGCACTCAAAAAAAAGAAAAAAGAAAGAAAAGGGAGGGTCATCTGCCGTAGTTGGGTTTAGACTGAGACAGAGAGAGTACAGAGGAGAACAGCCAGGGATTTCTACCACCATTTATCTATTTTCATCATCCGTGCTCGCTCACCTGAGGTGTCCACACACTTCTCTGTGCTCTCTAAGGACGAGGGTTTCTTCTTGCCAATGTTCATGAGGTTGCTGAACTTCAAACCTGTGCTGCACTTTTTCTTCACTGTGGAGGGGAAAAGAAAAGAGTGTTAAACTACATGCTGCAGGAAGCACTTGAAATGATGCTATCAACACAACAGTACTCAAAAGAGTCTGGTTTAAGTGGAAAAATAAAAATCCACAGAGCATCTCACCATCTTTTTCTGGAATTTCAGCATGACTGTCAGTGCTGCTGCCGCTCTCCGAAGCCACAGAGTGTCGCTCGCTCAGCTCCCCCTGCAAGGACGTGTCATCTTGTTCGGGTAAGCAGTTAAAAAACAAAACGTTGTGGCTGCCAGTGAGTGCTCGCTGATGGCAACAGACCAGTAAGTTCTGAAATACCTTAGTGCAAATGAGCCTGGGAGAGTCTGATTGGGAGTGCTGGGAGTCACAGTTCTCGGAGGGTTTGGGACTGATATCCTGGATTACCTGATGAGCCAAAAACAGAAGCCTTGCATCACCCTCGCACTCCCTCTCCACTCACAGTTTTCAAAGCGTGCGACTCTCTCACCTTCAGCCACTGCTCCGTCTGCTCCTTGCTCTGCAGGCCCAGCACGATGGCTTCCCCGCCGCTGGGGACGATCTTCAGCTTGTGCTCCTTTCTCTTCATCTGCTTCTCCTTGTAGATGACGGTGCATCCCAGCAGGCTCACGTCCAGCAGGGGCGCCTGCTCCTTGGAGCTCTTATAGCACTGAGAGACGGGAAGCAGGGATGACACTTTGTGAGCACTAACAGAAAAAAATACATGTTTCGTATATCTTCAGCAGCATGTTCGAAATGGCGCCTTTCTGACTCGTCTATTATTTCTGTCACACAATAAAAAGCCAAATCCTGACAGTCCACTTTAAAAATGGCTCTGATTTCAGAATATCTCCATTAAATAGGGACGCACAACATTGGGTATTTGCCGATATCTAATATGCTGATATAGACTTCAAGGTGTTGGAACTAGGGCTGTCGCAATATACCGGTTTTTCAATATCGTGTTAAAAATGCGCATATGATAATATTGTGTAAATCATCAAGTGCCACTTTAAAACAGTGTGTGTTTTACATCTGCCCTTTTTCTCTGCTCTGCTTCGTCTCTCCTGTAGAACCCAGCGTCCCAACCCCTCCCCCTTCCTGAACACTCTATGCTAACCCTAAAAAATAATAAATAAAGTTAATTTAATTTAATTGATAGTACCATTATTATTTACACTTTTGCTGATATTGTGATAATATCGTTATTGTGACATTTTTTGCCCTTGTGAAGTGAAAATCTGTTATTGTGACAGCCCTAGTTGGAACCAAGACAACAAGCAAGAAGATGAACTGCAACAATAAAACATTCACTTCAAAGTAAAGCAAACAAAAAAAGATTAGTATGAAGAAGCTGATGAAAAAGCTTAAAAAACTCTGTCTTATCATTTTTTTGTGTTTGTACTAAAAATTGTGTTGTAACTGTGATCAATTGTCATTTGCTGCGAAATACTTTTGTTAAATTTCCCTTCCCTGCAATCTTCGTCCCACTCTAAAAAAATTTTTTAAAATACAATACAGAATGAAAACGGCAACCATCTGTCGATGTAAAAGTGGGAAAAACACAAGCGTAATCTGCTGATATGTTTGCGGAGCTGCATGTTATGCCATGCAGTATATCATGTTTGTTTAATGGTTGATTTACTGGTTTGATATTTTTCCATTCCAAAGATAGAATGACAAACAAGGAAAGCTTTTGAATGTAAAACATGGTGATTCTTTTTATAGTATTTTCTCTTTTCCCCTTTTTTTGGCACGGGGAGTGCTTTTATTTTGACATGATCTTTTTCCATCTTCACAAATTGACTTACAGCCGTAATAATTCCAAAGAGTGTATAAACAAAGTACCATTTATGAAAAAATAAAAATAAAAGCAACAACCCTCCGCTCTGGCTTTACGACTTTTTCCACACAGATTTTTTACCAGCAGGCGATGGTCTTTGATCACACACAGCTGCTTGGCCCACTGGCCGAGCCACTTCTTCCTCCACAGGAACGCGCAGATCCGAGCGTCCTTCATCAGCTCGATGGACGCTTCGGCCGACGGCCACTGGTGCTGCGCCGACGGCGACTTCCCGCGGGTCACCACCTCCTCCTCGTCGTAGGACTCGTACGAGCTGCTCACCGCCTCGCCGTCGTCTGGGGCAACCGAAAATCAGAGAGGTGAGACCGCATAGGGGGAAAGAAACGCCAAGAGGAGACACGCAAACGATGACTGTGACGGGGAACGAATGTTAAGATGAGGGGGAGACTCATGAACGGGGGGGGGGAAGGTCGACGAAGATGAAGATGATTATTAACGGCTCATGCAAGACGCGGGTCGTGCCGGGGCGAGGGTGGGAGGGTTCGCGTGCACATTCCGCCTCAGAGTCATGCACAGAGGAGTAGCTACCCCGGGTGATAACGGCATAGACCACACTGTCAGAGCTCTTTACTCGCATCCAGGGCCCTGAGCGGAGGCCGAAACAGTCCAGATCTACACAGCATCACAGGAAACGGGAAGAGCAGGAGAAGAAGGTTGCAAGACTGGAGGAAAACTGCAGAAAAGGCTCCTAAAATGTCTGTCGATTCTACAATACATTCCGTTTCGCTGCGTGTACATTCAGCTGCATCACCAGTACTCTGCATAATTGTCATGTATAAAAGAGCTGCCACGACCTCTCGGTGAAGACGCAATGCAGAATTTGGAAAGTGCAAAACCACTTCCTGGCCACTTTCACCGCTGTTGTTTCCATTATCGTCAAACGTCAAAAATTACAGCTGTTTATGACACTGTTATAACACAAGTTCTTCATAACATCTCAAAATGACTCATTTGTGACAAAAAAGTGACAAAAGCTTCTTTTTTCTTGACAATGGCTTCAAAAGCAGCCTTTGCAGGAAGTCTTGCTGGAATATCAGCCAGAGGCGTGACGGCCGAGATCCCTCACCGTTGATTGTTTCCTCGTAGGGCTGCGCTTCTTCGTAGTAGCTCTCTGAAGCATCGAAGCAGGCCGGAGTCGACACCACAGGAATGGGGAAGGGCTCTCGGGGGACTCCACCCTGACAGGTAAGGGAGAAAATGGTTTGAGGAAGGTGAGATGGGAGACAAGACACTTCAGCGCATTTCACGTGTTGCTGTATTGCTGTCAAAGGGACAAAAAGACACTGTTATGCTTCCCACAAGTTGGTCGTAGATATGCGGATATGCAGATCTTTTTGACTGACTCCCTCTGCATTCAGGAGGGGGTGATGGGGGGACTTTTGTTGAATCCAACTTAGTTCCTTATTTTTCAAATTACATTCACTGGTGATAAAAAAAGCAAAGGTTGTCGTGCATTTAGATTCCTATTGTTCAGAATCACCTTTATTCGCCAAGTTTGTGCAAAAAAACAAGTACTTTAACTTTGTTCTCGCCATTCTCTTTGTATTGGTATAAGCTAAGAAATAATATAAGATACAAATAAATCAAAACAGAAAAAGAGGAAAATAATCAAAAGATATTTACAACAATAATAATAATAATAATTTCCTTAAAATGCGGTTATTCCTGTATTACTAGCTTCTACTACTTCAATACGCTTGTTCATGTTTCCTCCCCATGCTCCCACCAACATATTACAAGTGTCCAAAAACACACGTCATTAACATGTGTTGTTCCACGAGTCGGACCCCCGAACGTTTGGCCAATCCAGCTGTCGTTTCAGGAGCAAACCGGGGGGGATTCCTCGTGTAACCAATCCTCATCTGACCCCTGTGCGCCAGAGAGTTACATGTTTGCCTTCAGGGAACTCTGTGTGTGTATGTGTGGGTGCGCGTGTGTAAAAAAGTCGGAGAGGGGGGGCGTGTATTTATGTGTGTGTGGGCCCGCTGGCTTTCCTGAAATCAATCAGCAGTCTGGCTTCACTTCTGTCTTCCTTCTCGTCTCCTGTGTGGTAAAGACCGCCTGTCTGCGACCCGCCTCGCTCTCCGCCGCCGGGCTCGATCCAATTAGAGAACCGCGATTACTTTCACGCTTCTGCTGCATCGTTGGAAATATAATGAAGAAAAGTTTGTCCAAAACTCCTAATTGAGTTTGGTAAACGTGCAGTGTGTTAGGAGTTGTTTGGGAACATCATACATCGCACACACCTGTTTATTTTTCATTGGAGAAAGCCAAGATTTTTCCACTTCGGAATGTAACAATTCTTCTTCTGCTTTTCTGGTATTTACCGCTTTCACCTTCAATAGTTTAACCTTCACACTGACAAAGGAAATAAATAAGAGCTCTCTGTGGAATTTCTGTGACAAGAGTATCTATGTTGGTTATCAGATGATGGGATCATCTGTATACGAGTTCGGTCCTGTAGAAGTGAGACGCAGGCTTGTTAAAATTCATGGAGTGCCTCTGAAGATGAAATCTGCTGTGATGTCACATGGAAGAGTAAACGACGTGTTGAGGCGATGCAGATGGATGAAGAATAAGATGAAAAGAGATGTTTTTCCTGCATCCCAATAAGATTAGTAGTAGTAGTGCGTAGCGTTGTCTTTTAGAAGATCTTGATCTTGTCTCAGCCCAGGCTTTTTAACTGTGCTTTGCTTTGGGCACCAACATTCCAATCATTGGTAGATTAATTATTTCCTCCAAGTTGCAGCCTCTGCCTTCTTATTAAATGTGTTCGTCTGATTTCAGTCAACTTAGAAGCCACATTCACCTGACAAATCCACATCTGATTTTGGGATAGAAACAAAAAAAGCCTCAAATGCTTGAAATTAGTGGAAATAGCTGCCTGAGCACCAAGCAATATGGACTCAGAGTTCTCAAGTCAAGACAAAGACCTGTTTTCTTTTGATTTGCTTCAAAAAAAAATAATGCAGAGGCTATTTTTGGTGCTGTCAAATTATTTTTAATTAAAAAAAAAAAAATTGGTCATGTCTCAGGGTTCTGTGCTCTTGGTAAAGTCTTGGTCTCGGCTTCTGGGGTCTTGACTACAACACTATGCAGACAAACCCAGAAACAATGGGGAGTAAAGTGACGTTTGCCTAATTTTTTAACAAAATATATCAACCAAACTTTCTCTCAACTAACCAAACTGTGAAAAGAAAAGTCCAAACTACGTCCACACATTTAATCCCGCCGCCCTCAAACAGCATGCATGTGCCATCCGAATCCCTTCACTTTCCAATTATTTCCCCCGAGGCCGCTGCAGTCTCCGTAAGATCACAGGAACATGAGATTCAGCCCTGAAGCGGAGGAGCTGCGTGCATCGCGCAAACCGTGCCCGAGGGAGGTGCGCTTGCCGGAGAAGTATTCGCTCTCGCACATTTCAATGCATCCCATAAGATCAGAGTTTGTTGAATTAAGGGCGGAGAAGCCGAGGAAACTTCGGCGGGGAGTCAGAAGACATTCGCTTCCCGCAACACAACTTCCAAAATTGACTTGAAGAGATGGCTCATGTTGAGCTTGTAGTGATGCTAATGGGATTAAACAGATGCAGAGTTTCTGGTTCAGGCCGACATAACAGTGAAAAACGCAGATTTGGCCGTTTCGATGGAGCATCAGCTGTGATGTGGGCTCAACAGGGAATCCCCATTTGGTGACCTCTCCCCACCAGATCGCATTTGTGAGCTCACACCGTTCCCATAACACAGAGCAGATGCAGTGAGCTAACACAACAACGGGCGTCGTGTCATGGTCCGCATTCTGTCATAGTGACTAAGGCTTGTTTATGTGATTAGCCTGTATGCCAGTAAGTGGGAGAAGGGTGTGTGTGGGATCGACCAAAGCCTGGTTGGAGAGCAGATATTATCACCGTGGGTTTTAAGAGTTTAACATCGGTTGTACATTAACAGCTCGTTGAGGTTTTCTTCCCATAATGCAAGTATCAGCAAATATTACACTTTTTCTCACTTGGGTTTACACTTGAAAGTGAAATGAGGAGACCACCATGTTGGAAGGAGGCAGAAATGTTCACAGAGAGGCAGTCTAATCAGCTGGTCCAAATCAGCTGTGGGTCTTTACTGCAGTTAGATGTCGCTATGGTGACAGGAACCGCTTAGTATCTATCAATCTGTCCATAATAATGTGTAATATGTTCAAGGTTCCTTCTCCCACTGTATGTTCACAATCTAAATCTGGGTTTTATGAGACGTTGCTTTACGCCCTTTATCAGGTTTCCTGAAACTCAGCCGGGTAGTTTTTGCGTGATCCAGCTGAGAGTCAGACAGACAAGTCCTTATCGGCTTTTTCATCTGCATCTTGAGCAACATGACCACATTACGCAACACAATTTGTGGAAAACAAGGTGGATAGGCGAGTTTTTACAATGATGGATGCCAACAAGCAGCATTTTCAACAGAATTTGAATCACATTCACTTGCTTAGAAATCCAGCAAAGGATGTTTTGGGTCTAAACTGTCTGAGTGGGCATTAAAAGTAAAACTCTTTGACATTAAATGGCCTGCAAAAATGGGTCAGAAGCCCCACAAGCTTCCAGTACAGGAAGGCTCTTCTGAGAAAATAACTTAAGTATCCTGTACTCACACACACAACAGTGTAAAGTCTTCCACAGTAAAAAAAAAAAAAGAAATAAATAAAACAGCCGTGAAGGCATGTGTTATTAATTAAAACAAAGAGCTCAGGCATTCCAGAGCAGCAGCAGCAGCAGCCCCCTGGACCGCCCACCCAACCTTATTGCTATCTGTCCTCTTTTTCTCTTTCACTCCCGCTGCACTCGGTTTCACTCATGTCCTGAAAAACTCAATCTGCCCGTTGTTGTGGTCAGAGCCGAGGCAGGACGAGGGTGACTCACTCCGCTGACCCTCAAGACTGATGTAAAGCAGAGGTTGTCGGGGAACATGCCAGGTGTGGCTCTCTTGATATCCATAAATGACAACTTTGTATTCACTCTATTTTTTATTTTCATGAACTCGTGCACATCCATACATCAAAAAACAGACTGAGAGGAATGGATCCAGGAGTCAGAGGGTGTAAATAACAAAGCGGGGAGAGGAGGGGGTGTGTGGGGGGGGTGTGGTGGCGGGGGCTTTGAGTGAAGACTGGGAAAATGAGCCCAAAAAACGAACACTCAGAGGAACATGGAAAATCCCTGGTTCCCATGCCAAGAATCCAGCGCAGTGAAAACACACACAGAGTGTATCTGAGAGCCTACTGGGAGCTCAGAGCAGGGGAGAAGGTAAGGATAAAAATATTTTGTGCAACACTACAGTGGAAGGCCAGATTCTGCAGAAGTCTGGTGCTTTAGCGCCAATTTCTTGCGTGTATTTTTCAGTAGAAACTGATTATTCAAAATAAATTGAAGAGGCATGCATTGAGAATGAAGATAGAAAGAAAACTGTAAAAATCAAGTCTGTTCAGACAGATGTGGGCAAACTAAGGCCACATGCGGCCCAACAGACTATTTAATCCAGCCCAATGGATCCTTCACAAAAAAAGCCAAAACTAAGAAAGGTTATAAAGCCTGATTTGTTTGAAAAAGTGTCGCCCGCCCTTTCACACAGCATGCTAACAATAGAAAGTGGGGCTAAAGATCCTTTAGAGGTTCATCAACCGTCTCTGGTGGGTACTTTAAAATATTTTCCCTGGCAATATTCCATCGAGCACGATTTTTAGTTAACCCCCAATCCCCATTTGGGGCTTAGTTTCCCGCACCACCTGGCCAGCCCATCGATCAGTATCTAAAACCCAATGTGGCCCTCCAGACAACATAATTGCCCAACCCTGTGTTAGGAGAACGGAAAAAAATTCCTATGCGACAAATTTTGCGCAGACTACACTTTTTTCATTAAGTTTCCTGTTTGGCAGTAATTTGAGCACCATTTGACCTCTACCAGTTTTTGGTTTCTAAAAGAAAATGATGCAGAATAGGTTGATTAATCCCTGCATGATTTGGTATAAAAATTATATTCCAATTTCTGTAAACGATGTTGATATTCGCGAGATTTGCCATAGAATAATGCAAATATATGATAATGCAAGAATAATGCATGAAACTCGAAAAAGCCATTCATGCATTACAACAACATAAAATTGGAATTGGAATTGTGATGTGAATAACTGTGCAGC
>CAESWR010000363.1:509599-524850 GCA_903171835.1 Mullus surmuletus
TTTTTTTGATGTCGTTTTTTTTGTTGTTGTGTTCCACAATATTTGAATGCGTCTTGGTCTCCTGGCGTATCCAAGTCGACATCACACATCCTGACGTTGGTGTCATCACTCACTGTCAGGTCTACAGGGGTGAAGTATTGAACTTGCGGAACCTGCGATCGTCTGGTTTAGGGCAAACGCTGATATTATTCAAACGAAATATGAGAGGAGTGTGCTGTAATATTAGGCAGTCACAGTAAATTTCAAGTGTTTTATTTTTTATGTTGAGTCAAGCATTGCGCCCACTGGCTACAAGGAGACATATAGCGACTTGAAGAGAAGGAAAAATGAAAAACAATTCCAAGACACTACTTATCTGTTTTTGATTGTTGAAGACTTTTTGTTCTCCAGCCGCAGTTTCTTCACCTCGCTTAATATAGCAAACTGGATCCACATGACTCAGACCCCTGAAAGAACAATCACCAGAGTCTCTTAAGACACAGACCACTTCTTTATTTTTGTCATTTTGCACAGTATTCTGCCCAACTTCCCCTGTTTTTCTGGCAGTCTAAGTTAAAAATGATTAATGTTAACAAAAAGCACACACCAGCCATCAGAAATTCTGTGTAAATCACTGCAAAAACTCCTGCAGAGTTTCTGTTATGATTTCAAGCGCTAATATTTTGTCGCCACTGCTCTTGAAACATCAGCGGCAGCAGCGCCGGGTCATGTATGAAGCTGACACCTACTGAAAGATTTGTGTGATAATGATTTGTTTGGATTAGACTTCACTCGACGGCGTCCGAATTCAAGCGAGTCAAATGTAAACAAGAGAGTTCACTACTTGCTTATCTTGACAAAGTGCGGTGATGATTTAATCATTGGTCGCGCTCGCCACACTTGTAAGGATATCATTTGTTGTTTGTTGTTGTTGGTCAAAGACAAATGGAGGAATCAGATCTGTCAGGTTATTTTCAGTCGTTTTGTATTCTATTTGTCCATTGTTTTTATGGCTTTTGGCCCCCAGGTGTAAATGCAGTTGTTATTAATTTCTTAAACGGCGTGGCAGCAGACAGAGAGGCGTGTTATATCTTGCATCAAAACCCCCATTGGCATTTAAGTTTTGTCTATGTTTTTTTAACTCTTGCTTTGCTTTGCCCCCCCCCCCCCCACCCCCCACAGCGCCTTTCTCCGTGGGTCGGCCTGAGAAAAATTAACGTGTCCTACTGGGGTTGGGAGGACATGTCCCCCTTCACCAACAGCAGCCTGCGCTGGCTGCCCGGGGAGCCAAGTGACTCCGGTTTCTGCGCCTACCTGGAGGAGCCGCAGGTGTCGGGGCTCCGGGCGAACCCGTGCACCGCCACTGCCCACGGCCTCATCTGTGAAAAAGCCACCGGTGAGAGACGCGCACAGTAAACGAGGCGTGCAAAAATATTTAACCACCGATGATTGACACGGTTTCTTCCTATCCCGCCCAGGAAACCCCAATCAGAGCACCCGGCCGTCCTGCAAGAAGCCGTGCTCGCTGCACACCAGCTGTGCCAATTGCACCAGCCAGGGCATGGAGTGCATGTGGTGCGGCAGTACGCAGCGCTGCGTCGACTCCACCGCCTATGTTATCTCTTTCCCCTATGGCCAGTGTCTCGAGTGGCAGACTGGAGATTGCGTGGGTAAGTGTCTTTTTACTGAAACTAATCTATATGAGGCTCCTTTAAAGTCTACAGCCTTGCATTACGGTGGTGAGCAACAAGCCTTCCCAGATTGGCCTCAGTAAGCAGTCAATATTGATCACGGTCGAGGGTGGGGATAAGAGAGAATAGCTCATACTGGAAGGTGTTTGTCTCGGACGGAAATTGTGTTAGTTTCCCGTTATTGGCTTTAAAAGCTGATTTTGGTTCGTAATGGCCAATTAGTTGTGCATATATACACCCAAACCGTTATATTTCCCTGTTGACCCTGCTGCAAATTGACTCTTTGTCTTTAAATTACTCCAAGGCGTCTAATAGCAGTCTGGCATCAAGAAAAAGTACAGCAAAGGCTACAAATCACGTCGCTGTGTGCATGACAAGAAGCACTTGCAGATGATGATCAATGCTTTTTGTAGTTTTTGGGACGCAGTAGTGAGAATGCAAGACTACTTTAACCTATAGAGGTCTGCTGGTGTCTAATACTGAAGCTCTTGATACGTTTGTGCTTTAATGTATTATTTATGAAGCAGTATTGATTACTTCCATTTGTAATAATGATGTCAAGGAATTTAGATGCAGAGAAGCCCCTCTTTCACTACATAGTTGTGTTTGCCCACCCACTGTTTTGTCAGAATGTAAAAAAAAAAAAGCATCTCTGATCACTTGTGTTAGTGAATAACAAATTTAGGCAGCCGAAGGGGGTTTCAGTCTCACATTCATTCAGCCAACCCAGTCTTTTTCTGACCGCTCACATTTGTCTTGAGGAAAGTGGCGTGAAGGACGGAGAAGGTGATTCTGCACTTTCTTTCCCTTTTGTTTGTACTGTCTGACTTTGCGCGTTCACTCTGAGTCTCAATCACCTCTTTTGTCTTGAATTATCTCAAATGCTTTAGTCCTTTACTCGCCATTTCCAGTGCTGCATAAATGCACTTAAAACCATAACCTGGTATAAAACACTTAGAAAGATGATTGTCTGCAGAGGCGTTTTTCAAAGGGCAGGCAGTTTCCGCGTGCAATGCTGTCATCGGGAGGGGTCGTGTGTCGCAGAACCGCAGTTTGACAAGGAGTTGACATTTGCGAGGCGCTCGTGGTTTGTCGCTATTCTCGCGGCCTCGAGCAATTTTCGATGGACTCTACCTGTCCCGTAATTTATCGCCTAAAATAGTCAAATCCCACCAGATGAGGTCGAAAATCGGACACGTGGTTATTTGTTGCCAAGATGAAGCACCGACGCTTTGATCTCAGACACAATTCGAAGCCCACAAGGTCAACCTGACATTCCATTTTCTTTTTAGTCTTATCGCTTTTCTTTGGTTTTGATGTTGTCTTTCATGTGTGGCTTGTTGTTTTCACCACCTGCAATAGGATAGTGGATACACTTGTAAAAATGCGAGACACCCCCCTTTTTATTAGTCGCTTACTTGTTCCTTTTTTTAATTATAAAAGAGCCATTAGCATCTACCAGCAAATGGTCTTTTGATTGCAAGGTGCACAAAAAGATGTAACGGGAATAAGAAGGAAGACGGTGAAAAACCAGATGACACAGATGTTAGCTGTGGAGAAAGAAAGAATAACAACGATGTGGACAGGAAGTTGTTTTTGATGAATACTCTTTGCAGTCTACAGATGTAGATGAAAGCAAGGGGAACCACAGGAGATGTACTGTAGAAGTCAGGATGGAAACAGAGTCACATGGTGTAGTCTTTTTGAAAGATCTGTCAACATCACTTGTTGACGGAAATACCTCTGTGAAAAAGAGGGTCTGCTTTTAGCCGTTTTATCTGTCTTTTAACAGAATCACAGAGCTGCTTTCTGTGTTTCGTTGATGGAACATATTTTCTTGTTGGAACAGACTTCCAACTTCTCTGTCCGCCAGACTACACACAACTCTCAAAGTGTTCTGACACGCCCCACGTTAGCTCACATTTATATAAGGGGAGGGGCTCACATGCACTAATGCACCAGCCACCAAAATTGAGGGAGTTTGACCACCGTCAGTGCTCCAGACACGATGACTCCCCCACTATTTATATAGATAATAGCTGTTTGACGTGTATTAAGATATAAAATATTGTATAGTGCACCTTTAATGGAATAATTGCTTGGATTATACAAAAACAACAAACTAACAAGGTATGTTGTGTTGAGCTCTAGGATTTAGCTTCATCCCATTTATCTAATAGATGCTCCTCTGTGATCCTACTTTCCTCACAGGAAAATCAATGATGTAAACAGGGAGGTCTTACTTTGATGTGTTGTGAAAATCGTGGCTACTCAATCAGCCAGAAAGCGCCCACGAATACATTGAGATTTGTAATGAGAGAGCCCCTTTCCCCCCCTTTCCTTGAAACACATACACAATTAACACCAGTCGAACCACAGCTTTGTTGTGTGACACAGACCCTCATAATCACCACTGAATTCATATAACGTTACCAAGCACAAGATTTTCTCCTCGCGAATATCGATTACCCCGTCAAAAAACCCACATGAAAGAGTTTCTTTTCAGAGCATTTTTCTGTTTAAAGTTCCTTTTGTAAGACTGCGAGACGTCACCAGAGCCTCCTTGGAATAGTATGTTCCTGCCACTTAGGTCCTGTCGTCAAAACAAACTTAAATGGCCTTACTTTTTGCTGATTGCCCCGCCGTTGTCATGGTTTCACATCCATTAGCAGAATAGCTGGAGATTTGTTTGACATAAACCGAGGTAAAAGCACTCAATGTTTGTCTCCTTAAAATACTGGTGGCATTCTCTCCACTCAAGTGTCTTGTCTGGCAGGCGAGTGGCAACTCTGAAAACTTGTCAAGCAATTTAGTGGCCCCAAAGTTCGTTCCCTGGCTGCCAAAACAGAATCAGCCCCTTCGGATTTTCTAGGTCTTAAGAGCGGGCGGCCACTTCACGCATTGCATTTATCGAACTTTGCTCAAATCACAAACCTTTTTGCCTGGGCCTGGTCTGCTGACACACTCTCTGTCTCATTCTGCGGCTGTCCATCAACCGCCGAACACCGACGATTCTTATCTTGGTATCTGCTCTCCAATCTGTTGCTCTGACAGCTTCCCAGATAACAAGTTTATGTTTCAGCGGCAGGTACATTAAAGGAACCCTAATCTATGGGGCGGGTGCCGCTGAAGGTGGAGAAACAGGCGAAATCCCGCAAAAAATACAAACAAAACTGTTTAGTTTGCCGCTCACATTAGGCCTTTGTTCCGACTGCTGGTGTTTTACGCTTGCTTGAATTCCGTATGCTGCTGTTTGTTTCAAGGTGACCCTCCCTCCCCCAACCCCTCGGTAAATAGATGTTAAAATGGAAAAGAATGATTGCGGCTAATATAGGAATGTAAACAACAAAGCTGAGGTAGATTTAAACCTCCGAATGAGGTGAAATCATTTAGAATAGAGTCAAAGAAGGCGAGGCTAACATTAAACCTTTTCTCCACTTCCCCCCACTTTCAGCCCAGAACTGCTCGGGTCTGCGGACGTGCGCCCAGTGCCTGGAGCAGCCGGAGTGTGGGTGGTGCGGCGACCCCAGTAGCACGGGGAAGGGTCTGTGCATGGAGGGTTCGTACCGCGGGCCCATGAAGCGTCCGGCCAAGCAGAGCCAGTCCCAGGACATGAGCCTGGATCCGGGCATCTGCCCCAAAGACAAGGGCTACGAGTGGGCCTTCATTCACTGCCCCGGTGAGGGACCCACTTCCTGTCCATCTTCCTGAAATTACAGCTTGTTGTGTCTTTTAATGTTCTACGAGAGCAGCTGCTTTTCCACATATCGACTGTCACATCTTCAGTTAAAAGAGATGTTCTTATCAGGTACTCCTGTTACAGCGACTATATGCAACTAATCCCTCCCCGATGACCCTGATGCAACCTTAGGCCACCAGTCACGTCAACCACCTCATGTAAACCGATAATATCCCCGCTGCACTTTGTAATCAGAGAGTGTGAGGAGCACTTCCTCTCTTGTTGGTATTTGGGAAGAGGTGGTCCTTTATGAAGAAAATATGCAAATGTACTGATATTCAGAGCACAGACACATGGATTATTTATTTTCTAATTCCATTTTTTTTCTTCACATCATCATCCCTCTCATACTCTTTGACGTCACAGTGACTCACTAATTCATCATAGTGAATTGACGGGAAGGGACCTTCCTAGAGCACAGTGATTGATTCCTAGTGATGGACCATGAGTTAGCATTAGCATGAGTAAATAAAAAACAGGTAGGATTTTTGTCATTGGTCTCAAAAGGGTTTTTATTTTGAAAGCTGCAGCTGAGGCCAAGATACTTTCTCTACCATTCTATATGATGGTAGTGAGAATTTATGTTTCAATTCATTTATTATCTTGTTGTATCTTATTTAAATGTAGACAAGACTAATTTAGTCTCTTCGATAACCAAAATCCCCAACATATGAACTGTTGAGAAGTTGGAATAATCTAGAAAAGTTAAGCAATTGTCATAATAGCTTAATGCTCATCATGATATATATACATTTTTTGATAGAATGTTCCTTTGTATTCCCAGCAAGAAGATTAATTGCAGGTTTGTTAAAAAGCTGAGATGCTGCTTTCATGAGAAGCAGCAACGACAACCCCCAGTTATCTTTGGTCGGTGTCAACTCGGTTATCGCTACAAAAGATCAGCAACAGTACATGATTTAAACAATCAGAAAATAACTAATTTAGTGAACAGATGATGACTGTGACGCAGAAATGTGACCTCCTTGTCCCCCACTCAGTGTCAGACACTACATATAGGTGTACCTGATAGTGGTTTGCTCTCGGTACACCCCTTCATCATTGATACACGCAAATATGAGCTGCTAATTCATCTATAGTAAAAGGCTGTTAAAGACCCTCCACCCGCATCATTTCTGACTACCTCTGTCCCCTCCCTGCAGCATGCCAGTGTAACGGACACAGCACGTGTGTAAACGGCAGCGTGTGTGAACAGTGCCGCAACCTCACCACTGGTCCTCACTGCCAGACCTGCATGCCCGGTTTCCATGGAGACCCCACCAATGGTGGCAAATGCCAAGGTAAGTGCTCTGCATCGCCGCCGGCATGAGCTATTCCGTCCACGCCCGGGTAAGGTGAAGCTTAACCTCTCCCACCCCCTTAATCGTTTTATCTAAATGTTGAGCTCACGAAAACTTCTTGCACTGAAATGACACCATGGCCGCTTCCAGAACATTAATTCTATTTGTTTTCTTTTTCAACGAGAGCTGGTGTTTTGCACTGACCCTTGAACTGGTAGGGGGATGTACTTTTATGACAGTCAAACAGTGGCACAACCAACAGCGGAAACAAAAGTTACATTTTCTATGATTTAATACCGTTTCTCTACTCTAATGGAATAACCTCAGATTTGCAATGACACACATAGACACAGAAGGAAGTCAGGTGCTGCATTGTCGGTCAGAGCAGAGAAATATCAAGATTAAACGTGTTTTCCTGACCTTTGTGCCAGCTCGGGGAGGACGTGATACACAATGGGAATGGCAGGTGACGCTGAAGGTCAAAATTGCACTCCTTCGCCCTCGAGAACATAGTGTTTGTTGCAAAAAGAAATAGTGTTTGCCTGGTTGTATCTAGCGGAAGAGACATTAAAAGGTGTGGTGCACAGATGTTTCACTGCCACTAGTTTGACCGGCAATTGATTCAGAGTTATTTGCCGCCGCCCTCTGCTGAACACATTTTCTTGCAGCCTCTTGATTTATACACCAATCCAGAATGTTTTCTGAACAACGGCTGTGAACAGGAAGCTGTTAGCATATGAACGCTTCTTAATCAAATGTAAAATAAGTGTCTCGGGGTCTTGTTTTATTGGCTGAAGAGGGATTGAGCGAAGGCTACACTGTGTCAGGAGGATATTTGCCCACATTCATCCTTTTTTTTAAGACATGAATGGCATTCCTTAGAAATGTCATGCGGGCTATTGTTTCAATTGTTAGACAACATGACACACACACACACCTGGGAACTTTATGGTCTGAGATACCATCTGTTCATGCATAAGCAATAGCTGTAACCTGTAAAGTCAAACTGCACAGGTGTGCATCTCTGAGGGAAATATTTTTCTCATCATTTCGGAGCCCGGGGAGGAGTTGCCTCGGAAATCACCACGTTCCATTACTGCATGCAAATAGAGCCACGCTTTCATTTAAGCACAGGTGATCCAGTACACATACAGCGTTTGTTTTATATGCAACGGGCATTTAGCAGAACTCCTGTGTGTCATTAAATTCAGCCCCCGTTTCGCCAGCCGTCAATAATAATAAGTTAGAAAAAAGTGCTAAAACTCTTGTCAAAAGCAGCACTGTCACCTGAAATATTCATATGTACCATCTTGAGAAATGTGCAAATAAGATCCCCCCACCACCGCTACCACCACCGCTGACACGACTCGAGGGGAAACGAAGCCCACTGACCCCGCTGTTAATACACCTTCTCAGTTTTTTAAAGCGCGCTGAACCTGAAAGTAAGGGGTCAGTTATTTGTCTCGCAAATGCAAAGCTGAAAGGGTGCTACAGCACTCAGGCGGCCATTGACTCATCGTTCACACATTCATGGCCGCGCTGTTTGTATTCCGCACACGGGCCTCTGGGCAGGTGTTGTATTGACCTGTCTTAAGGGGAGCCATTATTTTGGAAATGCATTTTTTTGTGTGTGTATCTTGCATACATTTTTACCAGTTTAGATTGAGAATGCTTTCAGCACAGCGTGGTTAGCCTAGCTCGGGAAAGCTTGAAAAAAAATAAAAAATATCCCAATAATCCCATTTTTTGAATTCAAATCACTTTTCTTCTTTATTTCCTCAGGAAGTATTTTGTACTTTGTGAAAACGTAAATTGATAAAACCAAAGTGTGCTGGATTTCGACATGGATCCTGATACAACCTCTTATCAGATCCCGAACGCAGAATACCATCTCCAACTCTTAAGCTTCATTTTATGCAAACCAACAACGCTCCCGACCTCCTGTTTTCTTCGTTACGCCCTATTTCTCTCACCCATATTCTTTACCATCTGTTTTTTTTTTTCTCTCCCNNNTGTTTTTTTTTCTCTCCCCCTCCTCTTCGCCCCCCTCCAGCTTGTAAGTGTAATGGCCATGCAAGTGTGTGCCAGGTGTTAACTGGCAAGTGCTTCTGCACCACCAAGGGGATCAAAGGAGACCAGTGCCAGCTGTGAGTACCCCAACATGTTCAGACACACACATGCACAACCACAACAAACACAATCCTGCAGAGTGTATCATTCCGATTAGGTTAGAGTCGATGCAGGATCTCCGGATTGTTTTCGACAAAGGTTAGACATCAGTGAGGTCAGATGAGAGACATGCCGTTGGTCTTCCAAGAGAAATTTAGTGACTACAGATGATGTTAATCAGAGGCGAGACCCTCCGCTGCCAGTTTTACTTGATATGCAGCCCTGATGTAAAGCTGCAGGACAGTTGTAAAAAGGAAGGATGCATATGGGAACGTTTTTCCATGTATAGTCTAAATCACGAAATCCACAAATACTCAGATATGCAGGGTCTTTTTTTCTCATTTTGAAGGACCCACTGCAGCTACTTGCTTTCATTGAATGTAATCAGAGAAAATAATTGACATGACATAACAGAACCTCACTCCTCGTCATGGACGCAGTGCAGCATAAACAGGTTAATTTTTAATTGTTAAGTTTAAATCAACGATCCAGGAGATATAATGGATCGAGCTTTCCCTCCGCATGCATTGGCGTGTGTGTTTAACTGTCCGTCATGTTACAACGGCTCATTTAGTTGTTATTGGAGAGCTGTCAAGGATAAGTCAGAAGGACACTAAAGATAAGTACATACACGTTAAATGGAAATTAACTTGGGGCGATTTGGATCCCCGTCATGGCGTAGATTGACTTTCTGTAACCTTTTTCTCTTAATTGCATAATGGAATTCATCACCCACAAGATCACAGTTCATATTGAAAATCGCAATTTGCAAAGCAAATCAGTGAATTTTTAGAAAACGGTTGAAAGGCGTCCTGACCACTGAGAGCAGCCCTCCTTCTCGTGTTTAGGATGTTGTCTTCTCTTTGGTTGTTGGGGCGGGGGGGGCAGGGGGGGCGGGGTGACATGACTCTCAGTTGGCCAGAAACTGCACCTCCAGCACGATTTCTGCTGACCGGGTGGATTCCCCTCCGGTGTAGGAGGACCATGTCCACTTAGCTGTTGGCTTTCCAAGTGCTACTAAGCAGAATGGACACTGATGTTTTTAATAAACCTAATGCATTGGAGCTACAGACAGACAGAGAGAGAGTGAGGCAGGATGGAGGGGTCACTGGCAGACATCAGGACCTCCTACCATCATTCCTCTGTTCTGTTCTTTCCCAGGTTTTTATTTAACCACAACACTTCCAAATATGTGTGTTGGTTATCTGGTATCCATGCTATGATATATTTCCAACAGAAAACGAGATCAGGATATGCAAGCAGGAATGGGGTCGGGATGAATTTGATCGGAATGGGTGCGTCGGACATGGATAGCACAGAGCAGTTTTAACTTGCAGTGTAGAACTCAAGATGCACTCTTACACTTTCACCTCATCGTCAAGTTTTGTCATCCTCAGACATTGTGATATTCTGTGTGCTATTTTCTTTATCAAGTTCGCCTAAACTGGGGATGAAATGAAGTTACAATCTGATGCATAACAACAAATGGACAACATGTATTGTAACTTGACAAAATATAATATACAAAACAATCCTAAAATGAAAAGCCCTCAGAGTAACGAGCAATCTTCTTTCAACATTGGCCACAATCTGTGCTCTCTGAATGCTCCGCTGGCCCACGAATCTGGGTAAAAGAGTGACCCCGCTGTTAACAAAAGCACCAGATTTGAACACGTGTTTCTACAGAAGGCGAGGGAAGTATCCAGGAGAAAGGATAGAAGACGAAGGAGAGCGAGACCTCTTCAAACTCTCGTGTGTTTTCCGTCGACTTTGAGAGTAACTAAATACCACTTTGCTCAAATGAGAAAATGTCACATTCATTTGCGCTTCCAGATGGAACACGCCGCGCCGCACAATGCGAAGCGCCACTTGGATAGCAGGTGGCTAACAGTTGATACAAACGACTAATTTTCTACCCTACAAAAATCAGAGCGGCACACCAGAGAGTGCGCCAGGCACCAGCAGGCCAATCATCACCAGCCATTTTCGGGGGGGGAGGATCTGCCTGCACAGTCCTGGAACCAGATTTGGGACACTTCCTCTCGCCCATTACTGGTCACCAGTTTAGAGTTCAGCTAGCAATGTAAACCACAAGAATATGTTATTAAATCAGCCCCATTAGAAGCCATAATTATATAATTGTTGTCATGCTCACCAACACTTCCTTCAGTGTAAAGCGGCGTTAATGTCCTTAATATCAGCATCAAGATGTATTTTCACATTCACACATGTTGGTGTAATCAGGTAATTAGTCTTTTTTCAAGCGTAATCAAATTAGTGTGTATGCATTGATTAGGTGTGTTTGCTCTTTCCGTTTTTGTAATGTAATTTCTGGTATCTCATTATGTGCAATCAGTGCCCCCCCCCTGGCCCGCGTCGACCCACCGTTCCCGGGCGTAACCCTTAAACAAAGACCTCCGCACAAGGGCGCAGCGTCTTTTTTCCACCGGTGGGGCGGAATATGCGTGCGTACACACATGCACGCAACCGCGACCCGCGACGCCATTAGGACCTTGGAATAATAGCTGCGGTAATGAAGTGAGGGGTGCATCGGCGCAGAATGGAATTGTTTTTGAAAACAATTGATGAGGCCCCCGTCGCGTCACGGCGACGAGTCAAATGAGAGCGGAGAGGGAAATATTTCTTGTTATTACAGCGCTCATTTCGGATGCTTTCATTATTCAGGATTCTTCCTGTACAGAGATGGTGCGCACACTTATGAAGGACACTGTATCGGTTCTCTCCTGTTTATGTGTTTGTGTGTGTGTGTGTGTGTGTGTGTGTTCAGCCTCGGCTAAGTCTCACCGCACACACGCGCACAAACAAAGGTGCAAAGTTGAGTGTAGATCGAATTAAGATAGAGCGCGGGGGGATTGCCTCAAGTTCAGATGTGTGCGTGCATGCGTGCAGGTGTAGATTAAATTAAGATACAGCACAGAGGAGTCGCGTTATACACTTTGCAATGAACATGTGTGTGTGTGTGTCTGCCATCTGCAAAATGCCAAGCAGCTGAAAAGCCCCGGGAGTGATGCTCCGTACGGTTCAAAAGCGTGTGGCGGCAATTTTTTTTTTCATCTCCCCCTTCTCTCTGCCTCCGTCCTTTTGTACGACGATAAAGGAGCACTCTACCCCGTCCTTCCCGGTGAAAGAGAGCAGCGGCTGGCTCCTCCCCAGCTCCACGTCCTGCCCCGATTAGATTATTCAGGGCACCAAAAACTGCCCTTCAGGATTCTCCGCTCGTGCATTGAGACAAAATTTTCCCGATGGGGTCGATAAATATCCCGAAAGCGTACGTTTAGAGTGTCTGTCGATAAAACAGCTGTTTTCACAAGTAGTGCAACAAGATTGTGGATACGCTGCCTCCGATTAGTTTGTGCCGTGCCGTCGATTTTAGAGGACGTCTGTCTGATGCGTCCAGAATGTTGGATTATTTTTAGCGGCAGAGTCATCCTCCTCTGCTGTAACACTACCAACAGCCACCTCCTTCTCCTCCTCCTCAGTGGCATTCATGTCTCTCTGTTGTTTTGCTCCTCTCCTCCATCCCTCCGCCTCACGGACACTGCCTCTGATATTATCGTCCCAAAAAGTAAAATGGGTCAACTGTAAAATAAAACGATGGGCCGCAGCAATATTGGATATCTCGCATGTTTAAACCGCAATGTCATTTTCGTTTTATTGCGCAGTTCTGGGGTGCACGTGTCCGTTTTAACTCCCTCGTTTTATCAGGTGAAGTGCAACTAAGTGACGGTCATGTGGTTTGCAGGCAATTGAAGACTGTTAAGTGCATTAAAGGCTTGAGAGGCGGAGAGGAGGGGCGCTTTAAAATGAAGAGATAAAGAGCATTACATTCACCACCAGATGTTTCTCCTTATTACAGGCCTTTGGAAAGCCTGATAAAAGACAAAAAAAAACACACTTGCACACATGTACCCTCAGTGAGTTGATGGCTCTTCGCTGATGAGCAACTTATTTTGTTCAGCACCGCTCCATTTGAAATCCAGATCTGGGCAGCTGTAACCGAAATATCACTATTTGGTGAAAGGTGGTTTTAATAGACAACCGTTAAAACAATATTATGCAGCTCTTAAAGCAACAGCTTTCCCATTGCAGTAAAGTAACTCTCAGTAACTCAATTTATATAAAGTTAACTGCCACAGTGAAAACTGAAAAAAATTGCACACCTGGTTAAAATCCTGTGTTTGAGGAAATGTGGAACCATCTGAAACACGTTAAATATCATTAGAAAATCCAGATTTGTGTTTCTATTTCAAAATGTATATAATAAAATAGATGAATAAATTAAGCCTCGGCAAAACTTACTCGTGTAAGCATTAACTACCAGCTAATTAAATATTGTGTTACTTGTGTTGCGCATCTCCACTATAGCATTAATTCACTCACATTACAAGTGTTGCTTTGAACTATGTGAAATTAAGTTTTAATTGATTGTTTTCTGATTTCCATCTTAAGGAGTTGACAACAGTTGCCAGTGTTATCAATACTTTCTTAAGCATCCCAAATAATTTGAACGGCACAATTTTACTTGCTGCCAAACGCTCTGCCAATATCATCAAAAAGTCTTGTGAAGTTGCTACTTCACTGGTCAAAATTTGCAGACAGTGAATTTAAAAAATACATTTTCCATTCAAAATGCAAAACATGTTATGACTAGCGATGAAACTTTGGATGGATTTTTTTCTTATATCATAAAAAATGCCCTCGACAGATGTCTGTGCTCCATCGCGCCTCCCGGTCAGTATAAAATGTGCATCCCTCGTTCATCCATTGTGCAAACACAACAAGTTTTACGAGTAATTCATAACCTCATTAAAGTTGCACGCCTTTCTCTGAATCTGGCAGATCTGACTTCGCCCTCAGCTGCTGAGCTCCATCATGTTACCATCAGATTCACAGAATTAGCACAGTAGTGAACCAAGGCAAGATTTAACAGTTCTCATTTTCACAATTCAGATGGTGATGGCGTTTGTTTTCGGCTTTAGCTCTTCTTCGGAGAAGACGTCAGAGAAGCCACGCGCTTTTAAAACAACGCCTGTCTGCCGACGACGATACATTGGAGGCAGATCAAGCCGTCCGTCTCTGATTTGCACCCTGTTCTCCCCTATTTACAGTAGCTTTTTAAAATGGCAGGATCTTGCATTCTATTTGAGTGTTGTTGATTATTTCCCCCCAATATAGTTTATTGTGTTTCGGCTTTTTTGGTGCGTTTCAAAGACTGGCCAGTTTGTGTTAGTTCACTTATAACATGCTCTCCAACTTAGATAAAAGCCCCATATTTACATCTTGAATGCACCTTTTTGATCAAATGCAGCATAACAGCAGTCTGATAGCCGTCTGAATTCATCAAAGTGCATCAATAAAGAAGGAGCTTATGTACATTTCCCCAATTTTCAACACTGCTCAACTTCTGATGAGCAGGTTTCAATGCGTACGAATACTTTGCATATTCCATAATTACAACAGAGCTTACATATAATCAGTCATGCGAAAGATTCCAGGTTGTTTGCGGTGAATTTCCTGGTTTGATTTTTTTCAGTTCATGTGTGTGCAGTGGCGCCTTTTTTCTGTGCTTTAATACGCAATTTCACCATTTAGTTCCAGTTCTCAAAAGTATTTTAAGACTAATCGCTTTTATATTTCTTGCGTTTTTTGCAGATATAATTTCAGTAGGTATCCAACTCCTCACTCCACCAGGGTCGCCCCCCCCCAACCCCAACCTTGTTGCCTCCAAATAAATTGCTGACAAGTCATGTGTTTCCAGCGATGCAAAGATGTTCACCCCGGGCGCCGATTATCAAGTGTGAATCCTTAAAGCTCCCAGTTAATAAACATGAGTGTGAGCCGAGGTTAACGCAGCCCTGGGCTTTGTCTCGCCTCTTTTGAACCTCTGCCTTCGCCACACACCTCGCAACTTTGATTGTTTGCCCTCTTATCATGCCTGAGCCTCAGAAGGATGCACCTTGACGCGGCACCCGCTCTTGATCTGGCTCTGACTTTACAGTTTTAGGATTAAATATCCCGCAAGAGTTAAGAAAAAGACATCATTGAGTTTTGTTGTTGGCTCCAAGGATTTAAAGCGATAACTTTTAGAAGTTTGTTGCATGTCACTCTCGGTAGATAAACAAACACACCGACACCGACACACACACACAAAAAAATCTAATTAACTGTTGCAAACTATCAGATTATTTCGTCTTTGTCAGAAGTTAAGTGACTTGATGAGGCGCCAACAGCGGGAGCTAATGTGCCGGTGCTTGGCGTCTACTACTCCCGATAAGAGACATTCATGCTCTCAATCTGTTTGCACTCTTCCTCATCTTGTTTCTCTCCTATGTTTTTTTTTTTTCCCCTCTCACT
>CAESWR010000363.1:524957-542199 GCA_903171835.1 Mullus surmuletus
CCCCCTTCCCCCCGCCCATCTTGCCACTTTCTCTCCACTTCCACTCTTCTGCTTAGGGGCAGATGGAGCATTTTAGCACTTTGGCACCAGGGGCGCTTGTTCAGTGACAGAATGACTTGTCGTGAAAATGTCAAGTGCATCAGAAGGAGTGACTGATTGAGCTAATCAAGGAGACGGAGGAGTAAAAATTCTCCACTTGTCTACTCACACACTCAATCACCCACCTACTCATTCATTCATTTAGAAAAGTTGGCCGAATGTTCGCTGGCTTTAGTGTGAAGTCAAAGGGGACGTACAGCACAGACAGAAATGATACAAAAGCTGCATTATGGGGGGGAAGAAGCCAACCAAGCGCTCCGCTGTCCGTCCTATTTTACTGTATTTTCGCTCCATGTTTATTTGCATGACACAGCGTCCTTCACGGTGCCGCAGCCATTTGTTATATCTCTTCCGCCACTTCTGCCACAGACAACAGCACGTTTGCCAAGGTTTTTGTCCCCTTCCCCCCCTCCCCCAAAATGCCAAATGCTCAACGATGGGAAGACGGGAGCCCGAAAGCCCGGAGCCGGTTTTAACCTCTGCGCACCACTGGGACTCATTCTTGAGCTCGGTTGCCTTTCGCAAACACTCTTTCTGACTTTCTAAAAGGCCATTGAGCAAGGATTAACATGCGGCGCTCGTGGTGACGCGGTGCGGCCGCCAAGTTTTGTTTGTCAAACACTAAAAATAACACCTTTTAAATTCAAGAAATGATGTAGTTTCTTATATCAATTACTAAAAAAAGGTGATTTCAAGTGTGTCGTAGAAATGATTAAATACTTCATTAATCACCGTCAAGCCTGGGAGGGTCAGGTATTCCCACTCTACTTGATGAGAAAATTGCACACCCTGATTGCGGTCATTGGATTTGATTAGAGACGTTTTGATTTCACTCAGTCAGGCCATCGCACAGAAATTTGTCTGATATCACAGAATCCACGTGTCCCTATGTGATGGTGCCATGGGAGCCGTCAGTGAAATCCTCAGTGCTTTGTTCAGAGAGTTGTATTTTATCATGAATGACAGCTTGCAAATCATGCATGCATCAGATTGGTGGAGGTGATATCATTAGCAGCACTTGGACTGGAGGGTATTTTATAAAAAGACTATAACAAAATTATTGCAGCATTGTAAATCTGCAGTCAAAGCCCCTTTTTCATTTCTGTGACAAATTCTCTTCACAGACAACCTGCTTATCGACTACCAGTTCACCTTCAGTCTCATCCAAGAAGACGATAATCACTACACCGCCATCAACTTCATGGCCTCACCTGAGCAGGTAACCCTTTTTGACGAGTTCGGCCAAGATGCAATTTTGAAGATTTTCACACCTGGTTGATTGGAGATGACTGTGGTTACCGTGCGGCAGGGACATAAAATAAAGCGGCAAGAAAACTAAAGGGAAAGAAGCAAGTTGGATAAGAAAATACAATCTTTAGAGGCTTATGGAGGCAATCTCGACTCTGTAAGCAGTCAAAGCAAATAGAAGAGTTATGCAATCCACAAAAGCAAAGAAACACGAAATAAAAAAAGCAAATATTGACTTTGCGATGTGGATTGTCTCCAGGTTTTCAATGTATACACCTGCATCCTGTGAAATTACTTGCATGTGGAATATAAAAATGTTCTATATATATATATTTCGACACGCTTGAACAGCGAGTCTCCTCAGCAACAAATACATTTTATTCAGCAGTAAATATGGATATTAAATTGCCACATTTGATGTTGATAATTAATGACTGGTAATTTATTCTCCACAAAAAGAAGAGCGAGAACTTTCAGAAATAAATTGTAAATTTGTGGATCAGACTAGTTTTTCATCCAGTTAACCACACAAACCTTTTGATCTGTTGTAGACCAACAAGAACTTGGACATGTCCATCAACGCGTCCAACAACTTCAACCTCAACATCACCTGGTCGGTGGGATCCACAGGTACTCGGATGAGCTGTCACATATTCCGTTTTTTTCTTTGATGCTAAAATTAAGTAAGCAGCCTCGGCTCCTGTGCGCGTTGTTTTAATGTTGATTCTAATCACAGGAGTGCAAATGACAAAACCAATCCATTTGAAAATAACTTTCATAGTTTAACTACTAAATGGATTTTCCAAACGTAGCGACTGTCAACAAGCCAGTTGCTAATGAGTTTCCTTGTTCTCTTGTCACTCTGCCGTAAATTCACACATTAGTCCGTGAAAATAGACATTGTGGGCAGAAAGATTTTCTTCTGCACCGTTTTGTCTGGAGTGAAATTAGCGTGCGGCGCAGGATGCTTACAAATGGCCGAGGTGAGAAAAAAAAAGTCACCATCGCCGATTTGAGGAGTGAATTAGAGAAGTAATTTTATGTTACAAAAATTCTCTGAAAAATATTCCATTAATTATTTTTGAACACTGGAAGGTCAGCAAACCACATATGTGGTACTTGCAGAAAAAAAAAGGCACTCAAATGCAAAACGGCACTCACCGTTTGAGGATTCATTCAAGTAACTAAGAGAAAAATGTAATATGCATTAACTTTATTGATTATCATTGCATTGCCAGCTTCCAAGCTATTTCTCATTTAGATATCCCATAATGAAACACATACATGGCTTTTTTTGTTGCCTTTATATTCACTCAAGTTTTGCGAGGCTTTGAATTTTTTACACTGTTGGAGATTTGCCATCTTGAGCATTTTTTAAATGAAAGCAATCATTTAGTGAGCCGGTATCATAGAAACAATAGCGCGCCCGCTCTTGTTAGTGTGTACCGTGTCACCGTTGAGTGGATATTATAGGTCCCCTGCGGAAAGACGCCCAAGGACACTGCAGTCGTCCTGTGCCACTGTTTATCTCTCGCCCTTCCTTCCTCTCAAGTCGTCCGCCACTTTCTCCGTCCCCACAACACTGACATTTTCGCTACCACTAAAACACGTTAACCTCCGGAGCTCGGTCCACCGCCACCGTAACCTTTTCCCGAGTGCTGTCATTAATATTTGAAGTCGACCCCCCCCCCCACCCCTAAAAGATATTGTGTCTCAGAAGGAACGGGGGGAACCTCTTCACAATTGACAAGAGTGTGAGGCGCCGTCGGGTTTGGATGGGTGGGTTGGCGGGGGGGGCGGGCGAGGGAGGAGGGTGATTTCAATTAAGATAAACGTGCTCACGTAGCCACACTCAAGCTGTCATTTTCAGTTCTTTTGTCTCAGAGTTGTGGCTCAGAATGTCAATGTTTTTGGGGTGGGGGTGGGGGGGGCGGCGCCGACACTGGGAGGAATACGAAATAACTTGAAACACTTGAGCATTTGTCAAGAGCTTTGATTTGGAATTGAATTTTTTTTTTTCTTTTAATTTCTTTTATGACCAGGTGTTGAATGGAAATTTTACTTGCAAATAGCATAATCTTAAAAAGACAAACCGAATGAGATAATTGCAACTGATGCACATTTTTGCAGCATTTTTTTAAAACATTTTTTGTAACAGTTATTAAAGATTTGTCTGCTCCTAGGGCAGAAATGCCAAATTCTCAACTTAAATGTGCCAAATACATTAGCTAATAGTGATGATGGGTATTCAAGTTGATGAATATGTGTTATAATGACACAATAATGACCTATGGATGGCTGTGTTTGAGCCTCTCTTTATAAGTGTCCTTTTGCCCACTTCCTCATTAAACCATATACCAGCATGTATAATTACTCACAGCTTCGCTCTGTTTTAGGGCAACCACAAATAACTAAAGTGCATTTTTGACATCCAAAAAATAATTGCTTATTAAAGCTTCCCCATTGTCTGAAATGTTTTAATCTGCGCATTAATGGAATCTTAATGATATGTTTCCGCCGGTTCAGTGCGTGTTCTCTCTCTAAATCGACATGCTTCACCATCAACTCTTGTGCCCCAAACAGCTGGAACCATCTCCGGGGAAGAGGTGCCCATTGTGTCCAAAACCAACATCAAAGAATACAGAGACAGCTTCTCCTGCGAGAAGTTCACCTTCCGAAGCAACCCCAACATCACCTTCTACGTCTACGTCAGTAACTTCTCATGGCCAATCAAAATCCAGGTGAGGAAGATTCCCACGACCTCGAACCGATTCAGGAAACGTCATTTAGGACGCTTTCAATTCGGTCCGTGCATTTACAGTATATGTGCCGTCATCTCAAGGAATCCCAGCCGTGAATAACGGGGCTCATGCATAAAAAGACGGGAGCAGCAGATGTGTTGCTCCCATTGTTGCTCGGGGTGATTTCAAGTGCACTTTATTCTAATTAAAGATTTAATGAGCGATGGTTAGCGTGTATAGGTGCACAGCTGTTAGCAGGCAAAAGCAAACCACCGTTTAACCTTTTCAACCCCGTCCTCAGAATGGAGGAGATTGGGGCTCTAATGTGTCGGACAGGGCGAAAATACAACACTGGAGCATGTCATTTGCTATTAGTTATTTTTAGTCTGCAGGCGAAACCAACAATTAAGCTATTGTCAGAATATGCAAAATTAAAATGTGCCGGAGACTGCGTCACACTAATGTGACAGACTGCTACAAAATGACACATTGGAAGTGATGTTGCAGTGAATTTGGTGGAAAAAATAAGGAGGTCATTATGCTTTCAAATATATGCAGCACTTTTTGAGCTGATCGGCTGTTAACCACAAAACATTGGCTCTTCCTCAGAAAAGGCTCGGCAGCCATTCTGGTAAAGCCTTTGGAGACTTATTTCTAGCTAAACAAACCCATTTTTTAAAATTGCATACATAGAATCACAAATTACAACTCTTAAAACGGGCTGAAAAGTGTTTGACTTTTGCATTATATAGTATCAGTTCAGGACTCTAAAGGAGGTTTGACTCTTGAATAATATTTGTCAAAATGTTGTTCATCTGACATTCTTCATGTATATATTTATTATTTGAATAAAAATACCAACAATTTAGGCATCAAAAGGTCTGGAAAACCTCTGATGTGTATAGTTCAGACTGCATTGGAATCTGAAGAGCTTGTCTATCAAGAAATTTGTCACAGTGTTGGTGGTTCAGTTCACTCACTTGTGTAATTTACATAAATGTTGATGGGTCATTTTGTATCATAATACATAGAAAAAATCAAATCAATTGCAGTCAAATGGCCAGCCAAGGAGCAGATCATTTAGCATTTTCTGGTTTTCTTAACCACCATCAACACAAAAACTTTGTGTTCATCATTTGAGCGACAAAACAAAACCTTATAAGTCATCTCATATAATTTTGTCTTTGCATTTTCAGTCTTTTTATCCCGCAAATAAAAGTAATCAATTAACTGTCAGAAGGATGGACAGTGAAAATGTTAATTCAGCATCTCTAATCTCAATATAGACCTACCTACATGATAGCCATAATGAGTGCTGTCATTCTCCGATGAATTTATCATTTTTAAATGAATAAAAATCAGTTAATGTTCTAAACTGAAATGGTGTTTTGCGAAAAGCTCTGACAAGAAATGTGATACGATCATCATTCTTAATGACAGCATACAATACCCTTTTTGCAAATTAGCTCACTTCCAAAATATTGATTTTTATATCTCTTCTTGCCCTCCCTCGCGCGTGGTAGATGAGTGGACCACGGTGGGGTAATGATATCTTTGGGGTCAGCCCATCTGTGGAGGTGGCCCAGTAATAGTTTTCTATCAAATTTCCTGGCCAACAGTCACTTATTTATTATGGACTGGCCTGGGCTGTTAAAGCAAACAGCCTCTGTAACAGGATAAGGTCTGACTTCCCTTGCTCGCTTTAATGGTTGAGCATCGTGAGCGTGAGACAGAATGCTCTGTGTTTTGCCCTTTAGTACAAAAGGTTCAAACATTTGAAATCAGCTAGAACATGTAGAAAAATGCAGGTTTTTTCTTTGAACTCAGTGCAACTATCCTGAAGATTGTACATTTTGATGAAAGTCAGCCTGCAGTGAAAACTGATTGAATGTTCTGAAATGATTCCATTGATCAGCTGACATTGATGAATTAACCCTAAATGTATTACTCTGACCCCATGTTATTTGAAAACGTAGGCATGTCGGCACAAAATACAGCTGTCCCACTTCTTAAAAAGGCACCCAAACATCTCGGTAATGCGTGCTATTCAGTCACATTAGCCATGTCACTGACCATTCCATTTCAGATCAGCGGCTCTCATTTTGTGCTCATAGAAAGACCGAAGAGTCAAAGGCTTGAGCTCGCGAGCTGCCGATGAAGACCATCAATCTAGCAAGGACTCTCCCCCCGCCACGAGGAGTCATCACTCAAAGATGACGAAAATAATCAACCGCTAATTTGACAATTTGTGCCCCATTGCTCACCCCTACACCCCATCGCCCGGGGACCGCCGCAGATCACAGTGCGTCGAAATGCTTTCAGGGCAAAATGGCTTCAAAGGATCTCGGGCTGATAATGGCGTGTCAGTGTCATCTGGTCTATCAGATATATTTTTCGCTGCCAGGACTCTACAATCCACCGTTTAATGATAGCAAGCTATATTACAGATCCATTATTCATTAACCATTTTGCCTCCTGGATACGTGTAAATTAATCAGCGGTACAAGAATTCTGAAATGTGATGTTGGTGCCAACGGCAGTGGTTGAAGCATCTAAATTTGAAGTGAATTCTAAAGTTCTCTGACCGCTGGTACATTTATATAAAATACAATATAGTAGTGATGGATCAGTACAAACCTCTTTAAAATTTTATTTCATTTTTGAATTAGTCATATTTTTTTCTCAAATGTGTAATGAAAAAAGCTCGGCTTAAAAAAAGCTTACATTTGTTGGGTTTCCATTCAATGTTGCACGTGTACATTTTGATTTGTAAATTAAGAAATATATCCCCAACCGAGAATAGAAGTGAATGAATAAATGAATCAGAATAGCTAAAATACAATTGATAAATAAAATGATCAATAAAAAAAAGTTTGGGATATGTTTTGATACGAAGTAGTTGATGCTCAGTCATGTGACTTGCTCCTCACTTATGCTCGCTCAGGAAAATGAAAACATTGGGCATCTGCGGAGACGTCGTTGTTGAAGGAATTTGGGCTATGATTATATAGGTTGTCGACTAATCTATCAATAA
Source organism: Mullus surmuletus (assembly GCA_903171835.1). Lineage (NCBI taxonomy): Eukaryota > Metazoa > Chordata > Actinopteri > Syngnathiformes > Mullidae > Mullus > Mullus surmuletus. The sequence continues at coordinate 532,080 of CAESWR010000363.1, forward strand.
TTTTTGATTGGTCATGATTATTATATTTATTATGATATTTTGATAGTGAACAATCTCACAAAGTAACTGTCACAGATGAACTGGTTAAACGATTTGTCTAATTTGGCTTCAAGATATTTGTACCGTCAACGTTATTGATTGTGTTGACCAGTTGTTGCAGCCTTACAATTAATACATGAAACTAATAAGTTCATTCTCCATCTTGTTTTTTTCTTTTTTATATCTTGATTGGCAGTTTGAATGGGGCCTATAATTGATACTTTTTTTTAACATCTCGTCCTTCTGCAGTGATGTAACACCAACATTGGAAATTGGTGCCATCTGCTGCTTACCTTTATGTACCAACTCATGATTTTGGCATCAGTGAGTGTAAATAAATCTAGCTGTTTTCATCAACGGGATTTTGTCAATTACTTTTTGGTGGGGCCGTTCTGTTCTCAATCACTGGACAGCAAGTCATGTGACCCACCTCTTAGTGTATTCTGAAGAAACAGGTTTTTTTTACAGCTTGATGATTTATGTTTTCATATTCTGCTGTGCTAAAATGTAACCATGACCAAAGTGGTTGTTAGTGATCATAAGTAATTTCCTGTTTCTTTTTTTTTCTTCCCTCAAATAGATCGCCTTTTCCCAACACAACAGCATCATGGATCTTGTCCAGTTCTTTGTGACATTTTTCAGGTGAGTCGAGCACCCACGGAATCTGGCTCACTTTCAGTGTGTGTTCAGCAGTCAGGCTGCATTATCCAGAATTTGACCCACCACCTCTTCACTCTCCCCTCCGGTCTCCGGGGCTTATTGAGTTACTTTAGCCTCTTGGACGGTAAAGTAAATGCTTCTCGTGTCTTCGAGGCAGTGATTTCCGTTTTCAAGTGGCAAATGGACTGACGGTAATGATTTAAATAGGTGCAACTTGCGCTGTCATCCAGAGAGAAGGTGATAGCTGTATAAGGACTTTTGTTTCCTTACCGAAATGAATCGTTCGGCTTGAGAGTGATTAACGGCACATTAGTATAAAAAAAAAAAAAAGCTAAATCTATGCTTTTAAGTTAGATGTTGGCCCATTGGACCTCAGTTTGATTATGTTTAAGTCTGTAGATCAGTGACAGTAACTGTCATACACACCATAAAAGCCTCTGATCTCCTGCCGTCTTTGTTCTTTGTGTGTGCATCTAAGTTGACCGTTTTGCCCGGTGTAGCTGATGGACAAATATATTATCTGCGCGTCTTTAGGTGTGAGAACTGAAGACAGCTACTGCCCGAGGCAACTGCCCATCACAACTCACCCGATCCACAATTACTGTCGCACTGTCAGACAATCGGTTATCGTCCCCCGCCATCCTATCAAATTACATTTGAATAGCCAAATTTGGGGATTCTTGGAGGGGAAAGGCGAGAAGGACAGAGCTTTTTTGATCAAAAGTGCATCTGACAGCTGCTTGCATCATGTGCACTGGGGGAAATTTTAAATAGTGTCAGAACTCAAACGGGGGAAAAAAACATCAACCATACCAACAGGATTAAGTGTTTTCAGAATAATACATGAGCGCCATCCACCTGCTACCTGCAATGAATAGTTTAACACACTCCCTGATTTTGTGCACATCCATACGCTGCTTATTTTAATACCTTTTGTTGTCCGGTTCTCACTGACCCATAAATTCCAGCACAAAGCCAAAAGCCCCCGATGCTGTCTCGAGCCGTGGCGGACATGTGGGAGGTTTGGAGGGGCGAACCTGCAGGAAACATAATCAGCCTGATGACAAAATGTCAAATCGCCCCGCAGGGTTTCCAGCTCTCCTCGTGTGAGAGATAGAGCGAGTGAAGAAATGATGGCATGACTGGAAGCACGCTCTATTTTCTCCCCACTGTTGTTTTGTCCCTTCAGTTTATTGAAATATTGTTTACCTTTTTCTAGCCGGTAGACTCTCAACGCACTCCGACAATGTTTCTCATTTCTCCTTCATGGTGGTGACTTCACAGACAGCGCGGCCTTTGTGGAACCCCGGCCAGCGGTTGATTGTTTTATGCATTTTGATTAGATGCTAAAACCACTAAAAGGGTGCTGTGTTTTGCTTATGACAGACAAGCACTCCAACTATAATGCTTTTTTTTTTGTTTTGTTTTTTTACACAAATGCAATAAGTGCTATTCAAGTCATGTACGATCATCATATTATTCTGCACACCGCAGTCAATATCTATGTTGCTCTTTATATACATATATAGTACATAGGCTATTATGGCTCTTAATATTAAAGTATAGATTGAAGGCTGTATTTCACGTTTTTTGCGTTATCCTCAACCCAAAGCAAACAGCTCAAAGCCTCCAAGGCCCGCTTTGAAAAAGTCAGCACAGAACGTTATTGATTGATTTTTCATGTCGTCGCCGTAGCCTTCAAGACATAAATGTATAGTTTCAAGAAAATATTTTGCTAACGTATCAAAAGAAGAATTGGTTAAGACAAAACAAGTTTGCCGAAGTGTGTTTTATCGCATTATCATTGAATAATGTGGGGAAGATTTGGGCAAAATCAGTAAAACTGCTAAATGGTTGCATATGCACAAGGTCAGCTATCTGTATTCTTTACGGAGCTTTGTAAAGTTTCTAACAAACACTATTATATACAATACTACACATATATACTGCATATTCTTCTATTAGTATGCAGTTTTAACTTGAAAACTGACCGTTGTTCCTTGACAAAATGGAACCCTTACATTCACACAAGAGTGTTAAACCATAGGGAAAAAACCTTAAAGCACATGTAAGCAAAAAAACAACATATTTTTACTTTTGTTTATTAAATTTTTTCCATAGAGAAATGCCACTGTTTTACATACACACATCCACTGTTATCCAATCTGTGAACCTAATAGCTGTAACTACATGCACAAATTGGCACTGTTGCAATAGAACTGTTTTTGCTTCCTTTAACACCTTTAGGGAGCGAGAAGGTAAATGACTACTAGACTCTTTTCATTAGCAGAGAAAGCAAGTCGGAAAAGCAAAGGCGATTTGAGCTTTACCGTCTAAAAACGTGGCAGATGAAAGCCAAATTCTGTCTGGGGATTTTTGTCACCTCTGCCTCATGAAAATCTCATTCGACCCCTCGGAAACACACACACATCCCGCTTATCTTCAAAGTTGTCTAAGATGGTGCGAGCACTTCTGAAAGAATGAAATAGTTCCCAGCGTGTGCACCTCTAAAATAAATTCCATGTGTGATAACGCAATGTTTGAAGTACAGTATTTTAACTCCTCAACGCCTCTCAAGCTGGAATACCCCGACTTTGCCCCCCACCAAAGCTGTATTTTCAGGTTTTTATCATCCTCACAGGCGCTACCGCCTCCTTCACAGAAGATGGATCTAGCAGGTGTGCCATGCTAATTGAAAGCATACTGAAAGTTTGAATTTCAAACATATGGGTTCGGGAAATGGGAGAGAGTCATGTGTCCGTGATGACGTGAGCTTATTGGACCTGACGGCCCTTTATAGAGTGCGGACGGCCCCCATAGACGACTCATCGCTCATGTTACAGTGTGTGTTTCACATTCAAATATGAGTCTTTGTTCCTGAGTATCAGAGGCAGGATCACATTCTCTTCTAAATAACTCACTTGATGATAAACATCGTGTTTCCCCTCGGCTCATTTGTTAGGGGTGGGGGGGGCTGGGCAACATCCGCTATTAAAGACTCATTACCATCACCATTGTTTTAAGTCATTTGGTTCCGAACATGGTCTGCGTTCCGATTCGCACACTACAAAAGATGTAGTATCTCCCAATACGTAGTCTTTGGAATGCAGTTTACTAAACAATCGGATGACCTTCTGCATCCGGCTGGATTTTGTAGTATGTAAGCCAGCATGCTACTATGACCATTCTGACCCACAATCCTCAGCGCACGACATGTGAGACGGATAAAGCAGATGATGGGAGTAGTACGTCCCAAAAGTAAGAATACTTCATGCAATAGTAGGTACTTTCTGTGGGCAGAATCTGTATATTATGTTAGTAAGTAGAGAAAGTATGTGATTCGGAATGCAGCTTTATGGAGTCATACTTAACACGGTTTCCTGAACATTTCATTTTGGATTTTAGCTGATGAAAAAAAGTTCCCTCTTTTTTGACACATTTGGACAGAATGGAGACACAGCAGCTCCAATTAAAAATGCTACACAGGGCATCTGATAATTTTCTGTAATTTTGAGTTCCTATTCTTTAATATTTAATCTTTTCAAACTTTGTTGGTATTTCTAAAACTTAACCTTTCAAGGAGGTCATGTTGTCTGAGTTAACCAGGTGGAGCCATGGAAGAACCCATTAAATTTCAGGGCAGATTGGTTCGTATTTTTCCCCCTGATTGCTTTTCTCTCAGTTGTATGACACACAAGAAACACCCAGGTCTATTTTCATTAAACTTGCGGGGTGGGATGGAACAAAGGCCAAGAAACCACCCATTAATTTTTGTGGGCAGATGTGGGGGCTTTCATTAATTCCTCAGGAAGTATCTCATGGACCTTGGTTGGAGGCTTGCCCTTCTTGTTCTCTGTCGACCGTATTTTCTCTGAAGAAAGTCAATTAAAAGCCAAATCTCATACAATGGGCAGGGGGGCATCTGTCACTCATGCACCATCTGCAGCTAAGGTCTTTATTTTTTGAATTACAGTAAATTGTAGAATATTGAAGAAATGATCAGAAATTTGAAACCCCCAAATAACTTGCAAACCAATAGCAAGTCTCGACGGTGTCTTTTGCTCGCAATTATCTTCACATTCTCATCTGTCACCAGGATAATGAAGTGGAAGCTCTCAATCAGTCATAGTTTTCTATCCCAGTAGCACTTGGATTTTGCCGAATTTCCCTTGACTAATGATTTCACTGTCGGGTTATTAATTGAAGTAATCGGCCAAAATATTCAGTCCGCTGAGAAATGAGTGTGCCCCCCTCCTCAGATGATAGCCACCATTTTGTCTTTTTTACGTTGGAAGGAAACTTCTAGCCTCCGATGCGAAAAAAAATACAAGGAATGAATAAATTTGTTCCAATAATAATAGCTAATAGCATTCACGCTTAACATGCACTTTAGCTAACCAGCTGCATTTTCTAGCTTCACATTTATTACAGTGCAGAAATCAGCGTAATGTTATTATGATTTTTCTTAATGTGGAAAAACAAAAAAAAAAGTTAAATGAATCATTTGCTTCAGCCACTTCAGTGCCGTAAAAAACAAGTTAGGAATTAAGATTTTTGCGATATGGAAACAGGAAATTGAGCTTGCAAACTATAACGTGACAATGCCTGCAAACAATATGACAATGCCTCAAAGACAATAAACAGCTGTTGGTTTTCTTTTCTTCATTATGCTTAATAGAGGGTTTTTCCCCTTGTTTTTTCCCCTCCAGTTGCTTCTTGTCTCTGCTGTTGGTGGCCGCGGTGGTGTGGAAGATCAAACAGACCTGCTGGGCGTCGCGCCGGAGAGAAGTAAGCTCATTAAACATATTTTGTTTACATGCAAGGCACCTGTGATTTTCCCCATCCTCCCGCCACACATATAAATCTGAAACACTTTTTAATCTACGGAGTCCTGATTGCAACACATTGGTTTAAGTAGCACGCACCCAGAAAAAGGAGGAAGAACAAATCTGAGGAGAAGAGGTTGTAACCAGCAGGCATGTTTGCTGTTTCAGCCTTCGGTTTCACTTTAGAACGACTGCCCGGAGCACATCGAGTTATTGAGGAGAGAACAGCCAATAAACACCAGGTGTGCCAGCTGATTGCCGCCGGTTCGGCGAGAAGGACAAAAAATACACGGCTGAAAATCATCGCGTTTCCATTCCGCAACGTTTCAAGCTCCCATTTGCGCGCCCAAGAGCAGGCTCAGCTCCTACGGCGGCATGCGTCTTTGAGAATCTCAATTTCTGCCGAATTAGTGCGCTTGAGAAATGGCGGCTACGATTCAAAGAAAAATATTTAATTCTCAAATTTACCAGTAGAAAGGTTGGGGATGGAAGCCAGTGGATAGGTTATGAATGATTTAAGGAAAAGTGGATAGAGAGGAACATTAATATTCAGCGTTGGCGTGAATGATGGGCTTGAGAAAAGATGGGAATGAAAAGGGGGGAAGACGCAGAAATGACTGACAGTAGAAATTAAAGCAGAGGGTCAGACAGATACGAGGAGGGATATTGCGGCAGAGAGCGAATGTATGCAAAATTCACTGCATTGCCTTTACGCTCAAAGTGTTTGTTTTCTGTGAGAGCAAGCATCATCTCCATCTCTCTTGCGTGGATGCTATATATATTCAACAGCAGTGCGTTTAACTTGGTGCACATCCATCCTTCTGACCCGACGTGTGTTAATGTAGCTCTCCCTATTTGTTTCCCCTTTGGGGATGACATTGATAATCATAGAATGTGGATTTTATATCCCCTAATTGATATATGAAAATAAACAAGAGTGATAGCTGCCGTGACTCAGAATCAAGCCTATCTAAAGAATTAAAGTCAATAAAAATTAATGCAGGCAGATGGGGCTCTCGTCATTAAAATTCCGCTCACTTTTTCAGCCTGCTCTTGGCATTCCCATCATCTGTTTGTCACTGCCCTTCAGCTGCCAGATCAAAATAAATAATTAGTCAAATAAAAGCCTTCATCTCTTAATTTCAGGTGATTGAAAAGTTTTGCTGCTGTGAAAAGAAATTACGAGCTTCTCCTTAGTTTATGGGATTTATTTGTTTGGGGGCGACAGATTAATTCATAGGGGAGACATTTCACAGCCTAAAGACTGGACATGCGGCGTGTTTCCTATTGTTGTGCGTATGTGTGCGTGCGTCTGTCAAGTATTTTAACTAAGCTTTAGAACAAGATCTCATCCATTAGTCAACTAAAATCATCCAGAAGCTCTTTGGATCTGGCAGTTTTATATCGGCTGCAGTCCCATAAAGATGACAGATTTGATGGTTGCAGCCCATGATGTAAATTCTTGATTGAACTCTGAGAAAGGAAACTATTTGTACACATTTCTTTACAATTTTTTCATCATCATCAGTGTTCAGGGCCGGCACTCTTTTGATTGAAACGGATATGTTAACTTGCATTTTTAAAGCTATGATAACCTGTATCCTCTTCAGAGTTTGGCCACTTGAGCTTTGTAAATGAATTAAAGTGCTGCTCACGCAGCATTTGAATCTTTGCTCAGAATCCCTGTTTTGTCTTTTGACAATACTGACTTTCCAGACAGATAAATTCTCAACTTGCGATTAAAAATGTAGCTAGGACATTTAATTTGTGTAACATGTCTGACTGTTTTTATGGACGCTTCAGGGTACACACGTTAAAAGCATCGGACCATTTGATCCCCTGCGCCAGCCGAGCAATCTGCAATCTGCATCTTGTTCTCTCTTTTGTTTAATAAGCTCTATTGTCAGTGTCTGACAGTCGCAGACATAATCAATCCCACACGGAAAAAAAAAGCCACCCAGAAAACAGAATCTCTGCGTCCGTGGCCATGACTGCTCGAATCACAAATCCATCTAAGCATCCCAGAAAAAGACCCGGGCATTGTTTTGGTAATTATTGTTTGCTCTCCAGTTGATGATGGACATGCAAAGTATTAGTCTCTATTTTAGACGGCTGCGCTCTTTGGATACAGCAGTTGTCAACGAAACCATCGGCGAAGTTGATGCTGGAAAACCATTAAGGGTCTCGCGTGTACCGCCATTTTAGACGACATGTCGAACTGACGTTCATCTGACTCTCAACTCAGACTGTTGTTAGCAAATGAATTTCTGTGGCTTGTATGACGTCAGCTGAGATTGGCTCTTCAGACACTGATTGGCGCTCCTATTTTGAAGGGCACGTAATGAGAACTGAGGCTACTAATCATTTGATGTTCAAAAGCCCCCCATCTGATGCCAAAAAATGGCCAATCTGTTTGGAGATTTGACCAGAAATTTGGAAATCTATTATAGTACTTTTTGAATTGTTGGGGCTCTGCGTGCAAATAATCAAAGTTGTAAAATGATGTACGATAAAGGAATTATATTGGGTTTCTTTGAGACTTCAACCCACAACAGCATGTAATTCCTGGTAATAATCTTTCACCACACTAACATTAATTGGATAAGGGCTCTTTTTTGTGGAGGGGGGGGGGGGTGCAGAGACATAAAAGGAGTTTATGAAGGAAAAAAAATCTATTTGAATAATTTCAGTTGAGAGTAGGTGATGAGAGTTGGTTCCCGAGGGGGGGGGCTGCAAACGCATGAGAAGACAACAGTTGTAAATGCCACGGAGGAGGTTGAGGGCTGACCTCTTTGAAGCTACCTGTGGGGGGAACTGAGGGGAGGGGGCCCTGACATTTCACGAGGCCACGGCAGAGGAGCGGGTTTTACACAAACATTTACACACAAACACGCCGGTTGTATCTGATGCACTCTCACACAGATACCACACACATATACACACACAAACACCATATGTCCCGTTATCAAGCAATCTTTACTACAAAGGTATCAAAATCTGCCGGCTCGCACTTCCAAAGCTCTAATTAACATGTTAATTGCGTTTTGATCCAGGAAAAAGCAGAATTGTAAAAGCATGTTCCTGCCCGGGGGGGCGGGGCGGGACTCTTTTTTTTTTTTTTGTCTGGGTGTAAAAATACATGGGAATCTTCTATGAGGTTACCAGGCAACCAACGAGAAATCCGGCACACGTAAGTCGTAAACAGGCAGGTACGTTCTGGTGAAAGCCCATCAAGCCGGAGGCGCCGTGTTCTCTGGTCGTTGGTTGGCATGAAATTTCCGGAGCTTTGGTGGTTCTTTGGATGTGACGCACACGTCCACTGAGACGCACGCACGGACTGATTCGATTTCGGTGGTCAGCGTTTGGCTTCCTTTCGTTGGGGGGTGGGGGGAATTCTATTATGCCCGGGTCAAATTTCCGCTTATCCTAAAGGATGAAGTGATATAAAATGATAATGCAATACTTAATGTTTGAAAAGAAAAGGGTATCATAGCATTCGGCCATTATTAGCAGTATGACGCAAGACCTGGTCGGCCACACTTTTAACATTTATCTAATTTACTCAAGCTTCATAAATTGAATGTAAACTGCAACCTGACATCACAATGTGACAATCGTTATGATGAAGTGCAATTAGTCACAATGTTTAACGATGTGCGTTCAGTAACAAGTATATTTATATATATTTGATACATATAAGTATATTTATCTAATGGATGGATGTATGAAGTACGGAACTGGTGCTGCTGCCATCTTGGTCAGGGGCTCACCTGGAAAAGAGATCTTGGAATCTGAACAGAACTAACCTGATTAAAACGACACACAGCGATTTTCCCACAAACGATCAAAAGGTTGAACATCACACACGATGCATTTTTGTCTTCCTCGAGCTTGACTTGTGTTTTTTTGATCATGTGTGACAAGAGTGGTAAGTGTAGAATTCAAATTTTGTCCCATTCATCTCCGAGCATTCCTTCATACTCAATTAAAACATGAAATTCATCATTCTCAAACACAGATGTACCTTTCTATCGTTTATCTTTTTATATTTATATAGTCTTTATCCCAATATCAACAAAATATCGTGCACCAGCATCTTGCACTGGCCTTTCTTTCCTTTCAGCAGAGGCTCAACAGTTGCTCAGTAAAGTTGAATAGTGTTTTATAAAGGGGCGATATATGATATTTGACCAAACTTTGTCACGTTAGCTTTAGCCTGAGCAGCCGGTAGGTCTCTCCATGCCAAACCAATGTCTCTATTAGAACTTTGGCTTGGTGATGGAACGCGTTTTCTCGGTTGGAAAAGACCACCGTCCACCGAACACTGAGCTATGCGGAGCTACGCAGCGCTAGGGGAGGGGCTCATATGCACTAACATGAACACGCTGCCAGGAGTGTGTGAGTGACTGCAGTCAGTTCTCAGGAATAGTTGTTTTAATGCTGATTTAAATATTTAAAAAAAACGGTATAATACATATTTAAATTTAAGGAAAAAATAGACCGACATGATCTCGGGATAAAATGCCAAGAAAGTTATTCCCACAGTATAAATAATCTTGATGCATGCACCTTTTCTGAACTTGCACGCACATTTG
>CAESWR010000363.1:600523-611101 GCA_903171835.1 Mullus surmuletus
GCGGTCGGTCGATACAAAATTAGCACCGACAGGCAGTGTTAGCAGCCGGGGGAGCTAGCGGTCAGGACAGCCAGCTGCTTGGAAACGCCATAAGACGTCCCGGGTTGCTCTCTCCAGTAAAGACGAGACATGGGCTTCAAACGGACCTTTGTAGACGATGAACCAGGGACTGGCGGCAGAGTAAAAATGGAATTGGGATGTTGAGGGAATGGGTTTTTTTGTTGGCTTTGGCATATGGACCATACTTCCACATATGGGCACAAATAACAGGAGCTGCAGAGTACTGTTGTAGTGCTCAAGATTGGCTTTAGTAACAAGATGGGACCCTAGACCACTTTTGGAAGGTCTTGGCCTCCTCACAAACTCACACAAGTGCCAGGCTTTTAGACTGTGACGCATTCACCTGACAAATCCACATCTGATTTTGGGACAGAAATGAGAAAAGCCTCAAATGCTTGTAATGAGTGGAAATAGCTGCCTACGCACCAAACAACATGGAATCAGGGTTCTCAAGTCAACGCAGAGACCTATTTTTTGTAGAAGCAAAACAAAAAATACCATTGTTGATTTGCAGCATCGTGTTGCTTCAATAAAATAATGCAGAGGCCATTTTCGTTGCTGTCAAATGTATTTAAATAATGATAATAATAAAAAGCTTGGTTTCTGTTGTGTTCTGTGATAATTTTACATACATGGTCTTGGAATTGGTCTTGGTAAAGCCTTGGTTTCGGTTTGTGCGTTCTTGACTACATTATTACTGCAGAGGATACTGGATATCAACCCACTGGGAAGCCTTTATTGAAACTACGACGAGAATGAACAGGACTCCAGAGCACCATGATTCAAAGATAAAACAGACAATCTCAGATTGCATCCATATTTATCTGTTGTCCTCATTAGCTCCATCTGAGACCCGTTACTGTATAAAGCATTATTGATTACACGTCACCAGGAGAGGTTCTTGAGAAGAAATACATCAGCTAACAACTCAATTCTGTATGTTTTGGACCATTTATTAAACGTTTTATTGCTTTTAAATGCTAAATAATGGCCCCACTGGCGCTCCCCCTTATCTCCTCCTTCGATTGTGGCACGCTAATGTGAAGCTGCGCTGTTTATGCCCTTTTGCAGCTCTGATGCTACTTTGAAAAATGTAGCGGCCTCCACCTCATTCTGATGGATTGCTTTGACTGACTAAATGAGACAGGTCCAGAGTTGTTTTCCCCAGCTTTTTTGAAACCGAATGAGTCGGCAGTACGGACAAAACCGTTTGTCACAATGCTCCTGGTCATGGTGCACGCATGTTATTGTGCCACAGTTGGAGAAAGTAAACAATCAGCAGAAATACAGCGTACACTGGAAGTGACCCTGATATACAGGAGACCCGAGTCTCTGAGTGTATAGCGCTGAACAATAGTTTTCTCTCTTGACAGTGCTGTTGGGAGTTACAAGAAAAGAACAGGCTTGCCGAATTGTGCTGTGCTGTTTGCGTAGCTGCTTCAATGGAGACATATTTTTGGAGTGAAAATTCAAAAAAAGGACCCCTTTCATACACTTTGCTGGGTCCTCAAAGTGTTCCTCAGTGCTTTTTGTGATTGCTGCTCACAAATGTCCTTACAAACAGCTGATTCTTTAGATTTTTTTTATCACCTAGTGCATTGGAGACCTCTATTAGGTGAATTTCTACTGGAGATGGTGAACTTTACCGTGGCATGCGAAAATGTACAAATCCACCCTTAAGGATCATACTGGCATTTTCAGATGATGTCACCCATTCACAGAGGCCCACCTATTGTACTACCGACAACTTTTTTAGGCTTTATTTGTGCAAAGATCTTTTCCATTTGACAGTCCATTTCCAGTCAAATCTCTATCACAAGGGTTAGCACTGCACCTTGTTTGAATGTTGCTTTGAGGATCACAGGGGTTCCATGGTGTATCCTTAGGCAGTAATAATGAGCGCAACTGATTGTAATTCATCCGCTTTTCAGTTGCACATAGTGTTGTTTACTGGAAACGACCACTTGGTGTTGGAAGAAACCCCAGGCTGAAGAGGGCCAAACTGGCAAGCACATTGTACTTGAGGTACTTGAATTGACACAAGCTTCTCTCTTCTTAGTATACTGAATCTTGCCTCTTTTCTGGTGTGAAGGCCCATTAAGACTCTGTATTTAGTATGGAATTGGGACACAGCTTGTGGGCTGCAATCTCACCAGTCAATCAAGAAAAGAGAAAGAATGTGGCACAGCCAGCCATTCCATATGACTTCACCATTTTACTATTCGGTGGATATCTCGCACTATCAAGCGCCGAATTAATCGAGGCAACTGAGCAAATCACAGGTACCGCAGCTGTGACTTGGCTGGAAGGCTTAAAGGTCTTTGTCTTCTGAGCTCTTAACCAGGAACGTGCAGAGTTTAGCAGATACAGTGGCTCGAGCGGTGAGGGTGAGGGATGTTTCAGCCGGTAGCCAGACACTCCGATGCCCTGTGATACACTCCATCGCCGCAGTAAAGGCTAAAGGGGAAATAATGCGCCCTACCGCGACGTCCATTTGCATATCACTCTCCAGTATCTGCAGAGCACATCTCACTATCCTACAAATATGACAGACTGCGGGTGATGTTCGGAAGCCTGAATTTGATTCCCATGTCTTATCGCACTTATCCACATGGAGAATATTATGTATCCTAACTGACTTGTATGCACTGCTAGTTTATAGAGCGCTATCTTTTACATTACAGTGTCAGACCACCATCGACTCGCATGTGCTGGGATAAAGCCAGATACAGTATCGAAATATTCAGTCGCCTATCTACTTTTAAAATCCTTTATACATGGTGGAGCCCAAAGCTATCACAGATTAAGGATTCAATTTTGGACTTTTTTTTTCTCCTTTGCTAATGGGCTCTATATGTTGTAATACACTACTTAAATTTGGCAATGTGATAGAGTGTATTCATCTGGCACGGGCTGATTTCAATCATGTTACCAAGAATGGCGACAAGGTGCCAGTCACAGCCGCCCTCGCCGTCGTCTGCCTAAAACGATATCTTTTCACAAATAACACAATGCTCATCGCTCAAGTTCTGATAATACAATAGCCTAACCTCATCTCAACGGAAGTAATATAACATATTTTGTGATCTCTGATTACACAATGAAAGTGCTCAAGGCTACTTAACAGATTCATCATTCAACATTCAAATATCATCTCTGACTTTAATCTCATCTCTTAAAAGCTCCCCACTGCATGAATCCTCAATGAGAATACACCAAAGATTCCTTATAGAGAGATAGCATGATAACATGAAAGAATGGACGCCATTTGTCTTCATCTAAATCTAGTGTTGTGCTAAGAGATTAGTGTTTCATCTGTCTGGCGTGTATGTGTATATATGGGTACAATTTGCGTGCCTCAACATTTATAAACCAATTAGAAGCTCTTCAATAATGTTTGCCATACATTGGAATTCCTTTCACTGACCTCTGGGTACGGATACAGCGAGTGTTGTCTCTTTCCCGGAGAATACTGTGAAAACAAACCCATTTTTAATTACAATAACTCTAGCTATTCAGTGGTTTCATTGAATCAGCAATGGCTAGTGTTATTAAATAATACTCGAGCTGCGATCACAGCCTGTGATTAAGAAAATAAAAGTCAAACACCCTTAATTAAGAATAGCTCAGAATTTACTGGGCTTTATTTTATGATAATTATCCTCAGTCTGGAGTGGAGCCTCTGTATAAGAGCCAAATTTTAAGGATCTGGACTCTCCTGTTCTTCATTATTTGAACCGTCAGAGGCATGAATAAAGAGCAAAACATAAAAGTAATTGCTATACAGCTGAAAAATATAACAGATTGTTTAATTATATCTAATTCTGAGTCTTTCAACTGTATTTGAATGAGGCTTGATCATGCAAATCTATCAAGAAACCTTTTGTCAAACCCCCTCCGTTGACAAGCGGTCACTGCCATCTCTGTCAGTTGATGCAGTGACAGGCCCACTGACTGTCGCCCCTGGCGAAGATCGGCCGGAGTGTATCAGTGTCAGGCGGGGATTCGAATCAGGACTCAGACACAGACATCAGTTCTGGGTGGTTGCCGACTTTATTATACAAACAAAAAACTCAAAATCACTCCGGTCAGAGGCAGACAAAAACCAGGAGCACAAAACTCTCCACTGAGGTGCACGTACGACAAAACACACTGGCACAGGACAAGGGGAGACGCAGACTCTATATGCACACAGAAGGGAAATGGGGAACAGGTGGAAACAATCAGGCAATCAGACAGGCGACACAAGAGGAAAAGCAAGTGACCTGAGACGAGAGGAGAGTTACTTTTCAAAATAAAACAGCAAGTCACGAAACAAGACGAGACAAAACCTCAGCGCGGTGTGACAATCAGTGCATTCTGAATTGAGGAAAAGAAAAAGAAAAATACACCACACAAACAGTTTGGCCGCAGCAATCACACAAGTCTGCTGTTGGCAGTTTAAGACCACTGGGTGAACACCAGTATTACTTTTTGCTGGACTTGCCTTTCTTCTCTGTTCAACATCTACTTTTTCTGTACACGTGTTGGCTTTTCAGATGGCACTGCAGCTCCGGGCTACACACCGCCTCCTGATGGATGGCTCAGAAAGATGATTGGCAGGTGCGGGAGAAAACCTTTTCCTGCTGAGTAGGGAGATGCTGAGATCGGAGCATAGGCAGCGACCCTTCACTACTTCGGCATTCACTGAGATACCGCTGAGCAGATTAGATGACTTCTGCTTTGAACTGAGAATCAGGGATCAGCATCTCACGTGTTTGTTTGCCACGACAGGCAGTTGTCGACTGTGCAATATTGCAAGAAAAATTCCCAGCCGTTACTCATTTTCATCACCCAGGCGGCAATTCTTTGTGGGAACGGTGGTTTTAAGTCTCTTTTTCTTCGTCTCGTTATCTTTGCAGGGTGAATTAATAAACAGATCAGGCATAACTTTCACAGAGAAATCATAGGAAACTGAAAAATCCACGGAAATTGAATGTAATTTCTCTAAATTAAATTAAATGACATTTTATTCAGAGGTAATAAGCACCATTCACACCGGATTCGAGTGACGTGACCAATATTGCGTCAGCCACGTGACCATTAATGGCTCATTTTGCCACAGTCACGCTTCAGTAACGGCAGGCCCTCTAGATTCTACTTCCAGTTTCTCTGCAAAACTTTATTTCTCACTTAGGCCATGATGTTGATTAGCTGTCACAGTACAGCGAAACACAACGTCACCTTGACAACCTACATGATGTGATTGTTGCGTGAGGGCAGGTTGCGCCTAAAAGCATCTGTATATAGACTTTGTAGGTAAACTGGTCGTGTCTGGTGTGAGTGCGGCCTAGGCTACTTTTTAGGGTGCATGAAAAAGGAGAATCCAGGTGACTTTTGGTGGGAAATAGCTATTGATGCAGGCTATTGATGCAAGTGTCACAGATAAAAGTTAAACATTGCTCATTTACACATGCAAACTTTATGACAAAAAGCTGTTTTGACATTGACACGGAATAACATGTAATGGATGCTGCTGATAGTAATGTTTGGGTTAAATTTAGCTCTAAGGATAGCTTAAGGAGCATTGGTATGACGTGGAGCGGCACCGCATCTGTCGAGAGTTTCTTCTAAAGATAAACCCATTTCACCTCTTGATTCTGCACAAAATCCAAAATGAATGTGTCTAGCAGCACAAATGTCATCCACTGCACGTGATCCCCAAGGACTATGGCATTGTTGATTAATTCTATTAGAACAGTCTCTTTTGTTTCTGCCAGCATTGAGAAGAGGCAGCGGGGTAAACTTTTAAACAGTGGAATGAGAGTCAGCTATGACTTTCTTTGAAATGCGCAACAGAACAGGTACATAGAGTGTATGATCTCTGTAAAGGTATGTAAATGAGGCCTTGTGAGGGAGTGTCGCAGATGTTGAGCAGTAGGAGGTTTGCGATCTGCTTTTTGATAAAGATCCACTGCACAACACTGTCGTGGGTACATAAATCAAAAGACATGATAAATAAATAAGATACTGCCAGTTCAGCAGCTGACACTTGCTACTTGTTTAGCCTACACTACATCTGATCTGATCATATTGTTCAAAGATGGCATGTGGATGATTTGCATGAGCTCCCGCATTGTGCACACAACCCAAACTGTGGGACCCAGAAACTGGCTGTCATACTCAGAGGATATTAAGCCGCTTCAAAGCATTGGCATTATATTTAAATTATGCTAATTGAATTAAACACAAGACCATTGCCAAGCAAAGCTCAATGGCTTCCACACACCTGTTCAGTTTGGATGGAGCATTTGGGTAATTTGGAAGCAATTTGGCTTCAGAGGCATGTCTGTCAACGGCATTTTGCAATACTCCTAACCATGTACTGTATGGTCATAATGTCTTCTGTAAATTCTTTTTGAAGAAAATAGTTGATCGAAATGATTTTCACAACTTTATTATTCTTCGAAAATTCACATTACATTGTCTTGTTCGTGTTGCTAATCTGACTGAAGCTATAAGAAGTATATAACAGTGCACAAGGTAAGGTTATAGGTTAGCAACACGCTACATTAACGTGGCACATTTATGTGTGATGTTGCAAGCACTTACCTAAAGCAACACTATGCAACTTTTCGGGACTGTTACCTCTGCTGCACAGTACTCTCCTGGAATCTGAGCTTGAAACATGCCACATTAGCCCAATGGTAGGAAAATGCTGTATAATGGTGTACAGATGCTTCACATGTTTTTCCAAAGCATCTGTTATATTAGGATTTGCTAGGAGATTATTGGAACAAAATATGGATTTAAGTTGCCACTAACGTCACACATGGTCAATAATATGTAAGTCAAGTTGTTGGAACCTCAAAAAATGGTGGTGTGTAATGTTGAACCAATTGATTAATTATGGTAAAATATAACATGTTTCCACTGCATAGTACCGGCTCCACTCTACTCTACGCTGCTTTTGGTTTGTTCCACTGCCACTTTTTTTGCTGCTCTACCATGGTTCCATCAGGGCTAAGCAGGTACTGTTTGATGACGTCAAGCCCACTGATTGGTCACAGAGATGCACAGACACAGCATGCACGGAGTATCCAAAGCTGAGAAATGAATGTCAAAATACCACTGTTTCATAAGTCAGGACTGATTAGAAACTTTCTCATGGTTCCCTTTTATCAATTTTATTCCTTCAGAGAAGAAGAGCCGCTATCAGACGCTCAGCTGTGTCCACTTTCCCTCCCTGCGAAGAGTCTATTCTCTATTCTGCCACCGATTCTCAACGTGACCGCATATATTCTAGTGACATTCAATGTTGGATAACAGGTACATCCAATCAAGAGAAATGCTGGACTTGCTCTTTTGAGTGTTCCTTCGGATGTGTGGTTACCAACAATCCAAATGTTTCTTCTCCATACAATGACGTCTTCTTCTATTCATTAAAGGTCAACAGTCATATGTGTCCCCATAGCCCGTGTATGAGGCACCAGAAGTGAAAGAATTCTGTCCCCTCCCCCACTTGCTTGCTCCACATTTTGGCGAATGTGTGCTGAAACGAGTGAGTCTGAGATTCGACCCTTTGTGATGTCAGGAAGGGATATAACCACTCCCCTCTACAGTGGATGTTGTTTTTGACTGCCCCCCCGGATAGATGTGCTCACCCTCTAAACCTTAAATTTATGCCACAGAGGCAGCTTTACTGTGTATGTCTGCTCAGCCTGACAGCCTGTAAACACGTCCCTGTAGCTTTAGCACTGCTGCTAACAATTGTGTCCTTGAATCATATGCAAGTCATTAATATCTGGAGACATTCAACATCAGATCTGTGAGCGCAAGCCTCATTTGAAGCTAGCGTTAGACACCTATTTGTCATTTAGATGGTTAGGACTGCTGTTCACGGTGCTGTCTGTGCACTGCAGAGTAACGTTAGCCTCTGTTGTTGATGAACGAGCGGTCTGCAGTCGTTACCGACGATTGATAGATCTCCCCCGCGCTTCTCAAACATTCTCTGAGTTCACGTTACTTTTGTTAGCAGCAAGCTGGTTAGATGATCATAGCTGATAGTAGCCACAGCAGCTAAGGGCTAATGAGAGGTGCTGATGTACCTTGTTTGTTGGTTGGTTGGTTGGTTTGTCTATTGAGAGGTAAAGTTGAGCTGATAAAGGTTATAGCATAGCTTGAAGTGTGTGTTCGGGCTTACTATTACTATTACGATCGCCATGAATCCACCGTAAACATAAGCGCATGTTATTGCCAGCGAGAGCCGCATCCTCTCAACTGTATGCTCTCCCTGAGAGGATTGGGGTACAATACACTTCGAATGCGGTGTTGGTGGACCTCTGAAACCTATATGAAATTGTGGGAAAAAATGTACAATATGAGACCTTTAATGTAAGCTGGCAAACATGTGAAGTTGCATCAAGACCACTGTCTAGCAACACAAGTGTTTCTTCAAAAGACATAGAAGCAATTAAATGAAAATATTATGTCATCCCATCACAGCGAACATGAAATATATATATGTAGCAATAGAGTCAAATATAAGTGGAATGTGTACGTGGGGTTACATCAGACTGTCAAGAGTTCAGTTTGGGTAAGAGCTCACTCCCCCTAGAGACAACATTCGAGTTGCCTTTTGGATTATTCACAACCAAGAATGGCCTTTTTTGTTGCATCATACACCCATAATTTATTTCTTTGTCAGCATGGCTGTACAGTATCTGCACATGCTTCACCAATCATTGTCCTCCCAACCGCCTCGGTAATATCTTTCCCTGGGGGAGTTGCTTGACTTGGAGCAGCGGAGGCCTCTTACGTTCCTTACTGAATCTTCTCAGCAGTACACTCATAGAGTAACGCTTAAGACGCATAAAAAAATGTAGCTGAACATGTCATCAATGATTATGTGTGTAACCGTAGGATTCCTCTGTGCGGCAGCAGTAGAAGCAGAGCAGTAGGTACAGTGCGGCTTTCCAAAATGAGCTGCAAGTTAAGTGGAAATGACAGCTGTATTCTAGGTTTTTATATCTCCAGCTGATTAAAACCACTCTTGCCTGGGTGGGTTCTGCTACCCCGTAAAGCCCTTTTCTTATACATCTACTATACCTTTCGGAATACAAAGGGCGGTGGATTGAGGGTCCAGCAGCTCCTTGCCCACTGCTCAGCATTCACAGCGACACAGACAAAACACAGAAAGGTAGTTTAGAGTCTCCAGTGACTTGCTTGTATACACTTGGACAGATTTTCAGCCTTTAAAAAGGGCACAGTGTTGCTGTACAGACTCCTGGTGATGCGCCAGCTCGCAATTTACATTTGTGATTCGATGGTGAGAACATTAAACCCAGAGATGCAAAGACAATAACATCTACGAATAAATGCGAGTAATTGATCGCCAGAGGACATGCTGTAGCTAATTAAATGCTGTTTATTTGTGTGCTTTCCTTCGAAAAGAATTGATTTTTTTAATGACCTGGGTCTTGTTTTTGTGTTTTTACCCATAATTCAGCAAAACTTCAACCCAGCATTTCATGAATGAAATGTGCGGTTACATCACTGGTAGAGAATGACCTTGGGATAGCATGTTTAGTTCTCCCGTGGAGCCTCCCTCAGATGGGGATTTCTCAGGGTATTCGTTATTAACTTGTTTACTCAATGGAACACTGCAACAGAATTAGAGCATTGGGCAAACAGCAACTGGTTGTTATGTGGGCAGACGTGGAAGGTTTCTGCTGAAAAGGCACCAGACTGGCAGATTGAATAGCCCACTTAACATTTTTCTGCAGGCAACCTGTAAAAGCCCACACTCATTTAGCATATTAACACGTTTCACACAAACTTGAACAAGGCAATTTTTCATTGTAAGGCTTAAACTCTGGACAAGATGATCCATAGTCTTCAAATCTGGGCTTTTAAAAAAAATGCAATAATATCACTGTAGAGCAAAAACTTTGTTGAATGATGTATTAAAAAAAACCACCCAATTTTCAGAGGATCCCAAATTGTAGCAAATGAAAAGGAAAAAACGGCATCGTAAGTTACAAGTTTAGATTTTTCAAAGCCCGTGGATGAGACATCTCATTGATCTTCACCCTCTGTAACTGCAGTCTGTTTGTCAAGATGTTGAGAGTTTTTGACAACTGCTACAATTCTACAGCAATGCCTAGCGCACATCAAACACCACTCTCCACAATGAGCAGACTTCTTAAGATTCAAATGATGTTTATCCTGCGATCTGATACAAGCATTCTAATGATAGAACGTCTTGTTGGAGGAAATGAGGCCCCTCAAATGATCTCTCAGTAGAGGCTGGACTGAACTTCTAACAAAAGTTCAAATCTGGCCCTTAAGAGTCGTCCTCTAGTTTTTTATAAGTAATGCAGGCATTATTGCAATGAATGCAAATAGACTGAGATTTAATGCCAGTTCAAAGCGGACAAAATGAATGAGCAGTTATGTGTGTTTAGCGCTGTAATAGGCACTTTTTTTCCCTCTTCATATATCACAGTAAACTAAATCTTATGGACAGTTATGGACAGT
>CAESWR010000365.1:0-12719 GCA_903171835.1 Mullus surmuletus
GAGTGGGGGACAGGGTGGGGGTCTCACCGTGGGCAGGGTGGGGGACAGGGTGGGGGTCTCACCGTGGGCAGGGTGGGGGGCGGCGGGTCCAGCGCGGCCTCTCCGTGCGCTCCGAGCTGTGGAAGAGTCTGATAGGAAAAACACCGGACAAACAAAGACTTTTCCCGCCAAACACTTTTCCCGCCAAACACTTGTCCCGCCTCTTGTCTCTATGGAGACGCTGTGGAGGATATTATTCTGCAGCCGCTTCAGCAGCAGCGTCTTCCCGCTTCCGGTCGCTCCGAGCAGCAGACAGTGATCGAAGCTCATCGTCCGTGTCGGTGCCGTCCTGTTAGCTGCTCCGTTAGCTGCTCTGTTAGCTGCTCTTTTAACCGCGCCGTTAGCCTAGCATGCTTCCGGAGTCGGTGCCATGGCGACGCTCACGTGACGGAATGGCGCGGCCGCTATTGGTCGAACGTCAGACGGCTTTCCGCGCTACACCGTCTCTGATTGGTCGTCGCTAACGGAAGTAAACAAAGCCCCCTCGGACCTCCACAGTCCGCGGGGATTGTTTGTTTTTATCCGCTTGACTTTCTCTGCTGTTTGTTCACTGCGAGTGTGACTTTACGAC
Organism: Mullus surmuletus; assembly: GCA_903171835.1. NCBI lineage: Eukaryota > Metazoa > Chordata > Actinopteri > Syngnathiformes > Mullidae > Mullus > Mullus surmuletus. Next base: position 611 of record CAESWR010000365.1, read on the forward strand.
ACTTTACGACAGTCGCGTTATAACTACGACAGACAGGTGTCGAAGTACAGCTGAGTCTGAGGAGCTGCTGATCGTGATCGTCGTAACGGTCCGCGGAGAGTCCGAGCTCGCGGGACAGGAAGTCGTCACCGTCACCGTCACCCCCCCCCCAGTCTACGCCCCCCAAACCAGGTCAGACCTGCGTGGGTTCCTGCGCGGACTGTGATTCCCCGCCATGGAGGCTCAGATCAAAGCGGAGCTGCGAACCTCCCGGCTGACCCCCACCGGACACTCCGGGGGGGGCTGCATCAGCGACGGGAAGAGCTACGACACCGACACCGGGAGGGTGTTTGTCAAGATCAACCACAAGAGTGAGGTGAGGAGGTTCCTCCACAGAAGCTCCACAGAAGCTCCACAGAAGCTCAGGCTCCTCCCACCTGCAGCTCCACAGCAGACATCAGCTGACATCACTGATCGTTTGATGTGTCAATCAACACAGATCACAATCTGAAGCTGTCAGCAATGAAGGCCCAAACAAAACCAGCACACACACACACACACACACACACACACACACACATACACACACACACACAATGCACAGCTGCACTGTTCTTTTACTGCTCTTTCATTTTGTCCTGAAGTGCTGCCACAATTGCTTTTTAACTCATTGATTATTGATGAATATAGTGTTTTTTTAAATAGGTTTTTATTTGGTCTCACTAGCTTTTATTTATAGGGATTAATTTTATTAGATTGATGTTCGTTTGCTTATTTTGATTGTAGGTGAGAACTGAGAACTACATTTTGTTCCTTCATGTTCTATTGTTCCTGCTGTGGATCTATCTATCCACACACACACACACACACACACACCTCATAATTAAAGTCTCAGTCTTCAGTAAAACTCTGAAATAAGCAGAAAGTGAGTTGGTAAAGCCAACTGTCTGCCCTCTTTCGTGGGTTTATTTTAAATGTGGAGTCTTGTGTGTGTGACCGTGCTGTGAATGCTGTGAACGCTCCTCAGGCCAAGCTGATGTTCGACGGCGAGATGGCAAGTTTGGACGCCATTTTACAGACAGAAACCGTCAAAGTCCCCAAACCCGTGAAGGTGATCGAGCTGGACGCCGGCGGGACCGTGTTCGTCATGGAGCATCTGGACATGCGAGGCCTCAACCGGTGACGTCTGACGCGTCTCTGCAGGTCACGAGCTGGCTGGGGTTTTTTTCTACTGACACTTCATTTCCCATCATGCTCTGCAGACACTCGAAGCGCCTGGGAGAACAGCTGGCAGACCTGCATCTTCACAACAAGAACCAGCTGGAGAAACTGAAAAAAGAGCAGCAGACAGTGGGTGAGTGTCTCAGAGCTGCAGTCCTCAGCGCAGCCACCAGAGGGAGCTGTGAGTCCACGCTGACCTCAGAGCTGCTCTCTGTCTGCAGGAAAAGGAGCCGCGCAGTCCGAGGTGGCGCCGGTGGAGAAGTTTGGCTTCAGCGTGACCACCTGCTGCGGATATCTGCCCCAGGTACCCCAAGCTGCTGCCGCATCTCCTCCCAGCTTCGTGCTTCTCCTCCCAGCTTCGTGCTTCTCCTCCCAGCTTCGTGCTTCTCCTCCCAGCTTCATGCTTCTCCTCCCAGGTTCATGCTTCTCCTCTGTCCCTCCGCAGGAGAACGCCTGGCAGGACGACTGGGTGTCGTTCTACGCGCAGCAGAGGCTGCAGCACCAGATGAACATGCTGGAGGCGTCGAATGGAGACCGAGAGGCCCGAGAGCTCTGGGCTCGACTGCAGGTCCGACCGCTCGCTGCTGAGCAACCACAGATCAAAGGCTTCTTCACCCTTCAGGGTTCATTCCTCCAGTCGTTCCTCCAGATGTTTTTGGACCATCTGATGTGTATCTTTCAGGCTGAGGCTGATTAACAAGACTGACTCATTTAAAGCTGGAAAAAATATGAATATATGATATTTTTACAGCAGTCTTTTGGAAGGAGACACTTTTGCTATAAAAAATTGTCACTGCAGAAAAAATAAGAAAGCCTCAAATTCAATGTAGCTGCTAATCATTGATCATCTGAGGCTCCAATGATAATAATAATAATAATAATAATCATTAAATCCTCCTTGAATTGACTTTGATGGAAATTATTTGAGGGTTTTTTCTTCTCAATTAAAATACTGTGGAGTTCTGTAAACAAACTGGCACTCAGAGGGTTCAAATCCCCTCACATAATTCATATTTGATATGTATCTTTTTCAGGCTGCAGTTGATTAAAAAGATTGAATCATTTAAGGTGAAACAATTATTAATATATGTATTTTTACAGCAGTTTTTAGGGAGGAGACGTTTCTTGTTCTGAGGGACGATTGAGAGAGTTTTTCTCAGGAGCTCTGAAGGTTGAAGAACTTTGAATGTTGTGTGTGTCTCGGCCTGCAGCTGAAGATCCCCGAGTTCTTCGTGGACGTGGAGGTCGTCCCCGCCCTCCTGCACGGCGACCTGTGGGGCGGAAACGTGGCCGAGGGCGCCGACGGCCCCATCATCTTCGACCCCGCCTCCTTCTACGGCCACTCGGAGTACGAGCTGGGCATCGCCGGGATGTTCGGAGGCTTCGGCGGCTCCTTCTACGCGGCGTATCACCGGGGGGTCCCCAAGGAGGCCGGCTTCGCCCAGAGGAACCAGCTCTACCAGCTCTTCCACTACCTCAACCACTGGAACCACTTTGGCGGCGGCTACAGAGGCTCCGCCCTACGCATCATGAAGGACCTGCTGAAGTGAACGAGCAGAAGGTGGCCAGCGTTTCATTCCTCCCGTTAAAAAGACTAGATGATTCCACAGCGACCTGCTTCCTAAACAATTCCAGCTGCCACTCTTGATCTTAAACGTGTGACTGAACTCACACAAAGGCTTTATTTATTTTTCTAATGCGAGTAAAATTCAACAACCTGCACGAAAACGCCGCCGCAAACGTTGACGAGCGGAAACCGTGAGGCTGAAGCTCCTCCTCGTATCTCCTTTCTGCTGCTCGACCAACAATAAATCTTGTGTGTGTGAGGACGATCGCGTCACTGCGTCACGTGTTTATGAAGTTGATTCACACACTCAGACACCGAGGAACCACAATCAAAGAGTTTCAGGTGTGTTTATTTGAGGGAGTGAAAGTGTTTCTGAGGCTCTGATGCCTCCGAAGGCCTCGGCTGAAGGTCGTGACCTCCTCGGAGGTCGACGTCGGACCCCCGAGAACCTCCTCCTGCTGCGCTTTGGCTTCTTCACATTTTTCTGAAAATGAGGCATTTGTGACATTCTTCCATCTCGATCTGTAAGGAAACGGCACAGAGGTCAGAGGTCAGGCGTGTCGTCTCGACCTCAGGTCATGTGACCGCGTCAGCTGACCCACCATCCGCTCCAGACGCATCCCGTTCCCGAACGCCAGCTGCCGGAGCACGTCGATGTCGGGGAGACCCCACTCTGGATTCCTGCGGGACAATCGTCAGGTCACACACACACACACACACACAAACACACACGCACACACACACCATCCAATCCAACTTTATTTATCAAGCACTTTAAAGGGCTAGTTGGTGTTTTTCTCCATGAGGTTCTATGAGCTCCTCACCATCAGTGAGCTTCATCAGCAGTGACTTTTCCTCCACTGCGTCCCGTGAGCCGAGTTCCAGCCCGGTTTCTCTGTTGCAGAAAGTAGTTCCGTCTGGTTGCTGAAACCGGGCGGAACTCGGCTCACGGGACGCAGTGGAGGAAAAGAACAACCACCATCGCAGTGAGGTCACACTCTCTCACACACACACACACACACACACACTCACATCTGGCGAAGCTCCTCGTCCAGCTGCTCGTTGCAGCTCGGCGTGATGGTGCCGTTGATGCCGTACGCCTGCAGATATGCCCAGTTTGAGAGGTCAGAGGTCAAGTCATTCATTGGAATGATTGGACGTGTAGCCGCAGTGAGCGTGTGTGTGTGCGTGTGTGCGTGCGTGTGCGTACCCCGTACGTTATGAGGAAGCCGTTTTGTTTGACGAGCCGACCCGCTCCGCTGAAAACACCCTGAAAAGACAAACAGCCATTTGATTGACAGGTCACGACGGCCGGCGGTGTCAGACGAGCTGTAGCTCCGCCCACCTGCGCTGTTTTGAAGGAGCTGTACTGCAGCAGGTTAATGGCCATGATGACGTCGCAGGAGTTGTGAGCAAGCCCCGCCCACTTGTCCCACGGCTGGCTGGCGTCCAGGTGGACGGGCGGCAGCACGGTGGTGGCGTTGGTGGCGGCGACGTAGGCTTTGATGCTGCGCAGGAGGCGAGCACTCACTTTTCCGTGTCATGTTGAAATATTTGCTGAGACTTTGCGCCGCGGCGTGGCGGTGCAGAGCGCGGCGGTCCTACCTCTCCCGAGACTCCTCCTTGATGTCTGACGGTTGCCAGGTAACGAAGGGCATCCTCTGGGCGAAGCGGATCACGTGCTGGCCGGTGCCCGAGCCGAGCTCCAGGGCGAAGAGCTGCCGGTGGGACTGTTCCTCCAGCACCTCCTCCAGCACCGAGCTCAGCTCCTCCCAGTTCCTCTCGGCCTGAGGAGACAGCAGCATGGCGGCGGCGGCGGCGGCGGCCAGGAGGTGTCAGGAGCCAGGAGGTCCAGCCAGGAGGTGTCAGGAGTCAGGAGGTCCAGCCAGGAGGTGTCAGGAGTCAGGAGGTCCAGTCAGGAGGTCCAGCCGGGAGGCGGAGTCAGGAGGTCCAGCCAGGAGGTCCAGTCAGGAGGTCCAGCCAGGAGGTCCAGTCAGGAGGTTCAGTCAGGAGGTCCAGCCAGGAGGTGTCAGGAGTCAGGAAGTCCAGCCAGGAGGTCCAGTCAGGAGGTCCAGCCAGGAAGCGGAGTCAGGAGGTCCAGTCAGGAGGTCGGGTCGCGGCGGCCGCACTGACGTTCAGGAGAAACCTCAGAGCTCAGTGAGGAAGTGAGGAGGAGGAGCAGAAGAGAGCAGATGGGTGCAGAGATTACCTGGTTAAGAGGATTCAGGACACACACACACGCACACACACACACACACACACACTTCCAGAAGGAGCCGTACTTTGGAGCAGCACGTTCTCTGTCACTGCTGGTTTTGGCTCCTGCAGAGTTTGTGTGTTTAATGAGTTTTTAAGAACCTCACACATCTGAGAGCAGACGTTGTGTTTGTGTGTAAAAGCAGCCGAGGCCTCGATCAGACTTCAGCTCCGTCACAGAGAGAAACGCTTCAATCACGTCATTCCACTCTGAGGGGAACTCAGAGGTTTAAAGGTGAATAAATCAGTGGAAACAGCTTCAACACAAATGTTGGTTTTTAATGTATTTTTAAGATTCAGACGCCTTCGCTTCTAAACACAAATACATGAAGTGTGTCGAAGGAACACATGAAAACACGAGAAACAAAGATGTTGAACATAATCATGAAAATAACCAGGAACTAAATCAAGGAGCTCAAGGTTGAATCAAGAACATCTTTATTTTTCACAAACTTCCTGCTTTGGGGTTCAAACTTTTTTCAGAATTTTCCTTAAAAAAAAGCATCAATGTGACTCTAAAACGACCCTCTTTGGCCGCTGACCGGAACATGAGACGGAAACGATAATAAAGTAAATAATTGAAGCAATTTTGAAAACCGTGACGTCAGAGTTTAACCTTCGCCGCCATGTTGCGTGTCCTTCACGGGCTTCCGTAGGTTTGCTAACAGTTCACGCAATGCATGGCGGGTAGGTCAGCGGCAGAGAGGACGCCATGTGCTTCTGAGGCTGCAGCGGGAGAGAGCAAGAGCTGAAGGAGACGAACTCTGCGGCTTCCTCGATCTCTCCTCCTCACCTCCACCTCCTCTCACCTCCTCACGCCGCCATGCTGAGCTCCACCCGCTGCCTGCGCGCCGCCGTGCGCGCCGCCGCCGCCTCCGTCCACCGGTGAGTCCCCGCTACACCGGTCACGTAACGCCGCGGCCGGTCTGTGTGTGTGTGTGTGTGTGTGTGTGTGTGTGTGTGTGTGTGTGTGCGGTAACCGGGCTGCCGCTTCAAGGGCAGCGCCGCGGAGGCTCGGGAGAACCGAGCCCAGCTGCCGTTCACACCGGAACCGGGTTGTGCACCGGACGAGCGGTTCCGACGGCGCCTCAACGGGACCCGGAGAGGTCGAAGATCCTCAGAGAGCGGCGGCGGCGGCGGGACTCGAACCCGCTGCAGAGGCGGACTGACGGTACCGGAGCGGCTCCTCACCGACAAGGTCACACCGGCGTCAGTGAGGAGCGTGAAGCTGCGGCCCGCGGAGACCAGAACACCTCAGAGACCGAGAAGCTCCGGGTTCTCCAGGATCCTGCAGAGCCGCAGCCCACGTGGCTCCTCGGTCCTCATCCGTGATTGACGGCTGAGTTTAGACCGAGCCTGAGAGTGACCTTTCACCCCTGATGGTCGTGGACTCTGGGTTCAGAGTGTGTGTTCTGTCGTCAGCTGCTCCTCTGATGGTGGAGGTCAGCTGCTGCAGCTCGTCTCAGTCGCTGCCGGGATGCTTTCTCTGCTCAGGGGCCGAAGGCGCCCACTGACCCGTCAGAGGGGACACGTAGAGCTTCATACAGGTCTCTATGTGTCCCCTATAAAGGGCTCTAATGTAAGGGGCACAGAGAGCTTCATAGAGCTCTGTGTCCCCGATATAGAGCTCTATATTAGGGACACATAGAGACCTATTTAGGGGACACATAGACCGATATAGAGCTCTGCATTGGATCACTGAGGTTCAGACTCCACTATAAGATGTAACATGTAGAGCCCTCTATAAAGCTCCAAGTGTCCCCTATGTAGAGCTCTATATAGGGGACATGTGGAGACCTATATAAAGCTCTGTGTCTCCTATGTAGAGCTCTGTATGGGGGACACATAGAGACCTCTATGGGCTCTGCATTGGATCACTGAGGTTCAGACTCCACTATAAGATGTAACATGTAGAGCCCTCTATGAAGCTGTAAGTGTCCCCCATGTAGAGCTCTGTATGGGGGACATGTGGAGACCTATATGAAGCTCTAAGTGTCCCCCATGTAGAGCTCTGTATAGGGGACATGTGGAGACCTATATGAAGCTGTAAGTGTCCCCCATGTAGAGCTCTGTATGGGGGACACTTGGAGCTCCATCTCAGGGTTCGCCCATTTTAAAGTGGAGTAGTAAACCTTAGTGATCCAGTTCAAAGCTCTGTGAAGGCGAATAACAATTTCCCATAATAATCCACAAAAAGGTAGTGACTATTGGATGGTCACTCCTGAATGGTGGATATCCCATCATGCATTGTGTCTCCAGTGGCGGCGCCAAAAAAGAAAAACGATGCGTGGGAAAATCCGAAGCTTTTTATTTTAAAACATGACTTTATATATTTATTAATTTCATTAACATCAGACATATTTGCTTACAAAATCATCCCATTTCAGGGACGTGGAAACGATTGATGGATGCAAATGGTATAAAGGTGTAGTACGTAGTTTTTGGACGATTAGCAGACGGCCGTGAACAGATCAGGAATAATAGGACGCACTGATGTGGCTCGTGTTCGCCGCCATCCATGCCCGAGTTCTTTAAAGTCACCTAAACATTGATGCTGGGAGGGTTTGGAGGCTATGTTTCCATGGCAACCAGCTGGACGTAATACACTCTGCAACTTTCACATCAGCGGAGGGGGCGTGTCCCGTCTCTCACTTGGCTCTGCCTCCTCTTCCCACCGACAGGCAGCAGCTTCCTCGGAGGACGCCGGTGGCTGTGTGCGTGCTCCGGCTGCTGAGGACCAGTAGCTCCGCCCACTCAGACGCCATCGCCACGCCCTCGCTGGACAACGCGCCCAAACAGTACTCGCCCAAAATCCAGCAGCTGGTCAGCGACATCTCCGGCCTCACGTTGTTGGAGGTGTCGGACCTCAACGAGCTGCTCAAGGTTGGTGTGGTGGGAGGGAGGGAAGGGGGCGGGGCTTCAGACGGACACTCGCCGCAGACGCTCATTAAGGTGGTTTGGTTTTATTCCCTCAGAAAACGCTGAACATTCAGGATGTGGGAATGATGCCGATGGGAGCGATGGTGGCGCCGGGAGCTCAGGTGAGGGAGGACAGGAGGGAGGTTCATCCACCGCATGGAAGGAGACCGAGCTTAAGTGTGTGTGTGTGTGTGTGTTCTTCAGGCGGCAGATGAAGAGGAGGCGCCAGTGAAGAAGGAGAAAACTCACTTCACCGTCAAACTGACAGAAATCAACGCCACTGAGAAAGTCAAACTCATAAAGGAGGTGAAGAACTGCATCCAAGGCCTGAACCTGGTGCAGGTGAGTCCACACGGCGACCTTCATCTCACCTTCACAGACAAGCCAAGAAAAAAAAACGCCCAAATCTTTTAGTAGTCCATTAATCTTTTTATTCAACGCGCTTCTTTAAAAACTTTTAGCAAAATTTAAAATGTCATTTCTGTGAAAAACTCCAGGCCAGAGGATCCAGCTGCTGATTCTAACGGTCACATGACCAAACATTCAGCAAAACCAGGAAGTGAAGTGCAGTGTGTAAAATGGTCTGGAATAGGTTTTCAAAATTCTGGGAAATTTTCAAACTTGGAATCTTTCCATGCGAATTTTTGGAAATTAACGGGAATTTCTTGGGGAAATGGATGAACTGCATGAAGCTGCTCATATCGCGTATGTTGGTTTGTTATAAGCAGACATACATACCTCATTCCTAATACCACATTTTCTAATGGATTATCAGTCCAACTGTCATGAATGCAGGCATCAATACCTGTCAGAAGCAAACACACAGTTCACACTCATCAGTTTTAAACTGAACAAAAACCAAATCAAAGAAGGTTCAGGTGTTTGCAAAAGTCCAGACATTCCAGATGTTCTCTCGGCTCCCAAAAAAAGGCCCCTTCAAACATGTCCAGATATTTAGTTGAGGGATCAGCGACGCACTTTGGAGTCTTTGGCATTCGCGTGTGGTGGTTGCCATGGTTACGCCATGTTACCAGAGGGATTTTCTGGAGTAGGAGTAGGATCTGTGTGGTCAAACACTCCCATCACAATAACCCTTTTAGAGCAGCAGTGACACTCAGAAATGGGTGGAGCTTCTCTGTCGGAAGCGTCCGATGGGATCCGTCGGGATCCGTCGGGTTCCGTGTTTGATGCGGCTGCCCTCTCTGCTCCTGCAGGCCAAGAAGTTGGTGGAGTCGCTCCCGCAGGAGATCCGCGCCAACGTTTCCAAAGAGGAGGCGGAGAAGCTGAAAGCGGCGCTGGAAGCGGTGGGCGGCACCGTGGTGTTGGAGTAGCCCCCCCCTCTGGCCCCGCCCACACGCACTTCGTCCCTCATTCTACGTTCTTTCTTTGTTTGTCTTTTTTATTTTATTTGACGTGACAAAGACGGCGGGCTCGCAGGAGGAATGCCTTCCCCACACACACACACACGTGAGCGCTGGGTGGGCGGGGCCAGGCGGGCGGCCGCAGTCAGACTGAACTTTCCAGGCGTTGTCGCCTGTGCACGCCGCCGCCTGCCCGCCCGCCATCGTCACGTCTCAGTCCGATGCTCGCGTAGCTTCGCCGGCTACGCAGGCAATCGACAGTGTTGCGTGTGTTCATACTGATGATGCTGTGGGGTCGTCAGGGCGACGGTCCCCATGACGTCGGCCATGTGAATAAAGTTGAAGTATCCAGATGTTCCTGCTCACATGGCGTTGGTCTGATTTGTTTTTGGGTGATGAGAAGGTTCTGATCATGAGCCGATCCAGCAGGATGGTCGAAGGTTGCTGCTGCGTCACTGCTGCCGACCACCAGAGGGCAGCAGCTGCTCTCTCTACACACACACTGACTGAGGAACCACCGCATGTGATGTTCCCATCATGACACTTTTTTATCTTGATTAGAGAAACTTTGTCACATACATCTCTGCTCCTCAGTAGACCTTTTGATGGTGGGTCATCAAAGCACCTTCTCTGGTTCCCCCAGCAGTTTCACTATTCAAGGTCTTAAGAAGAAGCTTTGAAGAACTTTGTAAAAAAAAAAAAAAAGTGCTTCATGGCTGAACTCCCTCCTGACACCTTCGGAACATGTTGGTTCCCTCAGGATGACCAGCTGAATTTTGTCTCATTCTTCTGTTCTGGTGGACGAGGAAGTGAAGGTAAGCAGGAACTAATTCATCTCAGTTGTCATGGAGACGATCGGAAATGCAGTGAGAAAATTATGGGCAATTTTTTCATCCTGTTCTGCTTTGAGCGCGTACACACACACACACACACACACACACACACACACACACACACACACACACACACCCCTTTCCATTAGGCTCTCGCGTCGCAGCGTCTCCTTCCGAGCATGTAAACGTTGTGAAACAGCTGATGATGGTTGCGCGCAGTGATTCGAAGGGAGGGAAAAATAGTGCCGGGTGATTGTGAGGTTGGACTTTTTCACGGCTAAGAATTGGTGATGCAAATGTGTGACTCTTTTGAAGGCATGTTGTTTTTTGGAGCCAAACTCTTTCTTCGTGTGACTCCAGCAACTAGAGGAACTACTTTCTGCAACAGAGAAACCGGGCTGGAACTCGGCTCACGGGACGCAGTGGAGGAAAAGTCAGTGCTGATGAAGCTCAGTGATGGTGAGGAGCTCATACAATTTCATGAGGAAAAACACCAACTAGCCCTTTAACTGTGACTAAAGGTGCTTCACTGAGACCATCAGAAACAACTGGACTTTCAAAAAGCTTCTTGATCTTGAGGGTCCAGCTCTTGATGGTGCAGTTGCAGCCAGTGACCACAGGGCGGCTCTGTGGAGCTCGGCAGAGGACCACAATCTTCCAGAGCTTCATCACAAATCCGCCAGAAGTTTTCTAAGTCAAAAGAATGAATCTCCAGACAAGCGTGTTTGTTTTTCTTCACTTCAGCTCCACTTCAGTAAAATCCTTGAGCATGGACTTGCAGGTGCGAATAATTTTCGTCTGCGATTCACAGGATGTGCATTTATTGGAGCAGACGTCTGCGTGACTTCATGTTCTTGGCCGTGAAGCTTCTGCCGAATCACAAACTAAATATAAAAACATCAGGAGTCGAAGCTTTGAAGTTTCTGTTTGGTCCTCCTCATTGGAGTGTTTCTGTGGGCAGATATTTGTGTTGGAACTTGAGTATTTGTACTTGTCTCCGCCCGCGGCGCCACCTGTCTCCTCCTGACACGTCTGGCAGCTTCCACCATCACGGACTCCGTTTTCTCTCCAAGACACGTTCACATGCGGAGCCACGAAACCACGTCAGAATCCAGCAGCTGCAGTTTGTCTGCTGCTCCTCCAGGTGGCAGCAGTTCACAGGTCACATGACTGATCAGCTGTTTGTGGTATTCATCATCCAAGGCTATTGCAACCATCTTTTGCTTCTTCTTCTTTTCTTTTAATTGCAGCTCAGAATGCCACCTGTTGACCAAACTACGCTTTTACGACACAATTTCTCGGTGCCTAGCAACCATTGCTAGACTTTAGCTCTTTATTGCCTCTTAGTCCACCACCTTCCTGCCCAAACTATTTTCTGTTATTCACTCCTAAATAGTTTATAGAAATACACATAATTCCCATTTTCTTGGGAGTTAAAAAGAAAGTTTGATGTGATTGGTGCCTAGCAACCATTGCTGGACTTTTTGCCTCTTTAGATCTTTATAACCACCACCTCCCTGGCCAAACCATTTTTACTCACTCCAAACGTGTTTATCTAAATGCTCCTAATTTCCATTTTCTTTGAGTTGGAATAAGTTTGATGTGATTGGTGCCTAGCAACCTTTGCTGGACTTTTTGTCCCAATAGATCTCAGGCATTTGATGGAGGACAGATGACGTCAGCAGCAAAATAATCTAATATGTGTCTCTTCTTGTTCTGCTCTCTTTATTCCGTGTGTGTGTGTGTGTAATAACTGGCAAAGTGCAGGTCGGCTGTTTGTGATTTCAGTGTGAAAGGACTCCAAACATCCCTGCGTGTGTGTGAACGCTCCGCGGCGCCGAGGCTTCAGCTCAGCTTCATCATGGATGAAGCTTCTGGCTCGTTTGTCGTCTGTTTGATCTGCGACAGAGAGCGTGTGGTGTTGGTCGTTCTCTCACCCGCCGGTTTGTGCGCTGACGCTTCTTCCCCAGCTG
>CAESWR010000366.1:63311-83002 GCA_903171835.1 Mullus surmuletus
CCCCCCCTTCCTCCACCACCAGGGGAGAGAGAGGTGTCTTGGTTTTGCTGGGCAGTGTTACTGCAAAAACGAAACCACCCAGCTATAGCTCACACATGTTCAGAGAAGCAGGCTCAAATGCTTGAGTCGTGTCTGTGTAATGACATTAAATTGGCTTGCACATTTTTTTTCTTCCTGATCTTAAGATTTGATCTGCATTTTCTCTAAGTGTGGGTCTTTGTGAGACGATGGATTTGCTTGAGTAACCCCAAGTCTGCCGTGAACTTCCTTAAATTTGTTGAACCCACTAGTGTGATCAGCTTACTTGCTTATGACATGGGTAATTACTCTTTGTTGACCACATGTCCAGACTATATTCTTAGCCCTAGCACCTGATGGCTGATTCATCCTATCAAGCATGCAGTGCATTAATGCTCACACACATGGATGAAGGCTTGAGTAGCTTGCTCTGCCATTGCGTTGTCAGATTTCTTTTTTACACTCTCTTAACCATTTATGCTGTGATTTACCATGCGGTTTGAGCATTAAACCGACGTTTGAGAAGGTAAAATGGCAAATAACCATGTTTCTGGCTTGTGCTGCTTGCCTGTCTAGAAGAAAGGAGTATCAGGACAGGAGCAGTAGTTCATGGAAGACAAGAAAAGGAAAAAAGAAGATAAAAGGAAAAGGGAAGCCTCTCAGAAGGTAAGCATTTTCACCTTGCCTGTTAGTTTGAATTTTGGACTGTATTGGTACCAACCTACTTGAGTTCAGTGTTATGATAGCATATGGGGGTTTCCAAGACGTACAGCTTGAGTATGCAGTTACCATGTAAATCAGTAAGCCAAAATAGACATTATCTGTTAAGACAAAAAAAAAACAGTGAAACCGTAGAGAACTGTTTTTGGTTTGGCAGTGCATGTGGTTTTCATCATTTTCCTACGTAAAAAAGAAATATTTTATCTGCCACAATTCTGAAATCTTTCCTTGACCATATGGTTGCACTGCATTGAAAATGTTACTTGTACTTGGAAATGGAAGGAAAGCAACTTGTCAGTGAAGTGTGTGTACAATACTGTTGAAGACGTATGAAGTTGCAACAATCAGAGTGCCTTGCATTGTAACCTCAGTAACATAGTGCTGTTTACTCATTGTCCAATCCCTATTCATTATGCGCTAGTGAGAACTGTTTTAGTAAGCACCGTCTTTTCTATTCCCTCCAGGTCACAGAGCAAAAGAATAAAGGTAAGCAGCACACAAGTATTTATGTATTTGTTATGAATGTAAGCGTCTTCCTGGATAATCACCTGGATTCTTATTTCTGTCATTACCATTCATCTGATGCCAACAGCTGTCTTGTTTTTGGATTGTACTAATCCCTCTGTAGAATTTCAGTCATCATGTTATTTATAATGGTTGCTCAAACTATCATATCTTCTCTCATTGATTTCACACCAAACATATTTTATAGGTACAAAAAATATTTTGTGTACTGTTTTACAGTCTACAGATGTATATTAGACCTTAACTTTTATTTCTCTATGTTCACTTTTGTGCAGTGCTAGACTTGACCAAGCCGGCAACTGCCCAGCCTCCTGCCACACAGAGCAGCTCTGCCTCCCCCAGCCCTGGACCCACCCCCTCTGCTTCCCCATCCCCAGCCACCACAGGCCCTGGCAGTGCTGCCACCCAGTTACAGGGTGGCAACAATGCCAAACGTCTTGCGGTGGCCAACGGACAGCCCACCTCCACCACCAGTTCTTCCTCCACCGCTGGCAGCTCCAGTGCTACTGGGAACGGGAGTACAAGTAGCGGAGGCGGAGCCCAGGCGCCTCAGCAGCAACCCCGCTACATGCCGAGAGAAGTGCCGCCGCGATTCCGCTGCCAGCAGGACCATAAAGTGCTACTGAAAAGGGGTCAGCCGCCACTGTCCTCCATGCTGCTGGGAGGAGGAGGAGGAGGAGGAGGAGGAGGTGGAGGTGGAGGAGGAGGAGGAGGAGGAGGAGGAGGAGGGGAAGGCCCCAATGCAAACATGGCTGCTGTCTCAGGTAATTGGTTACAGTGTTGTTGACAGGACTATTTATCCACAAAATGGCAATACTGCGCTTTTGACAAGCTCATCATAGGGGTAGCAACCAACTGTTGGGGCTGCTGTACAACATTTTTTGGCCAATCAACACCAAGGTACAGATCAGCATCAAATTGGCATTTGCTAGTCAGCAGTCATGGTGCGGTGCCACTAGTTGTGACAAATTTACAGCTAAGTGTTATCGAGTCTCCACCGATGTGTAGCTTGTGCCCATGCGCACGGTATTGAATCACAATCTAAGTAAAGAAATGCCTTCATCACAACTTAAGTTGTAGCTCACAGTTTGAAGCCATCTCATGGACAGCAAAGATTAAGATGACTTCCAGTGGTGTTTCTTTTGACACTAAAGCCACTCCATTTTCGCCCTTTCAGATTCTGCTGCAGCTGCCCCCTCATCGGCCCTCACCTCATCATCAGTTGCTGCTTCTACTACTACTTCTAATTATGCAAATTCCATGTGGGGGGCAAGCTCAGGCAGCCAGGCCTCCTCTCAGGGCAGGGAGAAGGTGATTGTTGATGGGAATGACCTGGAGGAGTGGCCTAGCATTGCTGGCAGTGAAGGGGGAGGAACCTCTTTTGCTGTGGCTGGAGGTGGCAGCAGCAACAACGGAATGCCTGTGAACAGCATCAGTGCCTCTGGCAACCAGTCCTCACCCACTTCCTTGTTCTCTTTGCCCAATGAATGTATGCAGTCGTCCAATGGCGTGGCGTGGGGGACGGCTGCCTCCCAGGGTCATCTTGGAGGAGGGAATGCAGTAGCTACAGCTGGGTCTCTGCTACAGCAGCCTTCCTCACTTTCCAAAGCCTCCGCTGTGCCAGCGAGCCATGATGCCAGTGGCCCGATCGATGGCAGCAGTGGGATTCCAGGTGCCAACTTCAATCCAAATGCCAACCCTTCGGCCTGGCCTGCCCTGGTGCAGCAGGATGGGCCTGCTGCTGCAGGAGAAGGAGGTCCGTCTTCCTTCCATCACCAGGGCCCTGGAGGGTCTTTGTCTGCCAACAACTCCGCTTCCTTGGGGCTGGGAGCCGGGGCACCCGGGGTGCTGGGGGGTCCCCCACCTTTATCTGTGAATCAATCAAGCACCCATCAGCACCAACTTCACCAAATGCAATCCAGAGACAGAGAGATGGGAGGGGGGAAATGGGATAGTGAATCAGCGGGACCAAAAATTGCAGGGGGGGAAGGAGTTGGTGGAGGACTGGACCGTGGTGTGGGAGGAGGTGGGATGAATGTGGGAGACCACAATCTTTCCTCTTCATGGAGAGGCCAGCCTTCTTTCCCTGCAGCTAACTCCAAAACGGGTGCCTCAAGGACTGATGGATGGGAAGGCAGAGAAGGTGGCGTAGGGGGATTCGGAGCTGCTGAAGGAGATAATGGGACCTCGGGTTGGGGTTATCCAGGTTCCACTAGTGGAGTTAATGCTTGGGGTAGTGCTGGAACTGGGGGTAACGGTAGTCAAACCTCCGGGGTATCTCAGGGAGGGTGGGGGTCATCAGGAGTTGGAGGGGAGAGAGTAGTGTCTTCTGGTGAATGGGGTGAGAGTTCCACTGGTACAGGTGGAACCAATCCAGGAGGAGAAGGAATTGGTGGAGCCTGCAGCAGTAACAGCAGCAGTAGTGGCGGCAGCACAGCTGGCAACCCTCCTGTCACCTCCTCCTCAACAACAACCAGTATGACCAGAGCTTGGGACAATCAGAAGGGAGAAGCCGAAACTGGCGAATGGGGTGGGGGAGGAGGTGGGCAGGAAGCACGAGGAGGATCATCATCCAGTGGTGGAAATTCCAGAAGCGGACGCGAGCCGACTGGCAGTAACAATCGTCCTCGACGCCCAGCGCCCAATGCTGAAGCTGCCTTACAGAATCTTCTCAGCCGATCTGATCTGGACCCTCGGGTCCTTTCCAACACAGGCTGGGGCCAAACGCAGATCAGGCAAAACACAAGTTGGGACATCGACACTCATGGAGGACAGAATAAAAGTGGACCATCATCAACATCCAAACACCCATCCTCTCATGGTGGCTCGTCTCATTTTTCTGGTGGAGCCAGGACCTTGGTAGCTGATTCTATGGGTCCAGGTGTCAACCCGTCACTGGCTCCATCTACCGGGTCCTCCGGCGAAGGCTGGGAGAGCAGCAGCAACAGTAGCAGTGGTGGGGCCTCTCTATCTGGAAGAGCTCCACCACCTTCCGGCTCTAGCATGAGGAATCTTGGCGGCTCACAATCCGGGCCAGTTATAGCAACAGGACCTGGAATGGGATCTGGGGTAATAACAGGGCAGCAGGGAAAAGCTACAGGCTGGGGTGGCGGAGATGCCCAGGAGGCTAAGGGCTGGGGGAATGAGGACTGGAGAAACAGTAGAGGAGGAAATGGTGGAGGATGGGGTGATCATGGCCAAAAGGGTGACCCAGTGAGTGGAGGCTGGGGAGGAAGTAAGGAGGAGAAGGGAGCTGGTGGATGGAAAGAAATGGGGGGGGACGGAGCAGGCAGTGGGTGGGGATCAGGACAGAAAGTTGGGGCAGGTAGGGACTGGGGAGAGCAAGAGTCCAAATCAAATAGTGGGGGTGGGGGATGGGACGACAATAGGAAGAATGGTGGAGGAAACTCAGGTGGGGATTCAGGTGTGGGTGGCTGGGGGAACTGGGAAGAGGGTGCTCCCCGTAGAACCTGGGGAGCTGGGGGCACCGGGGGAGGAGGGAGTGGAGGAGGAGGCATGGGGGGTGTTGGGAGCATAGGGTCCAAGCCGCATCAAAGTTGGAGTGGAGGAAACAAAATGCACCAGATGCCAAACAGCCAGTCGGGCTCCATCACAGGCCTGCAGGCACAACTGCAACAGCAACAATCACAGCCCCGTAATCAGCCTCCGGAGCTGCAGCAAGCGTTGGACCAAGGGGCTATGCAAGGTGGTGGAGGGAGACAACCCCTCTCCCAAGCCCAGAACCAAAGCTCAGGCTGGACCTCGGGGCCCATCCCCAGTGGGCCTGGAGGAAGTGGAAGTGGATCCGAACCAAGCGGCTGGGAGGAGCCCTCGCCGCAGTCCATAAGCAGGAAGAGCGAGATAGATGACGGGACATCAGCATGGGGAGACCCAACCAATTACAACTACAAGCCGGTCAACCTGTGGGATAAGAACAGTGCCCCTGCCGGTCAGCAGCCTCCGGGTCAGGCTCAGCAGCAGCAGCAGCAGCAGCAGCAGCAGCAGCAGCAACCACCACAACAACAACAACAACAACAGCAGCAGCAGCAAAAGCAGCAGCAGCAACAGCAACAGCAACAGCAACAACAAGGACCTCCGATACAACAGCAGCCCGGCAGGCAGGCTGCTGGGCTTTGTGGTAACAGGGACTTCAACACTGGCCACGGACCAGGCAAAACTACAGCTATGGGTGAGACTAAGATCACTAAGATTATAGATTTTGAAGAGGAAAAATAAATATAACGCGGGGGGGGCTATGAAACTAGTATAAGTATAAATAAGTATACCAATACCAAAACATTTTTTACTTACACTTGCAGAAAAGAAAAATTGTGCATAGGTGACTGGTAAGGGATGTGACTTTTTTTTTTTTTTCAACCAGCCACCTGCTCGCTATCTCTGCAGTTTGATCTGACAAACCACAATAACGGCAATCGGCCACAAAACCGTAACTGCATCTGCATAGCTGAGGTCAAATTCGCAGACTGTGTACCTACCTGATCACACCGGAGTGCAAAGTTCATCATTCTATATATCAGACAATGTGCTTTTTATATGAGCACTTGCGTAGCTTTTAAAGAGGTCCGTCTCAATGTGGTTCCTCCCACTTTTAACCCGTTTGGCCCGTGTGTGCAGGTACATCTGGTTGGGGTAGCGCATCCCCAGCGAGTCCTACAGTGGATAATGGCACAGCAGCATGGGGGAAACCCACCGACACCCCCACAGCCTGGGGGGACCCTGACGATGCCGGTGTGAAGACCACGGGCTGGGGGAAGCCTGCTCCCAACCCCATCAAATCTGGTCAGAATACAACAACTTGAGTTTGGGTTGAATCAGCCCTGTCTGCTTAACCAATGCAAACTCAAGAAACAAAGTCAAAACAATGGATACACAATGTCAGACCTGCTGATTATTTCCACAATGGCATTAATTTTGACCCCCCCTTCACACCGACAGGATCAAAGTCTATGCAAGATGGCTGGGGGGACAAAGAGGGCTCTGTGGCGGCTTCACGTCACTCGAGCTGGGAGGAGGAGGAGGAGGGAGGGGGCATGTGGAACAGCGCCGGCTCCCAGGGAAGTGGATCGTCTTGGGGACAGGGTAGCAACGGCGGATGGGGACAGAGCCATGCTGGCAAGAAGCCCAGCAACAAGGTGTGTTACTCCAGCGGGGCGTTAAGCCTTCAGTACTCCGACCCTTTCCTTGCACCAAAGATACAAATTAGATGTCTAATGAAGCCTCCTCTCTTAGGGTCCACTGAAGTCCAGCGGAGGAGATTCATGGATGAGCCCCATCAACAGACAGTTTTCTCATATGGGTTTGCTGGTGAGAGCCGATATTTGTTTACACATTTTAAACAATGTTATCATTGGGGTCATGAGTGTGACGGTGATGTTCTCCCCTCTGGACAGAGCGATGATCCTAGCAGCCCCGGCATCGACTTGGCGCCAGGCTCCCTCCAGGACAAGAAGATGGATGTGGACAAGAGAGGCATGGGAATGATGGATTACAATGGAGACATGAGGAAAGGAGGAAGAGGAGGAGGAGGGATTTCCTATCGTTCACCTGGTTCCAAGGAGGTGGCACCTGGGGACGCGGGCTCCTACTATGACAAGGTGGGGGCGGCTGTCTCTCACATCAAGAAAGACATTTTTTGTACTGTATCACTTTTCCTCACATCCTCTTGTGATTCTACCTTTTCTTCCTCCTTGTCTGACCGCTCACAACCCCT
Source organism: Mullus surmuletus (assembly GCA_903171835.1). Taxonomy (NCBI): domain Eukaryota; kingdom Metazoa; phylum Chordata; class Actinopteri; order Syngnathiformes; family Mullidae; genus Mullus; species Mullus surmuletus. The sequence goes on from CAESWR010000366.1 coordinate 70,306, forward strand.
CCCCCCTTTACTACCACACAAATTTGGCTGTCGCTGTGACAGACATTGCCTTTGACCAATCAGGATGGGTGCCTGGGGGAGGAGGGTCCTTGCTCTCTGTACTCACCACCCACTGTCTACAAGCCCCATTCCCTCTTCAATCACACTATCCCTTTTAGACAAGTAAGATGACCACTCCTCCTGTTTCCGTCCTACCACTTTCTCCCTAGTGTTTCCGTTTCTGGCAATAAACGTATCAATTTACCCCCCAATTTTTTCCTCTACATGTTAAATGTTCGTATTCTAACATTTGTGTGCGCTGTTGTTGTTTCTTCTGTTCCCATTTAGAATCTAAAATTCCTTTTTTCCACAGGGTGGTCACAGCATCTTCGGCAACAGTGGAGGGATGGCCCAGCCGAGACACCAGCCCAACGTCCCGCCTATAAACCAGTCCCCAGGGATACGAGCGCAAGTGCCTCATCAGTTCCTGTCACCTCAGGCAAGAAAACTATTGTTGTGTCAATCAGTACTTCCCCCAGCTGTTGACGCATTTCATGCGTCACATTTACTCAGGATATGTGTGCTGAGCATCTTTTCTGTTTACATCAGCTGCTAAGTTACCCATAAACAGAATTACACAGCGCGAACATCGTTGAGCTCATAGCTGTAAGATTGTAATTTTCAAGCTTGTGAGGGCATTAAAGTGGATCCCACATAGCTATTATTCTGTTCTCAAATCCTTTTGAAAAGGGAGACCAACATGGAATTTAGTACTTGGTAGTTTGGTTTTTCAGGATTCAGTGCACCTGCCTCAGATGACATTTGAAACACTCCAACGTCAATTTAGAGATGTACATACAATTCATAGTTGTTTGCAAATTTTATACAATTTGGTGACTATTTCACAGAGATAACTTTGCATTAGGGGTGTGTGTTGGCAAAGATGTGGCAATGCAGAATCATGTTGAAGGTGCGATGATGTGATATAGTAGCAAGACATTACATTGCGATTTTTCTTTTCTTAATTTTTAGAAATTAAGTTTCATGTCAGCCTTTAGTATTACATTTTCACAGACTTATGCAACGCAGCAAATTAGTGAGCAGATGTGGTTTGAGTATTTGGCTCAAAACATATCCACACATCAGCTTTGAATGCTGCAGGAGCCAGCTGTGTCTTTTCATGTTCAACCATCGATGAACTGTGAACGCCAAAAGAGCTAATTCCTTTAGCATCACAGAATTACGTGTTCAGCCACAGACCCAGGCTCTGTTAGAAAGCACACATTAAATACTAGACAGTGTGCTTTATTCAGCCTCCTGTTTTGTATCTATCACACGGTATGCTCTTGCTTTGGACACAGGATACAGAGGTACTACAGTGTAGTGTCCAACTACTATAGCCTGAATTTTGTATGCATCTCGCACATCATTTAGTAGCCACCAACTTTTTCAGATACACTGAGAAGCTATTTACATACTAAATAGTAAGTTAGTATGTGCTTCTGGACACAGAGGACTCAGTGACTTGAAAGACTTCTGCCAGCTACTGGCGAGAGGTTTAGTGGTTTTTAGTGAACTGTCATGAGTGATTTGCATCTAAAATGTTAATTAAGAGATGGATAGTTATTCACCAAATACATATTGTGATATTTCATAGGGCTGGGTTTTAAAAATCTATTTAATCGATTTTAATCGGTTTCCCTTTAAATGGTTTGTAATCGAGTCATAAAATCCCAAAAAGGATCTTTTAATTAAGTTTCTTCTTTGGACATGCAGAGGAGCAGCCTGTGATATCAACACAGCTAGTTTTGCGTGCTCACCAATCAGATCTTTTTTTTTTTGTGTTGTCAGGTGATCATTATTTGAATGAAAGTACATGATTAATGTAAGTAGTTTGGGTTCAGTTCTTAATGTAAACACCATTTTTCAACAATGTACCAGGTCAAAAGGTTCCTTGTTATATTTAGAGAATTATTTTAACTTAGATGTCCCTGGCTGTATTCATGTGGAATCGAATCAAATTGGGACCTTGTAATATGGAATCAATCTGGAAAATCTTAATCGATACCCAGCCCTAATATTTCAGCATATCTATATGTTCTTGCAACCCTGCTGTGGTGCGTTAATGTGGGATAGTTTTGTTTTTGTGCCGTGTGACCATAAAATGTTCTCCTTGTTGCGGTCATGACATCAATTAGTGAGGTTCCACAGAGAGCTTAATCACTCCATATTGATCATTGAGCTTTCCTCTCGTTTCTAAAGACAAAGTGTGGAAGTCAAAGCCGCATAGTTTCCTGGAAGCAAATCAATTCTGGTCCAGTCACTCATTAACACCAGCTAACGAGAACATGAAAGAGAATCAATGTTAATCGGGGGGCGGCAAGCTCATCAGGTAATTTGCAGTTGGGGTGTCAAAGCGCTTCGGCGGTAACAGATGTTTGTCTGCCGTCACCACAGGTGCCAGGCTCCATGCTGAAGCAGATGCCCCCTCCCAGCGGTAGTGTCGGAGGCGTGGGTGGCGTGGGAGGAGTGGCGGGAGTCGGGGGAGGTGTCTTCCCTCCACAGCTGTCGCCGCAGCACATCGCTATGCTCAGCAGCATCTACCCACCTCACATCCAGTTTCAGCTGGTGAGAAGCAGCTCAACCCACCGCCAACCCTGCAACTGCAAGGTTTCAACATGGGTTCACAGGCCTCAGTTTTACAAATAGTTCACATAGAAATATTGTCATTCAAGGATTACACAGAACATGAAGTAAATCAAATCCCACAAAAAGCTCTCTCGATGACAATCAGACACAGGATTTTGTTTGTCTGTACATAGATTGAACAACACTGAAACTACAGAGCTCTGCGTCCTGTTGTTTCTTTTTTCTCACTTCTTTGTTTCATTTTCCCTCTGGTTGTTTTCAGGCTTGTCAGCTCCTCCTCCAGCAGCAGCAGCAGCCACAACAGCAGCAACAGCAGCTGCTTCAGAATCAGAGGAAGTTTACGCCAAATGTGCGGCAGCAGAGCGACCCTCAGCAGGTACACACGCACACACACACACACATACACACACATGGTGGTTTTCTTTTGTCAGTTGACATACGTTGGGGGTGGGGGGGCACCTGACTGTTTTTTGTTGACATTGCTATTGTGTCCCCTCAGCTGGCCAGGATCATGGCAGTGCTCCAGCAGCAGAGGCAACAGCAGCAGCAGGTGGGGGGTTTAGGTAGCAGTGCCAAACTCTCCCCCTCCCACCACGGCATAGGTGGTGCCAAACTGCCCGGGGCGGACCCCCTTCCCCACCAAGGCCTGGCAGGGTCCATGGCCGACCTGCACCAGAAAACGCTGGGGCCGTACTCGGGTGAGTTCCTGAGCCTCAATGATGACATTTCAAAAGTTTTCCGGTAAAAGTGACAGTCTGGTTCTCCTCCTCCCAAAACAGGATTTATGTCTGGGGTGAACCTCTCCGGTTTGGACCTAGGCGGCCCAGTGGTGGGGGGAGGCGGGGGTATGAAGGACCACGGGGGTCAACAGTCCCGTTTCAAATGGATGATGGAAGGACACTCTTCTCCAGACACTTCCCCGCCAGAGAGCGCATTCCATAAAAATGGTGATTCCGTCTTTTCTTTTCTTCTTTTTTTTTTTTTTGTCCCTTCCTTCCTTTTTGTTTTCTTTTGCTCGTGAGTGTGTGTACTGAACGCCCAGAGTGTGTTAACTCTGACCTTCTGGCGTCCTCTCAGGTCCTGTAACTCCCATGAAGATGCCGGGGGGCTCACCTTATTCTCAGTACGACATGATGGTGGGAGAGGGACTAGGCAACAACTGGCATCGCACACCCGGCAACAAGATGGGCACCAAACCCACTAGCACACCCAGCTGGCCCCCTGGTACCTGATGAATGATGGATTAAAAAAAAACTAAAAAAACTATTCTCATACTAACTTGCTGTTTCTTCCTCAGAATTCCAGCCCGGTGTTCCATGGAAGGGCATTGACCGTGTAGACCCAGAGTCTGACCCCTATATGACCCCAGGGAGCATGATGGGAAATGCCGTGTCCCCCAGCCTCAATGATACTGAACATCAGTTGTTACAAGACAATACTGGTACGTATTTAGTTTTTTGTGTGGTTGTGTATTAATAATTTATAATTTCTTCTCATTTGCTTGTTATTTTTGGGGGGGTATCTTTTTTCATATCTCTGCTACATGACATTACAAGTTCAGCTTTTTAATCCCTTGGTGACATTGCTAACGCTGTTGGTTGATGACCCTCTCTTGCAGAATCCACCCCTCCCCTCAACACCTTACTGCCTTCACCTGGTGCCTGGCCCTACAGTGCCTCAGACAGTCCCCTTAACGCACACAACTCAGGTAAACACACTCCCCCGGCTTTTGTCAGTTCCCATCAGAAATGGCGACCTTTATCCCTCTTTTTCTGTTTTGTAGCACAAATTCGTCAGGAGCGTTAGCACTGAATCCCAATATGAAAAATGGAAATCGAATAGAAAGCAATATAAAACGCGTATCAAATCCTTCTGAAGAGTGTATGAACCATAGCACACACAAAAACATCAACATTGTTCCTAATATTGTTCCTCGCCTGCTTCCCTATTCATCTCCAGCAAAGTACACAGACTACAAGACCACCTGGCCCCCAGAGCCCATCGGACACAAGTCCTGGAAAGCCAGGAGTAGCCAGGCCCAGATGTCCCGCCCACCTCCAGGACTGGCCAGTCAAAAGCAGCCATCGCCTTCCCCGTGGTCCGGAGGAACCCCTCGGCTGGCCAGCAGGGGCTGGGGCAGCGGGTCAAGCACCTCCGGTAAATGTTTTTGTTCGTGTTAGTTTGTCTTGATTAGGACGCACACAACAGACACGATGAAGGGCTCTGAATGCAGCAAAACTGCTCTTTTGAACCGAACAGACTGTTTATATTTTTGGCAGCTGGACTTTTGTTTAGATTTAGGAATGTGTTACATTCTTTTCTCCTCCGGCTACAGGTTCTACATGGAGTGATGGCAGCTCCCGGGAAAGCTGCTGGTTGGTGCTCAGTAATCTCACACCACAGGTACAAGCACAGATTTTTCAGAGAAGCTGCTGAAGTCAAGAATGTTTACTTTTGGTCTATAAAATAAAACCAAGAAACCAGAAAGCAATCCTAAATTGCACACCTCGGAGCATCAGTACCGTCTACAGTTTCCCCTTTGTGCCCCTGCAGATTGATGGCTCCACCCTGAGGACCATCTGCATGCAGCACGGCCCCCTGCTCACCTTTCACCTCGGCTTGACACAGGGCACAGCTCTGATCCGTTACAGCTCCAAGCAGGAGGCAGCCAAAGCCCAGAGTGCACTGCACATGTAAGACTCTTTGTTTTCATCACAGGCTTAGTAATCACAAATGTATTTATCAATATTGTTATTTATTCATTTGTGAAAAGAGATATGCACTTGAATAATGCCAGAGCAAGTTCCTACTTGTTATTATATAGCATATTTGTGAATAACGAAAACCTGGATATGTGAGTTTATGAACAGTATCTTTTTATTTCACTTCTACAAGATTACAAAATAAACAGGCCCTCACATCACACAGTGCAAACAAATGAAAATGATTAAGGCCTTTTATATAAATGAAGTTGAAAATGACAAAACACTTGAAGGATGAGCACGCATTTCAAACGTCAATATCGTGGACGATTATGCGCATATAATCGTGGCAGCAAACTACAGCGATTTCAATGTAAATGCGATTAATTTTGCAGCCCTATATGCTTATAATGTCTGATGCGTTGACGCATATCTTTTTCCGTGTTTGGTTTGATAGGTGTGTTCTGGGTAACACCACCATCCTGGCAGAGTTTGTCAGCGACGAAGACGTGGCTCGCTACATTGCACATTCCCAGGCTGGAGGAGCAGGGAGCGGAGGAACCACCGCCAACTCTACAGGCTCCGGCCCTGCAGCCAACTCCGCCGTGGGGACTAACGGTAGCGGAGGTGGCTGCGAAAGAGGCGGAGCGGGAGGCGGCGGCGGCACAGTGGGAGTGGAGGCCGGCTCGGTGGCGGCGGGAGCAGGAACCGGAGCAGTCGGACCGTCCAGTTCCGGGTGGCAGAGTTTGGACAGCACAGGCAGCTCATCCGACCAGCCTGCCCCCCAGGGTCCCGGGCTGGGCATCTTCGCGCAGTGGAGCAGCAACGGATCCGGGGTGGGCGGCGGCGTGGATGCGGGGAGGCAGGGCCTGTGGGGCGGCATGGGCGGGATGAGTGGGGCGGGCTACCCGAGCAGCAGCCTCTGGGGCTCCCCGGCACTGGAGGATCGACATCAGATGGGCAGCCCGGCCTCTCTGCTGCCGGGAGACCTGCTGGGCGGGGGGGGTGACTCCATCTGACGAGCCGACTGACACACACAAACGTTTAATACCCGCGTTATAATACATATGACACGCTCTGTATTCATTTACACGCAGAGATGATGTGAAATCAAGCTACACTGGTCACCCGACGTGCAGACACATTCATACAATACGATGGCAGTACATGCACACACAGTTTTCCCCACACATATTAAATGCTTAACTTTAAATGAAGACAACAGTAAAACTTGAACCGGGGGGTGGGGGCTGTTGAAATCCATTAAACTCTTTGAACTGGATTAGCTCTTTGTCTTTTTACTCCAAATTCCACCATCTGCATTCAGAGACCCGATCACTCAGGCATGCAATGTAGACAGGCTCGGCCAGAGTCGTCCATTTCAAACAAGTTTAGCTTTTGCTGTTTTTGGTGTGCCACAGTTGTTGATTTTTTTTTTTCTTNNNAACGGTCGAATCTCAAAAAAAAAAAGAAATCAAGACTTGCAGACTGAGCCTTCATAGACCTGGCTGGTGTACATCTAAGTTCTCATGTTTGGAAGTTTGACAGTGGGGGAAGGAGCCTGGAGTTTGTCCCAAAAAAAACAAAAAACGATTTGGGGACAGCGCCACACTACTGAGTCAAACGGAAGATCAGCGACATTTTTGAGATGTGGGGAAAAAGAGGAGTGTTTGTGTTTTGTTTTTTTTTCTTTTCTTTTTTTCCCCAAAAGGTACTGACACCTCTACCTTGGTGGAAATACGCCATCATCATGGGACCCAGGGTAAAAGAAAAAAAAAGAAGAAGAAGAAGAAGAAAAAAAAAAAAACATTAGCCAAACTTGCACTATATGCCTCTGGGCTTGTTGTTGACACATCCTCTACAAATCCCTCCATTTTTTTTCTTTTTGGAAAAACAGCTACAACTACACAGACCTTACAGGACGACAAAATGTTACAACAGTGGCCTTGGCGAACACCCAGCGGCCGCCCGCCCACTATGTCAGCATCACCCCCGACCCATCAGTTACACACTGCTCTTATATTTGACAAGCAAAATTGTATCTCCTCGTCAATGTACATCAGTTGTTAACCATTTGTTTTAAAAAAGAAAAAAAAGAGAAATATGTGAAACTTTGTGGAGATGTCCTTTTTTTTTTTTGGGTTGTTTCCTCCCCCACCCCTTTCAAACACTGACCTCGCTATTGTATTTTTTTGTTTGTTTCTTACTCAAGAAGTCAAGTTGGTTATTATATATTGTCATAATGTAAATGATGACTATGATCACTTATTTACTCGCTGTTCAAGGTGCCCTCCTGCCTGCCTGTGCGTGCATGAAAGGAGTGTTGACAGTATGACCGAATGGAGGAGGACGCGATGAAGATGAGGACAAGGACGATATTGGCAGTGTCTGTGTTATTGCTACAATGTTGAATGTTTGTTTTTTTCATCTTTTTGTCCATGAGAGATTAATGAGAAGTGTGTGTGTGTATGTGTGTGTGTGGGCTTGAATTTGAATAGATGTTTATTTGACAGCTGCAGAGAAAGTGTGTGTGTGCGTACACACATTTGAGTGCTTGACCACCGGACATTGTGATGGCTAACGTTTAAAAACATTGGCACTATTGCATGTCTCTTAAGTTGTTGTTGTTTTTTTTTTTTGCTTGTTTGGTTTTTTAGCAGCATTTTGTTCCTGTTTATTTTGTTTGTTTCTGTCAAATGCAATAAGAGAATGATCATTTTTGTTTTTAAGACAAAGCATCCAACTGAAGGCATTTTCTGTTAAAGATGCCAAATTCTACCATACCAAGCTGAGCTGGAACAGTGTTTTACAGACACGTTAAAAAGACATTACCTGTTATGTTTTACTTGTCTTTTGTTTTGTTATGTATCGGTTTAAATTAAGTCAGTCTTTATTATCACTCCTGTTCAGGATGTTTTCATTTATTTCAGATGTTACAAAAAGGAGAGGAAATTAATTTAAAGTGGAAAAGAACAAGATAATAAAGGTTGAATTGAATTCTCTTCGTCGGCTGTCTTTAACTTTCTCATAAAGGTGTCGTCCATTCGAGCCGGGGATTTTAAGTTTTTCAAAGGTCATGCACCCACCCCTTGAGCAAGTGGGGGCTGCAGAAGAGCATCTCATGAGCCACAAATGCAGCTTCTACATTTAATACTGGTTTCTGCCTGGAGACAGAATGGCAGGTTCTATGGTAACGGCCTCCGTCATGGTCAGAGTGAGTTTCAATGATTTAGCCAGCCGACTTCTCTCATAATAACTTCTATTGCTATTTTATCTTGTACGAGATGAGACACTGTTGGCAAGGAGCATTGTAAGAGGCAACAGACGTTTTGCTTTTGCCGCCATAGTTTTTCCAAATTGCTATTGAAGGACAAGGTTCACTTCTTAGATCAGGTCTTGCATATTAAAATGTATTATTTATATATTTTTTTTAAAGTCACCCCTCTGAATGCTCAATACTCAAAAGTTTGATCTTCGGCTTTGTTGTCTATCATTTAGCAATCATCTCTCTTGGGGTTGCTAAGCAAGGACCGCCATTTGGAGCAGAACAGAGGTCAGTGACTTGGGTGAGATGCCATTCTTTTTCCTAAGAGGTGAGCTTGAATGTCTTTAAGGTCACCAATGGAACAACATGCAAAATTCCCTTCCTTCAAAGTTGTGGAATGAGTCGAGCTTTGGACTTTGTGTTGAATAGGAATAGGAATAGGAATGAAAGAGAGGTAGGTAGAGCATCTTTGACAACTATTGATCACTACGCGGTCTCAAGATAGGTTTGAGGACTTGGTCTTCTCTGGAGACAATCTCTCTTAAACATGCTACAATGATGTCTTGTGATAGTTGCCCAAGGAGTAGTATCTTTGACAACTATTGGTGATGAAGAATTGGTCATTCAAACAGGTTTGGATTTGGGTGTCCAAAGAACTATGAGGTTCTCACAAAGAGGGCCCACCACTGAAACTCTTGTTTGCCTGTCACAAAAGTCTTCTCTTTGAAATTATTTTACTTAAACACACATTCAATGATTTCAAACACGATAGTTCCTCAAGGAGTTGTTTTGGCGCCAATCCACCTCTGGGTTACTGATTCTGTGCCTGAGTTGGCAAAACCCTGAGGGGCGTGACAGTTACTGGGTATATACCCATAAATTACTTTGGTTGCCAATCTTCATTTTGACATTCGCTAAATGCATACAATACCAACTTCAGTATCTGGCAACTCAAAGTGTGGAACAGTAAAGTATATAATGTGCAGTAATAAGCAGAACGTGTGTGCCATTTATATCCCTGCCAATGATTTATGCTGAGTCACTCCAGCTTCGACAGAACAGCTTAGATACGTTTGATGGAGTAAAATGTACAACTGATAAAAAATAATGAATGCAATGTATGTAGAAAACACAACACATTGAATTTATTATCTGCTTGATACAATGCAATTTAATATTTCAAGGAAGGACTGAAGTGCCTAAAAGTGAACAAAGTGAGAAGAGCATGAGCAGTGCGAGGTGCTGCCGGCAAAGCTTTTTTCGAATCTCACAAGACTTTGACAAACAACATTGAGATCAGAAGCTCTCGCACTCTAAAACAATGCCAGAATAACAGGCAGCTGACCCACAGATCTGTCTGTTTGACCTGTGACAAAACACAAACACACATTATAGCGGCTTTCACATGAAAGGTTGTGCCAAAAATGAACAGCAACCTATCAAAGACACCAACCCTGCATCCCGGCCGTGAGCTGTACGCCAACATAGCGACCGTCACCAAAATATGCCAACCTTTTGGGCATGAATATCTTGAAGGGACACCAGGTCACTAGTTAAAAAGGTACCCTGATAGTGGACTAATTTGGGGGGATTTCCAAGGTGGCGGGACAAATGATGTGCTAACGTATGCATGGAACCACTAACATAGTGCAGTGGCCACTCAAAGCTGAGTTGAGTGGTGACTATCATGAAAGTGCTCCTTCAGAATGTCATCTTGCCGGTGAGTGGGATCCTTTGTAGCGAGTTCATAAACAGAAATTAGCATACTTGGTTTTTGTGCTGGATGAGGTGCATCCAGGTTGGTACCTCAGAAGTGCACTTGTGAACTGTATATAAACAGGAAAGCATCGTCCATCTCTGGACGAACCATCTCTCTCTCATCACTCCATCCAGGACATGATGTAAATCAGTTGATTTACCATTTTTACAGTTTTGAATGCATAGAACAAGCTCATCAGACTTAAAACATCAAAGCCACTGTGCCTTGCAACAGCGGCTAGGTACCAAACAGTGTTTAAGCATTTATCCTAGCCACTGTTGCTTGGCACCTATCACATGACTTGGACTTAAGTCATGAATTTGATGACTTTAGACTTGATTTGACAAAATGTAAAATGACTTGCAACTCGACTCTGATTTTTAACAGCAATAACTCATAACTTAACTTGGACTTGAGCTTTTTCTCTCCAAAACCCAAAGATTGTGTATGGTCGAGCCGCTTGCTCAACCGCTTTGTTTGTTTTTACTTGCACTGTTTTTTTCAAATGTGTTTGAAGAATGTTGTTGAAATATTTCTTGGGATAAATAGAGATTTTAAAAGCATACTTGATCTGTGTTAAATGTTTTTACTGTGTTGTTAAAAAGACTTGAAAGTTGGGAGTTTGAAGGGACTCGAAACTCCAACTGTAGGATTTCGGACACTACATGAGACTTGGCGGTCCTGATTGGGAACTTGTCTCAAGACTTGTATGTCTTGACTTGAGACTTGAGGGCAAAGACTTGAGACTTACCTGTGACTTCCATAACAATGACTCGGTCCCACCTCTGCCTATCACATTTGCCAACCCCCTTTTTTTGGTTAAGCGTTGATTAAGTTAAATATTGGTTAGCTGTTGTGTCAGTCATTGGTACTTTTGGAGTGTCGTCGAGATTCAGATTAAGTGCAAGCTCACATCATTTACTAAAAGGCTAATTGGGAAAGTAAACAAAGATGGAGGGTCTCAGTGTGAATATCACCAGAGCCCTAACTTTTTTTTAACACTTGTTTTCTCGTGAGCAAACAAAGCTTGTTTTCTTGTGATAACTACATTTTTCTCGTTATCTCTGAAACAAGCTTAATTTGCTCTAGATCATGAGTTAATTTTCGAGAAAACAAACTTGTTTATCTTGAGATAAGGAATTAATGAATAGCCCCTTGAACACCCTGTAAAGAAACTTTTAGTGGGTGTAATTTGCTGGTAAGTTGCTGCTGAATGTCAGCGGCAGCTCTTGGAGGCTGCGACGTGGAGGATGAGGTACCTGCTTGCATCTGAGTTCTGTCCATCGTTTATGGTTCTGTTGTTACGAGATAAAAAAATAAATATGTCATTATTATCACAAGAAAACAAGCTTCGTTTTTCTCCCAAAAAAAAACAACAAATGTAATCACGTCCCCTTGGGGCTTCCGTAGATCAGACAGGACAGTTGATCACCTCGAAAAATGCCAACCGAGCATTAAACTAAATTATTGAGTGAAAAAAAATAGAATATCATAATTTGTGCCACAGTCATGTCTTCACATCCAATTGCAATCGAAATGGATTCTGGGAATCTGTCTTTCAGATCAATACACCAAAAGGATGTTAATGTGCAGGTGGGCGTTCCCTTACGGCGATGACGTCACACTCCAGTCGGCTTTCACCGTTCGACAATGACTGACTTGACCACTAGAGGGGGCAATTTGACCCCCCCCCAACACAAAGTCAGTTACAGAGCTATTTTAAACGAGGGAGCGAGTGTCTCTGTCCACGTACACGCAGCACCACACTATCATGCGTGGGGGGGGGGGGGAGGGGAGGCACGACATCGGGTTTAGCGGGAAATGAGCTCTCATTTTTAAAAATGGCGGCGGGTGCGCTTCATTCGACGCACCGGAGCCGCGCGGCGGCGTTAAGACAATCCGGGCATCTGTCTCCGCGCGTGTCTGCGGATGACATCATTGATACTGTCAATGGTGTAAAGCGAGCCGGCAGGGTGGGGGAGTGAGGGTGGGGTGTGTGTGTGTGTGTGTGTGTGTGAGGAAGAGGAGGGGTGAGAGAAAGCGAAAGGAGGTCCGGTGTCTGCCCCCCCCTCTCTTGGAAAAGAAAAAAGGAAAAACGTGACGGTGGGCTCCGCCAGCTCCGTGTCGGACCTGCTGTCGGGGGGGAATCGGCGTCGGTGTGTGTGCGCGGGGAGGGGGTCGACCCAGGGTCACAGCCAGCTCTCCCCGAGGTTATGAGTCCCCCCGATGCCGCGTCGGTGCGTCGCTGTCCAGGGTCCTGAGTGAGGCGGAGCCGGCGGGGCGACCACGGAGCCGGAGTCCGGTGAGCGGGCGGGCGGCGATGGTGGTGTGTGTGTGTGTGTG
>CAESWR010000366.1:84265-95018 GCA_903171835.1 Mullus surmuletus
CTGGAGTGTGTCAAGACCAAACACCCGCAGCTTCACATTGAGAGCAAGTTCTACAAGATGATGCAGGGAGGAGGTGAGACATTGAACTTTGACCTTTACACTCGGTGTAGGGCGGGGGGTTATTACATGTGATGAGAATTAACTGTCATTAAGCATTGTTGAAGAGCGTACAGCTACTTCAGAGGGTTACTTCAGGCTTCAGAGATCTTCAGTGGTCATTGTGCTGAGAGAGTTATCATGTAAGATGACACGCTTGGTCTCGGAGGTGAACTTCCTGTTACAGTGCTTTGAATCTAGATTATAGGGTTTCACGATGCAGATACAAAATCTGAAACTTCAGTCAGGATGAAAATATGAAGAAGATGTCGGAAAATATGTAGGATTGATATAAAATGAAAATATGGGAGAATATGTTTAAGATAACTTGGTAGCATCACAACATCTTGGGAGGAAATCAGGGTCAAATAAGTCTTACGATGCATGGAGCACTGAAAGATATTTTGTCTTTTTTCTACACATAAAATCTGGATGAAAGAAGCATTTTTGCTTTTTTTGTACATAATACTACATCTGACTGCACTGATATTTGGTGTTTACTGCTAAGGTGTTATAGAAATGAAATGTAATAGCCCCATATAAATACACGTCCGAATAATACATCGCCCTGAAATATGCCTAACAATATTTACGCAAGTGATGTAACATAACACCTGATCAATAAATAAAATCAATAAAATCATGATAGTTTATTATTTTGTTTTACTTTGACTTTTTTAAATCTATTTTTGTATAATAGTTATAAAAAATTATTAAGGGAAGCTTTATTTGATTGGACAAGGTTTTTATTTTGTCTTTTCAGATAAATGTTTTAACATGCACAACCAGATATTTTTTTACATAGCCAGCTGTTTCAAGAAATGTAAAAACATTTCTGAAATCTGTGCAAGGTGGTTAGGGCAAATTCAATAAAAAAAATAAATAAATAAAACAGTTCAGCAAAAATATTGATAAAAGATTCACTGCAGACCTTTCTGTCTTAAAGAGATAGTTCAGATTTTTTGACATGAAGTTGTATGTGATCCTCACCATCAGTGTCGTTCATCAGCAGTGACTTCTCCCCCACTACGTCCTCGGAGCGGAGTTCTGGCCCAGTTTCAGTGTTGCATAAGTAGAAGTAGAAGTAGAAGAAGAAGAAGTAGTTCTGCATAGTTGCTGGGGTCACAAGGATAAAGTGATGCGAACGGAAGGAAAATAATGCCGGTGATTGCGAGGTTGGACTTTTTTGTGGCCAAGAATTCGTGATGCAAATGGATTACTCTTTTGAACGTCTGTTGTTTTTTGGAGCGAAATCCTTTATCTCCGTGACTAGACAGAACTACTTTTTGCAACACCAAGTCCAACACCAGATCCTCATCAATTGTTTCCGGCGCCACATTACCGCCATGCAAAATATTCCACTGTGATACCTTGTTGTTGTGAAAAATGCCCACATGTAGTTCTAGCCTGTTATTGTTTATTCTTCTAAATCCTAATCCCCCCCCCAATAGTGGGAATCCCGTCCATCAAGTGGTGCGGCGCAGAGGGCGACTATAACGTCATGGTGATGGAGTTGCTGGGCCCCAGTCTGGAGGACCTATTCAACTTCTGCTCCCGCAAGTTCAGTCTGAAGACCGTCCTGCTGCTGGCCGACCAGATGGTGAGACGGACCCCCCGCCAAATCCCAGCTCCCCAGAAACCAAGCACGCACACACACACACACACACACACACATACACACACACACACACAGAAGTCCACAAGACTTAATTGAAAAAGTCCCTTTATGTTTCGCACAGGCATCGTATTTGCAAATGAGTCCCGAGGAGCTGCGATGTAACTAGCGTCTTTTTCCTCTTTGGATAAAATATGAAGACTGAAGTTAAGAGCAAATTGGCAATAAAAGATGTCAGGCNNNCCCCCCCCCCGCACTCAATTCAATGTCAGGCTGAGTGGTTTAAATAAAAGAACGTTGCTATTTTGAGACCGAAGCGAAATGGATCATCTTGATGAGCAAAGATCATCTGAGTATAATTCCCATCTAAACCTCTGAAGCTCGACTGGGGGAAAAAAAACGGTATTCCTTCATAAATCTCTTCTAATGTAGGACATGGCGGCGATTAATCATGGTGGCCGAGGGTTTGGCGACTTTCTGGAGGCTTTTAATCCTGATATGTGTTTCGACTCATTTGTTCTTTTGTCTTTGCAACTGTGGCCTTTGTGTAACCAATTCATGCTTTCGTCTTGGTGCAATAACCGAGCCATAACATACACACACAGCACAAGACTATAGCTATACTAGCTAGACTAGCTATACGTTGGCTCACTCTGGGATGTAGCTCCGTTTAACCCCAACCCCAAATGTCATGTTTCCTGTCTTTTTTTAAATATCTACTTATTTCATAATGATTCCGGAGATACATCAGTCCTCATACAGTCTCAGTGAAAGTAAATTGTACAGTGTCTTCCTGTAATCAGATCACTCCAATACCCTACCCACAATTCCCATGAAAAGAGTCTACTAACATATAAACACATAGGATAAGGATGAAAAGAAAAAGAAATTAGAAAAGAAATTGGAAAAAAGGGGGTCTACATATTTCTGTAAGGCCCAGGTAGTCCCCTTAACTTTGAAGTGATAGGAACAAAAACGCACAGTGCACTATCTTTTAATGTTGCGCAACAGGCAGCGGGTTTGCTTTGGCGTACGTGCATGTTTTGGAGCCTTGCAGAGGGGATCAGATTCTCCGATTGATAGATTAATGAGAGGGGAGTGGAGGGGGCACCATCTATGACTGCACGTACCAGAGGGGGATCTCCCATGGGGTTTTCCAGGCAAGCCTCCGCAAATGATAAATAAATTGAATTCCACGTTTGTTTAAATGAGTTAGCCTTTGACAAGCATGTAAACACGTCTTTTTGTTGGTAATTTTAAATTTTTTTGATCCTTAAATGGCATTTTTCAACCATGTTGGCGCATCAGATTACATTTTTAATCTCAATTTTAATTTTTATATTATTTTTTCAACAGCAACTTTAAAAGTAATGCTGGTTGGAAATGATTGGTTTACAGATTAACAAGGACTTTCTCCAGACAAACTGCACCAGCAGTAAAAGAGAATCCTCCATCTTTCTCACAGCAATGATTAATTTCCTGCCATTTCCCCGTCTTCCAGATCAGCAGGATCGAATACATCCACTTGAAGAACTTCATCCACCGGGACGTGAAGCCCGACAACTTCCTGATGGGGCTCGGTAAGAAAGGCAACCTGGTCTACATCATCGACTTCGGCCTGGCCAAGAAGTACCGCGATGCTCGCACACACCAGCACATCCCGTACCGCGAGAACAAGAACCTGACTGGCACCGCCCGCTACGCCTCCATCAACACCCACATGGGCATCGGTGAGGCGATCACACCCACAGCCCCCACCCCTCCCCTCCCCCCCACAGCTGTTCGTTTGTTGACGATGATTTTCTCTTTTTTTTTCCACTTTGACCCTGATCTCTTAATCCTCGCCCCCTCTGCCGCCGACTCCACAGAGCAGTCGAGGCGGGACGACTTGGAATCTCTGGGCTACGTTCTCATGTACTTCAACTTGGGCTCGCTGCCCTGGCAGGGGCTCAAAGCTGCCACCAAGAGGCAGAAGTACGAACGCATCAGCGAGAAGAAAATGTCCACGCCCATCGAGGTGCTCTGCAAGGGATTCCCCTGTGAGTGAAGAACTTTGAGCAACCGCAATTTAATCACAAAATACATCTCACCTTAAAGGGGGAGTTCAGATTTTTTGACATGAAGTTGTATGAGATCCTCACCATCAGTGTCGTTCATCAGCATTGACTTTTCCCCCACTGCGTCCAGTGACCTGAGTTCCAGCCCAGTTTCGGTGTTACAGAAAGTAGTTCCGTGTAGTTGCTGGGATCGCAAGGATAAAGTGTTTTGCTCAAAAACCAACATGCATTCATAGTAGTAATCCATTTGCATCAAGAATTCTTCACCGTGAAAAAGTCCAACCTCGCAATCACCAGGCACTATTTTACATGAAACAACTGTCTCTTTCCTCCACCAGCTGATGGAAAGTTGCGCGCAGGGAAAATAGAATTGGGTGATTGTGAAGTCAGACTTTTTTTTGTGAAGTTGAATTTTTTTTGAAGAATTTGTGATGAAAATGGATTACTCTTTTGAACGCATGTTGTTTTTTGGAGCAAAACGTTTTATTTCCGTGCCTCAGCAACTAGACGGAACTACTTTCTGCAACACCGAAATTTCTTCTCATGTCTTGGTCGGGTACCCGTGACATTACACAGTGTGTATGCTCGGCTACTCTCAGAACACCTCACACACTGCAGAATTTCTAGTCGCAAATACTAAACATGTTCATTATTTATGTTCTCTTCTCTTTATGTTCTCGGATTTGACCGGACAAAATCACTCTTTACACCCTGTGCACCAAAAGAAAATCAGACACAATGTTGTTTACAAACATCGGACGTTTGCTGGGTTTGATCGGAAGGGGAATATCGGAATAAAAATCGGCCCGATTATCCTGTTGTGTGTACCCGCCTTTACTGTTATATTGTTTTTTCTCTCCGTCCCAGCTGTGTTTTCCACCTACCTGAACCTCTGTCGCTCTCTGCGCTTCGACGACAAGCCAGACTACTCGTACCTGAGGCAGCTCTTCAGGAACCTTTTCCACCGACAGGGCTTCTCCTACGACTACGTCTTCGACTGGAGCATGCTGAAGTTTGTGAGTGACAGCGCGATTACGGACTTCCTGGTGGAGGCTCCTATTATTATTTCTTTTAATATTTTTTTTATGCTTTCCAGGGTGCTAGCCGGACGGCGGAGGACGGGGAGCGGGTGAGGAGGGAGGAGAAGGAGGGAGAGGAGCGAGCGGGAGGGGGGCAGAGAGGAGGCGGAGGCCGAGCTCCGCCGCCCGGAGCCAATGCCTCGGCGGCCAACAGGGTCCGAAACGAAAGCGACGCTGCTCCGTCCAACCCGGTCGTGCGCGGGGTCCAACAGTCAGGTCAGGATCCCCCTCTTCTGTTGCATGTTTGGAGGTGAAAGCGATGTAGAGACTCAAGTTTGTGTCCTGCAGGTAACCGCTCTCCTCAGGCCGGCAGAGCAGAACGGGCCGAGCGAGAGCGGAAGGTGGCCATGAGGCTTCATCGCGGCGCCCCCGCCAATATTTCCTCCTCTGACATCACAGCACGCCTCGACCAATCGCGCATCGCCGCATCACAGGTACGACGGCCTTGAGTCATGCAGTCAAGTAGCTTTTTATTTGGTGCAATATGTGATATTGGACAACTAGATGTCACTGTGAAGGACCAAACCAAAACAAAGGGGCAGACTTCTCCATTAGCTTTAAGTTTAGCTTTAGCATTAGCACCTACTAAGGATCTCCATGCCAAACCAATGTTGACTCTCAGCTTCTGTCTCTCTTTGTTAGAACTTGCTTTGGTGATGGAAGTGTTTTCTTGGTGGGAACGGACTTCGCCGAAAGCTGAGCTATGCAACGTGCTAGCATCTGCTCTGCTCTCATGGCGTTCGTTCATGCCTCATGCTTGCTTGTGTTTATATATGAGGGGAGGAACTCACATGCATTAAAGGGTTTGTTCAGGTTTCATTGACATGAAGTTGTATAAGATCCTCACCATCAGTGTCATTCATCAGCAGTGACTTTTCCCCCACTGCATCCTATGAGCGTAGTTCAGGCCTTGTTTATGAGTTGCAGAAAGTAGTTCCGTGTAGTTGCTGTGGTCACACGAATTAAGCGCTCCAAAAAACAGTATGCGTTCAAAAGAGTAATCCATTTTCATCACAAATTCTTTGCAGTGAAAAAGTCTGACCTCGCAATCACATGGTACTATTTTCCCTCCGTTCGCATCACTCCGCGCACCTTTTCATCAGCTGAAAGAGGAAGGATAATCTCGTAAATGCCATGAAACAGCTGATGACGGTGCACGCAGTGATACAAACGGAGAGAAAATTGTACCGGGTAATTGCAGAGACTAAGATTTTTTCACTGCAAAGAATTCGTGATGCAAATCGCATGCTGTTTTTTGGAGCAAAACGCTTTATCCGTGTCACACCAGCAACTAGACAAAACTACTTTCTACACCGAAACTGGGCCAGAACTCCGCTCACTGGACACAGTGGGGTAAAAGTCACTGCTGATGAACGACACTCAAGGTGAGGATCTCATACAACTTCATGTAAAAAAGAATTTGAACTATCCCTTTAACCTGAAGTAGGTCGGTTGGCCACCAAAACTGAGAACAAAACAGCTCAGATATCAACAAACTTGGAGGGAGTTTGACGGCAGCCAATGCTCAGGAACGCCGTGACTGGCCCACCAGTCATATATTCTAACTCTTTTTGCTATCTGATTGATTCCCGAACTATGGTCAAACCCTAATTTGCCCCCCGCTAGGGTTTGGGTTCAGAGAACGGAAGGTTGTAGAGAAATGGGGCTAAGTCTTATCTTTAGGTTTTAAGGCACCCCGAGTTCAATGAGCTTGATCTTGAGCTCCTACGACTTTGCCTTCTGGAGATACAGCCCAAATATGGGCGTCTGAACATGTGTATCTCAGCACCGGAAGCTCCTAGAGACTCAGGAAGAAGCCCAGTGCGTTTGGCAACAGTGAAAGTATGGGGGAAGATGCTGATTTGGTGTTTTTAGCACATTGAAATCAGAAAATATGGCGAGCATTTCCAAGGTAGGCTTACCCTAACTGCAATGACTGCGGGTCAACGGTCACGTTCCCAACAGATTCATGTGACACATCTTATGACTTAATCTTCGCTCTACCTCAAAAATCTCGGCTCTACAAAGCAGCAGAAAGATGCATCCTCGTTTTGATTGCCTGGCTCATGACAGATCTTAACTAAAGTATCAAGAGATTAACAGCTGCAGACCAACAGTGGCATCAGACTGTTGAAGAATGTGAGCGATAGACAATTTACAGACAATTCAAAAGAACATAAGTGAAAATAAATCCATCAAACTGCAGTCCAGAACAATAATGAAAACGGTGACTATGAAAGAATGAGAGACTACAAAATGTGAAATGGAAATAAATGTTTTCTACTTTGATGAAATCCCGCATCACTTTTGATGAGATTTTTTGTAACCTTCAACACTCCTGTATTCACTAAAATGGAATATCTGAGTCTGTAAGTCTGACTTTGCTACCCCAACTGATGACATCAGTGGGTGGGTTACTCCTCAAACAGCAGTTTCCACTGCTCATTATGACCACTTTAATGTTTGTAATTAGTGTAACTGCCCTTTGATTCCACACGTATTTCATGCAGAGCTGAATTGTGACACCCTGATACTGCCACCGGAAACCGTAGAACTATTTTACTCCTTGTCTTTGGATATTAGCATTAATATTGATGCACGTTACAAAAAGCTCTCAGATCTCCCCATCGATCTTGTCAACCGAGCGCGGCCCTCTCACTCCGCTGCTTCCTCATCTGTTCCTGATCACATTAAGTTAAATAGTCCAGTTTTATGGCTTAAGGATAGTATTCAGTTTTGGTGATTGTTTTCTCCTTTATCTTTTCCCCCAGCTTTCATTTGAGTGTTATGTACTGGAAGATATTGGTAGTAAAATCTAAATCAGGTCAACCCTGCCAAAAGACTTCAAAAGAGTTAAGTTTGTCTCTAATCTTCTCTTTCACATGCAGGTCAGTGTGCCGTTTGAACATCTGGCGAAGTGAGTTCCTTCTGGCTAGCCTATGTGTTAGTGGCAGGTATGGACATGTTTCACACACGCACACACACACACACACACACTGATACAAACAAATCCTGTTTAAACAACAAACCCTGGCTAGGGTATCAGGTGATTATTCAAAACATTAGTAGATGGCTACAACTCATGAAGTCAATAACAATCCAAGTTGTAATTAGTGATACTCGCAAAACATCACGTAATGAATCAGCCGAACTCGTCAGTGTTAGGTAATAATCTAAATGTTCTGTGTTTTCACATGGAAAAACTAATTGCATTGAATCTATCATAACACACTGTAAAAACGCTCAAAATATCGTCACAATGTCTCAAGAAAATTCACTTTTTCCATAGCCAGATTTTTTGGGGGGTTGATATAGATGCTTTTAAATTGTTAATGATTATTGCACTGTAAGTAAGTGAATAACTAATATTAGTTGCTTGATTTTTACTTTTTTATTTTAGTCTTTAGTTGTTTTTATTTCATTTCTCATAAACAGATTGAATTGAATTATTAAAACAATTCCATAATTATTATGTATTGGTTCTTCAACTTCAGCTTCAAGTTCATGTTCAATCAAAATCAGCCTTGTCGGGTATTTCTTTCTTTTAAATACACCCTAAAATTGACATTTATTTTCCTTGTTCTGTCCGTTGTCATCCAGCAGCTGCAGGGCATCAAATACCCCGGACTTTCAAAAGGGTGAATGAAAGCATGAATGAGTGGAGGAGGAGAACAGGAGCACGACGAGGAGGAGGAGGCACTGCAGGCCCATTAAAGGGGGGGTGGGGGGGTGGGGGGCGTCTTTGGACACTGGTGACCAGAGGGAGCTAAAGTAACGCTGCAATGATGGAAACCAGTGAGACAAACAAACTCTTTTGCTGAGAGCGGTCAGTAGTGCTTTTTGGGAGTACAGCCAGAGGGATGGGAGGGGTGGGTGCAAGAGGGGCGGGTCCTGCCCCATTCTTCACTCATGACCATACACACCGAGGCTCGACTTGGAAAAAAAAAGAAGAAAAAAAGTGCACAAAATGGACTAATTCAGTTATTCTATGGTTTACATCTGTAATAACATCAAAATGAAACTAACCTACTAACGTTACGAGTTAAAGCTGCTTATGGTGTCCTCTGTTACAATAACTACTAGTGTCGCAGTCATACAACACAATTATGCATTTAGGCTGACAAGAGAGACGACTGGGTGAGATCAGGGGGAGGGGAATGAATGTGGGAGTCTGCAAACAACTTTTGAATGGGACTTTTTTGTCTGTCAGTGCGTTATGGTCTCAAGTGTTCATTTGGCGTTTAGTTGTATCGGAGAGGATGGACGGAGGGGGGCGTGAGGACTGCTAGATACAAGTACAGGGGGTATATTTTTCTTGGTATTTTAATGAAAACATCCTCTTTGCAGTTTTGACGAGGAAGACTGACCAGTGATTGTGGGGGACAAAAAGTAGGATAGAGGATAGAGTGAGGAGAGTGGATGATATGATAAAAGCCTTATTCTGGCTCAGGTATGTGGAGACTTTATAGAGACTTTACAGTAGGGATGGAACAAGCTGGGTTAATAAGTTTATTTTTGTTCATATTTTTGGAAAAATGTAAAATGTGTAGATACCCCCCGCTCGAACGTAACATGTTTCTGTGTGAGGCTGAAGAGATTCAATGTTAATCCTCTGACAGTCCTGGGATAAAAGTTGAAACCAGGAAATTTTACTCGCAACCTTTGGAGTCTGCCAGTGGTTTGTTTGTGTATGTGTGTGTGCGCGTGTGCGTGTGTTCTTGTTGCTGCTGCGTAGGCAATGACGGAAAGGTTCCTGCTATTTTTCGTGGAGTGTTTCAACCCGGGTCTGTCAGGGAGGGCGGTCACCACTGATGTCCTGAGCATTTCTTGATCATGATTCAACTTTATTTCTATGATTGTTGTGTATATTTTCAGAATCAATAAAAAGTATGCACACCTTACTTTGGCCCGTAACTTTTTCCATGCACTGTTTTGTTGTACTTATATTGCATTTTGTATCAAATATTCGAGAAATCTTTTTTTCTCTGGTCGTCTTGACTGTAAAAGCAGCAGTTTGACGGACTTTTCTTAAGAATAAAAGCCCAAATCCTTTTAATGTCACATTTATGGGAGCTTATCTGCTTCCTGGGGAATCTTATCAATACAAGCTTATGAATATAATGATCATTCAGGGAAAAAAACATCTCACTGAATGTGTAAAAGATGTCCAGATTTACAAATATTTCTAAGTAATATGTACATACCAGGTAATATGACTAAATTGTACTGTTATATTCTAGTTATAGTCTATTGGGACTCATAAAATGTTCATAAAATGTTAAAATCTTAAAGACAAATAAAGAGACAATTGTAGCCCACAGATATTGCCTACACGTCTGAAATTAGCTGGGCAACAGGAAACAATAATGTGTCATTTTGTTGGCGTGGGCGCAGTGTTCAAATCACACAAACGTCACCAACCGGAGCTGCCAAGAATAGATCTGCGCATGCTCGGTGTGCACCACGAAAACCCCGCCCACTCCTGTGTTATTAATCGCAGTCGGCGCGCTTATTGGCTGCCCGGGCCCGTCCTCTCCATGTGGGCGGGGTCTCCCTGATCCCCAGTTAATCCACAATCAGCGGAGAGAAAGAAGCGCAGCGAGGAGTTGCCGGGAGTCTGCGGCGTCACTTTTAGACGGGAAAACTCTCTCTCTCTGCTGACAAATCACGCTGTAGAAGTTTTTTAGCATGAGAAGAAAAGTGTAGGTGAGTTTTTAGTAGGCTGGGGGGGGAGGGGGGGAAGGGGAGGGGGCTCCGGGAGTCCTCCGTGGTCTCAAACATGGATGTCTAACGGTGCGACGCCTCTGAGCGAGATTTACAGCTGCTTCTGCTCCCGTTTTCCGAGCTGAGAGTTTGAAGGGACGTTTTCTAGGTGAGTTTGCTCCCTAAAAGTACTTTTCTCCCCC
>CAESWR010000366.1:188331-202288 GCA_903171835.1 Mullus surmuletus
CCCCCCCGCCTTTTTTTTTCATTCCCCCTGTCTTTTCTTCTTCTTCCATCCCCGCTCCCCCTCATCCTGACAGGCGTAGTAATTCCCTCTCCACAGTGGCGTCTAAATGATTTCATCCTCCCTTGCCTCTGTCTTCTGCTGCTAATGATGCGCCTCGTTCCATCACACTTTGATGTCGACTACCACAGTCCACTGGTGTGTGTGTGTGTGTCTGTGTGTGTGTGTCGGGGAGTGGTGGAGGAGGAATAATATGTGAGCAGTTTAGGGGGAGCAGAAATGGGGGGGGGTGGGGGGGGGATGAATTGATACACCAGCTCCCCCTTTTCATGTGCTGTCAGCATGCTTTTCCATGATCAGCGCACTGCTCTTTTGAACCCCCCAATGATAGCGCCGCAGACGTGATCTCTGGAGCGCTCCTCAGGCGCTGTCAGCCCCACTGACATCGCACAAAAGACGTTTCTCCTTTACCTCTGTTTCAGAGGAGCCGCAATTACCGTTTCCCACATGATGCTGTCTGCCTCTCTTTGGTCTGGGGATTTCCCCTTTTCCCCTGTAATAGTGTTTGTGTAACCACGCGAATACAATACCGTACAAATATGCACGCGTCCTCTCAGAAAGTCTGCTGATATTGTTCAAGACGCATCGCAGCGAGTCACATCTGGATGTGCTTGAAAAATGGTGTCAATGTGCATTTATATGGTTTCTCATTAAGAAAAGCCATAAGCCAAACCCCAGAGGACTTGTAATGTAACAGTGGTGGTCGTATTTACAGTGAAGCAGTTCATGAATCTATTGGGATGAACACACACACACACACTAACTCAGTTTTTACACACTTGCTGAAGGTCTTAAAGGTCCTTGATGGTTTGTGCCGCAATAATACATCTGCACAGATTTTTCTGCTACACAAATCTGAGGCCTTGAAAAAGTTTTGAATTATCGGAGTATAATTCCAACCAAAACCCATTTTTCACATGTGAGCATCTCTGATATGGAGTCCAGGCCTTAAAGTCATCATTGAAAATACATCATTCAATGTTTATGTTAATTGCAGTTTGACTTTATTGGTAAGAAATATAACTCAAACCATCTGGTGTGTCACAGTCCAAACCACAGCAGGCAGCATATTACCGGATCATTGGGGTGTTGACCAAGCGGCAAACTCAATTTTGGGGGCTTTCATGGGAGGACACGGCTCAGTAGGTATAGTGGCTGTCTTACAACCAGAGCTGTACCAGATCTGAACTCCTAATGGCACCTTACCTGGTGACTTCCAGCTTAATTGTGTGTATGAATGGGTTAAATGAGGTAATGTGGTATGGAGTAGCATATTGTGATATAAATTCAGCCAATATACCATTTATTTACTATTTTTCTGGTTAGATGCCCAAGGCCCAAATTGCTTTTGCGATTGCTTGAATGGCCGTTTGAGGCTGCGTCCAAAAGTAAGTCAATACCCGCAGATTCCTGTTCATATTCCCAGTGCTGTGGGTTTCTACTTTCCAGAAAGAAAAACTTGCAGAGATGCACACACAGAGAATAAGGCCACTGGCTTCTATTTCCCAGCTTTTAGCCAGCTGGGTGTGAACTCTCTATAACCTAGCAAATCAAAATTAGTCTCAGGCTTGAAATGATGAATGGGTAAGTGGGCGTGGCCTCTTTTTCTGATTCAACACTCTTGCACTTGACAAAATGATGGGTGGTATACTGCTGGCTCCGCTTATGGTTGTGGTATTGTAGAATGATTTCCACTTTTGGGGTCGCTATCCCAAACTGGGGTTCTGCACTATTGCGACTCACTATTACAACGTGAAGAGCCGTTTAACATTACGTACTGTGCACTGGCTGTTGTTTTATTTTTCATCAGTTTTTTTGTCCTCACCGATAAGACCTCGACCACCATTTGTTCAAAAAGTCATTGAATTCATTATTGTGCCCAGACTTCACCCTAATGTTGGAGTCTCTACGAGAAAACAATGTGAAACAAATCCATGAATATCTGACATGGACCAAAACTTGGTCTTCATCATTCGATAATTTAAGTAAATTTAAGCCTTGAATGAACCCCTGTGTGACATGATTGGTAAGTGATTAACACTAGCTCCAGAGATCAACCATTTCAACTCAAAGACAAATTTTTTGTTGATGCTGCAGTAAATTAGGCATTTTTGAAAAAGCAAAAAAAGAAAAGCTTGACTCGTTTGTCCCCCAGTTTAATGCCTCACTTCTTAAATTTGACCAAAGAGGGTCTCCAGAGTATCATAAGAGGTGATACGGTGATACGAACACGGTCGCTTTCATCGTTAGATGCTGTAGGGTTAAAGACGCGGAGGAATGCGATATATACTTTCTCAGGAGTGCGCGGGAGTACATTGTCAAGATCGGAAATAAGAATGTAACCTGGATAAACTGTTTTCTCATAGAATCAGCACTTACCCAAGGTGAAGCTCTTTGTCTCACAGGTAATGATGCGTTCATTTTCCCCAGGAGGTTTTTTTCCACGGCCCGCTGGGTCGGCAGGTTAGTGTTTGACGGACCGCTTCTCCCCGTGGCGTCTATTTGATTCTGGGATAGTCACTGATCCTCAGAATCGGGCTCCACCTTTTCCTGCCAGGAGGGCTGATGGCCGCATGTGGTCAGCTGAAATTGTCCAGCAGTGCTGTATATTAAAAAAGATTGGCCTGGCAGCGTTGAGGAAAGAAGCCGGGAGTTATTCACCTGTTAAATGCCAGCATGCCATGCCATAGAACCTCAAGGAGATCAATAAAAGGTCATAGGCCACAGGTTTACGACTTGATGGATTTCGGCCGTTCCCATTTTCTCGTCGAGCTCAGTTGACTGTCTCCATTTCCTCTCATTTTTACGACGGGCTCCATTATTCCTTGCCATCTCTGTGGAGAAAATGAGGGATGACCTTGAGATATGAAAGAAAATTGAGAACAGAAGGTTTGGTTTTTTTGTTTTGTTTCAGCTGCGTTTTCGAAAACTTGAAGTGATTTTTCACCTCAGAAGCTTCTATAGGACTTTAAACAGGTGAGGCATCTTTTTAATCCATCCAGGTTTATGGATTTAGCGATCCCTGGGGTTACTTGCCTCTTTTATTTTATTTTGAAGACATTTCTCACGATTATTTTTTCTCGGTGATATGTGTTTCCATGCTCGGTGCAGACTGTTTTCATCTCGGTCCATTCCGCAGTTTCCGTGATTAATATTTTGTTTGCCAAAAGGCGCTCCTAAGCTCTTCATTTTCACGTGTCGTTCTCACCTGTGTTTATCCCAGCAGGAATAGATGTTTACAGTGGCAGGCGTGCGCGCTTTGATTCATTCTGCTTTGGCCTGTCACGGCGTACGTGTTTAATTCAACCATAAATAAACACCGGCACGGACAGGAGCTTATTCATCTCCAATAAGGAAATGGATTACATGGCCGTTTAAAACCCAATAAGCTTCCCCATCGCCGCGCTCTTGGTCCCTCTTGATTCCACTAGGCAGCCAGCGGCCTAATGAGTGAATGAGAAGCATTTGTCACTGCTGCCGGCACTAATAAGACTGTGTGACTTATTCATTACACACATAGATCTGCATTTATTGTTGCCGTGTCTGCGCCGCTTTGTCCGCGTCAGTGCCTCCGGGAGGTCATACATCCCGCTCAAGTGTGTCAGCTGTGTGATTTTTCGAGTGTGCATCACGTGTATGCATGTTAATACAAACTTTGAAGAGTTGAGATTGCTTTTTGGAGCTGACATGAGCATGTGTGTGTCCGCTATTATGAAGGCAGGTTTCATTAAGGCATTAACCTGAGAGGGTTAGGGGTTTAAATGTGAGGAAAGCAGGTCACGACGACGGGAGAGGGGAGTCGTTACCAAACAAATGTGTACAGCTATGAGTTTTGTCGGAGCAGTTGTGCATGTGTGTGCATGTTTCTTCAGTATATTTGTGTTAATTGTGATCGCTGGACTAGGCTCTTGAGAGAGCGTAGATGAGTGTGTGTGCGTATGTTTGAGGCCTAAATTAAACTGTGCATTAGTAACTGTAGGTGGGCATGAAGCTGTTGTAACTGGTGTGTAAATGGTTTATGTTATAAAGTTATTTAGGTCCCAGTAGGTTGCCTGTAAAAGCGCAAATGATGAGTCATTGTTCTCTGTCAATTGAGCTTAATTGTACCCACACACTGAACTAGTGTTGCAGCACTCCAGATTGGTCTTAGTTTTAGTCACCTGACCACTATTTCAAAGTTCTGGTCTTGTTTCAAACTTGAAGACATTTTCACTTGTCTAGTGCTTATTTAAATGACAAAGAAAATTCTCTTTCTGTTTTGTGATAATTT
Organism: Mullus surmuletus; assembly: GCA_903171835.1. NCBI lineage: Eukaryota > Metazoa > Chordata > Actinopteri > Syngnathiformes > Mullidae > Mullus > Mullus surmuletus. The sequence continues at coordinate 192,659 of CAESWR010000366.1, forward strand.
CCTTGATGTATTCAGACTTGGTCTTGTCTCTGTCTTGACCTTTAGATGTCTTCATCTTTTCATGGTCACAAACTAAAAATGTCTTGGTCTTTACTTGGTCTTGACCTTCAGATGTCTCGGCCTTGGTGCTCCATGGCCTTGGAAAAAGTCTTCACCATGGTTCATGTTGCCCCGCGGGTTCTTATTAACAGTCACTAACAGATCGGCGCTTTTTATTATCTCCAAAGGTGTCAGGGAATCAACAGTGGGTGGTCTGCTTATGCGCGTTTATGATTTATTCCGTCGACCCTGTTTATTTACCTGGCGCGAGAGGTGACGATGCGTTGTGTTTGTCCTGGGTGGGGCCAGGTGGTCACCGTCCCGAGTACCCGAGGATTAATGCGACCATAGCGTCATACCTCTCCAGCATCTCGGTGCGAGTGGCAGCGGGGGTGTGTGACGGATTTCATCACCTGGATAGATCCGTGTTAATGAACATTTTAATCATCTCGCCGAGTGCCAGAGTCGGCTGGATGTCCTCACGCCCGTGTTTCCTGGAGCTAAATTTGGAAAAAGCAACCAAATAATCACCGCTGTGACCTGCAAACATGTTTTTATGTAGCAGTAAAAGTTAGTTATCTTTGTGAATCGAGTTTTTATATATTTTTTGACTTGCTCAGGGTTTATGTTGTCTCAGATTGCATCAAAACTGAAATGTATCTGTGCTCTCTCGGAGATTAAAAGTGATGATCGATTGCTCAGGTAAGCAGTCTTGCGGATTTGCGCGCGGATAAGCCGTAAATACAATCATTAGCTGGTGTATACATATGTATGCGACAACAAGAAAAGACAGAATAGGGGTTTTCAACATGGCTGTTGTGTTTCTTTTTTATCACCACCACTCACGCAGGTGAACTTTATCCACGTTAATCGGTTTGCTTGTCAGGATCACGCATGAATGGAATAAACTCTTATCGTTGAAAACCTATGCACCTCCTCCGCAAGTATCAGTACCTACAGAAGACCTTGGACATTTGCTCCCAATTTTTTCTTTCAGGGGGTAAATCAGTATCAAATCGGGTCAGAGGAGAGCCTGCAGAAGTAAAGGGGGAATGTGAAACAGTGATGTGTCCAGGCTGAGGGACAGAATCCCCGAGAGCTGCTCCAGGTTCTGGAGAGAGAAACCTTGAGCTCTGATAGCTCAGGCTGTTTGAATTCAAATCTGTGCACAAACAAACACACATGGGCACACAAATGCCTCCAGACTTTACTTGTACTCAAAAATCATCTCCGATTTCACCGGGACACTCTGCCATCACATCCTTTTCCATTTGTTTATTTGTGTGGAATTGGCAGGATGTTTAATTTTTGGAAAATAGTCTCACGGCATGTTCTAAAATCACACACTTCCCTGAGTTTACTATGCTCTTCTTTTTCTTCTTCTTCTTCTACTGCTTAGACTCCTTCTTCTGCTTCTTTAAGCTGAAGAGCCATTTTTTTATATGGGCGTTCAACCGTTACTAGGGCAGTCTTGTTTTCAGGTCTGTTCCTGGAAGGCCTTTAATAACCTGCAGCACTATAGCACTTTCCTATTTTTTTTATGTATTGTTTTATGGCTTTGTTGTAAAGCACTTTGGATACCTTTCGGTTATTGTAAAGTGCTATACAAATAAAATTGATTTGATTTGATTAACTGCTTCTTGTTCTAGTGCTTCCACGTGTCTTCTGCGTCTTCTACTGCTTTTGTTTTTCTTCATCTGCTTCTTCCTATATTATCTTTTTCCTTTGACTGCTTCTTCTATATTAATATCCTGATTATTGATCCTGATTATTCATTATTCATTTGTGAAAAGAGATATGGACTTTCATCTATGTTATGATGTAGCATAATTGTAAATAAAGAGTACCCGAATACGTGAGCTTATGAACAGTATCTTTTTACGTCACTTTCACGTGAGCTAATACTTAATCATTTTTCAAAAATAAATATGCCATCACATCATAGTCCTCTCTGTGAGGTAGTGAGTGGGAACAGAAATTGTTTGAAGCTGCCACTGCAGGTTGCAGGACTCATGGGAAACCATGGCAACCACTGGGGAATCAAACAGTGTCATTTGCCCCCTAGTGGTTGGTTGATTGTAAGTTGCTTGATTTGAAATGCAGCAGCGCCATGGGTAGAGCACGCGTTTCAAATGTCAATATCGTGGACGATTGTGCGCATATACTCGTGGCAGCAAAATACTGCGATTTCGATTAGTTGTGCAGCCCTACTTCCACCCTCGTCTCCCCTCTGACGTATCTTGACCATGATTACATCTGGTCCCTGCACAGCTGCTTGCCCGCCTCACTTTCGGGCCAGCGATGGAAGTGCCGCTGTGTTTGCAGAGTTCGACATACAGCCACTCATCTCCTGCACGGCCGTCTGCTCTGATGATCACACAACACAGACTTACTTTAGCGTGATTTTCGAGCTCTACTGCGGCTGTTTATCATCAAAAGGAGAGTTTGAGGTCGTTTGCCGGTATTCAGAGTACACTTGCTTAGATGTGTGTGTGTGTGTGTGTGTGTGTGTGGCGGAGGGGGAGGAGGAGGGGCGTTTTTTAATTACAATTTGCAGCTGTACATCGCTTTCCTCCGGCGGTCTTGCTAATTTCCGCTGTCTTGTTGACCCTCGCAATGCACTCTGGGTAGGGTATTAGGAGACAGAGGGTTTGGCGGGGCGTCTTTCAGGAGCGATGATGTCACACACCTGGTTCGACCGATGAGGACATTAATCAGACATGATCCCTGACAAGCAACCCACGTGGCGTCCCACATGCGGAGCTGATAATGAAATCGCGGGAGCATCTGTCTCCGCCGTCCTTCCCCTCATTAGCGCCGTCTTTTCCCCAGCGCCCTTCGAGGTATTTTAAAGACACTTCTTGCTCCGCCCCACTCAACTGTATCTATGACAAATGCTTTAAGCTTTTGTAACGGCGACTCGCTATTACTTGTAGTGTACAGGACAAACACACTTCATGTTTAAAGAGGTTAGTGTGAATTGATTGATCTTGACAGTGTTAAGTGTTTAATTGAAGGACTTGTCAGCAGCACAGGAAGCCCTGAGTTTTCTAGTGTGGCGTGCCTATAGGGAAAATGGAGGAAAGGGTGAACATAGGATTATTGAACCAGGAGATCGTGATTAACTTACAATGAGAACATTGGAGCAATGAGTGATGAATTAGTTAAGTGTTTTTTTGCTGTGTGTGTGTGTATGTGTGAGAGTGGGTGGTAAGTAAAGCTGAAATTTACCCGCATGGCTTCTTCCTCTCCAGGGTGTTCGGGCAAAAGAGTTCCCCGGGGGTTTGGACACCTTTTTATTAGTTCTGGGAGGGAGGGGCCATGAGGGAGGTGAGCAGAAGGGGGTCATGGTTTTCTTTGGGGATACATTATTATTTGTAAGTACTTAGGGGGGGGTTTAGGTTTGTGTAAATATATTGATTTGAAGTTATATTTAAAGGGTTGTTTATGTATATATTGAATTTGTATATGTGAGTTGGGGTGTTTGGGGTACCACTGTCTTGTGGCGCTTGCCTGCACCTTACTAAGGAGGAGGGGGATATATAATGATGTGTTCTGGTGTAGTGAGAATAAAAGAAAGAAACTTGATGCACTGTATCCTGGCTTTGTCCTCTCCTCATTTGCCGCCTCAACCGCTTGGCCAGCCGTACACCATTAATAACAGGCTCATGCTATGAAATGCTGCCCTGATTAATTGCTAACCTGTAAACGTGCTTAGTTTGGCAGATTGAGATGGATCTTGTCTCCACACTGATTTATTAATTTTGATGAATACATCCGCGCCCGTTATATATCTATATGGTCGCAGTTGTCCGCTGTATTTTACATTTTCCCCCTTTGAGGGCTAATTTTATATTTCATGAGTGTTTCTCTTGATTTTAGCCGAAGCAGTCATAATTTTCGTCGAAGTAAGCAGTCTTTACTTTAACCCAATGGGCGAAACTGTGCTAAAGCCCATCGGAACATCGCCACATTGCAGTTCACTTGTGAGAACAGTTGAATAAGCAGATTGAAGAAGTGGGTGTTTAGTTTGTGGAAATGTAAAAGGATCACATTAAGCACATTTTTCATACTAATAGCTTCCCCGAAACAACAGGGTGTCAGTCAGACTCGACTGAACAGATGTTTTGTTTGGAATCAACATGGCCGTTCACACACACCGTTGTTGACATGAAATTGTATGAGATCTTCACCATCAGTGTTGTTCATCAGTAGTGACTTTTCTCCCACTGTGTTCCGTGAGCGGAGTTCCAGCCCGGTTTCTGTGTTGCAGAAAGTAGTTCTGTCTAGTTGCTGGGGTCACACAAATAAAGCGTTTTGCTCCAAAAAACATGTGTTCAAAGGAGTAATCCATTTGCATCAAGAATTCTTGGCCACAAAGAAGTCCACCCTCACAATCACCCCACATTTTCCATCAGCTGAAGGAGGAAGGAGACAAAAGAAGCACGCTGCAACGTGAGAGAAGACTCGTCGCAGCAGTCTGCTTCAGAGCATGTAAACACTGTGATGGTGCGCGGACTGATACGAAGGGAGGGAAAATAGATGCGAGGTCGGACTTTTTTGTGGCAAAGCGCTTTACCCGTGTGACCCCAGCAACTAGACGGAACTACTTTCTGCAACACCGAAACCAGGCCAGTGCTCCGCTCACGGGACGCAGTGGGGGAAAAGTTACTGCTGATGTACAACACTGGTGGTGAGGATCTCATACAACTTCATGTCCAAAAATCTGAGCCATCCCTTTAAGTGCGAGCAGTCGCCAAAGAGTAATTTTACACTTGCAGCGTTTTTTCTTTCCATTTTAAATGCAGCACTGCAATATTGAACCCGAGCAACCCTCACAAGGCCCTTTGCCTGAGTGGACCGATGGGTGTTAACCAATGGAACGGCTGCTTTCAACCTTCGACTCCTTGAAGAGTGGTGCTTGTTGTGATGCCCTCTGAGCAACATGCCCACAACGACAATGAGTGTAATATTTTACCCCTTACCTTTTGGGGTTTACCAGGCTAGCATGCTAATTTTTGCTGATTACCATGGAAGTGGGGGCCTATCCACAGTACGCTGCCAAGGTCTTGTGTTCCCAGGGCCTCTGTTCCCTGTACTCTCTCCTCGCAGGGTTCGGAGTACTGAGGTCTTAGAGGTCCGTATTCCAAGAAAATGATGTTGAAGAAAATGTGCTGGCCAGCGACACTTAGTTGCTGCTCAAACATTTTTAACCCAGGAGTTTTCCTCTCTTCTGCTTGATTTTTTTTTCTTTGAAACAAATGTGAACAGTACTTAATGCAGGCAGCTCTGTCTTTGCTGTGTCTATTGTGAGTAATGGTTGCATAGACCAGTGACCATATTAAGTTTTGCTAATCTTAGCTCATCCCCTCTGTGTGAGGGCTTACGCTCATATCTGTGTAAATTTAAGTGGACATTTAAGCTAAAAAAAATATTGTAAACGACTTGAATTTCACTTTCAAATTGTCCCCACAGGAGCAGTATTAAATCTTTCTTTTGTTATTTTTGTGGACGTTTTAAGACGCAGTCACCAATTGGTTTCATTATATATTGGATTTAGTTGTAACTGCTTCTCTCCATAAAAACTACTCATGGAATACATTTTTGTCTCAAAATGGCGCAAAGGCATATCAATGGAATTCTGAAATCAAAGATTTACACTGAGATATTTCTTATCACTGCAAAGCCCAGCAATCCCAGAAGGGTGTATTACTCCATGAATTATGATTTGAATTCAATGGTGAGATGTGAGGGACAAGAGAATGTATTCAAAATTTGGAAACTAATAACCAAATAATCCTGTTGGCTTTATACAGAGTCATTATCGTTGGATGTAGACAGATGAGCTCTTGTTCTTCGATCTGGGAGATTATAAACAGGGTGTAGAAGGACTGGAAATGTCAAAGCCAGAACCAATCACCACAACCGGCGCAGGTTCATCTAAGACCAGCAGGATTAAAGGTTCAATAAAACCCCAGAAAAATAAAGGCTGCACAAGAAAAAGCACAATTTATCCTCCTCACCAACATTTTTCTATTCATTCACCAGCATAATAATACTTTTGTGTTGGAGGGCCTTTCAAGAAACCCAACAATTCTGCACAATACCAAAATAACCGTACTCCCTGTCGAGTTTGGAGAGTTTTACTCCGTTTTGAGGGTTGCGTCTCGGCTTGATTACAAGTTGTATTCTTCTTCTTCTTTTTTTTTTTTCATATGTCTAACGCTTTGGATTTTGATATGAATATTTAGAGTCTTAGACATAACTATCCACACTTTCAGCCGGAACCCCACAGAGCCTTTGAGGAGCTGTCATGACTCTCCCTGGAGTAAGTGGCCACTCTCCATCTCTTTGTCGTTGCGTCATGCCGCGTTGAACCCACCCACCCCTTGGTGCTCCAAATTACTGGCAGTGTTTCTTTTCATCGGAGACCCTACCCTCACGTGTGATTATGTTTGACTGAAATGTTTCGCTTGTTAGTGAGCCACGTGATAGTGGCCTGGCTTTATAAACAACGTAATCCCGCGTCTTTGGTTGGATAGCGCTGCTCTGTACACCTTCAAAGACCTGCAGGCTTAGGTGCACCGTGATGGGGTGGGCTGGGGGTGTTAAGCATGCATGTGTTTGACAAGCTGGCAAAGTGAAGGATGGAAAGAAGCAGAGAACAATAAGTCAGCATAATCAATAATGTCCACAATACAAATTCCTTGAGCATCGACTGATCGTTTAACCCGATTGTTTTTTTGTCTGGCATTTTTGTCAAAATGGGCCGCATGTAAATCATTTTGGCTGTGTTAATGCACGTTATAATTTTTGTAGGAAGGTTTTGAGCTTGATGGATTTTAAGATTTCACTGTCCGTTTTTTTTTTTTTTAATTATAACTGTCCAGCACAGTGTATTTTCAGATTATATGAAATAGGTAGCAAATCCAAAATACATCCACAGCAATGATGTTAAAAGGCCTTATGAGGTCTAACATTTCAGGCAGTTGCACTCTGATTTCCCAGGTACTCCAACACATTGACAAACTTTGTTGTAAAGAGGCCCACTGACCATTAATACCAAATCTTAGTCTTTCCAGAGAAACATAGTCTGATATCAAAGACTTCCTCAGATGTATTGAAGGAGGTTCCTCTCCTACCATTTGGTCACAACAGCCTTTGTGCATAAGCATAAAATGTACAATGTTCTTATGTGATCTTAATAATTCACGGATGCATCCCTAATAGACTGTGTCCATTTTTTAATAGGTCAATAATACACTGTGGACAAATGTACTAAATGAATCAATTATAAATCTGATCTACAAAAAATCTACACAAAAACTAAAAGTCAGTCAAAGTTTTTTTTTTTTTTTCCGACATATCCCAAACTGGGATCGGAATAGGAAAATACCACATTTTTGGATGTATTTTTTGTGATCAGAACTGATACCCATTGTTAAACCCAAAATGCTAAAATTATATGTTTTTAGAGCATTTCCAGAGCGGCACGCATCAAACCGCAGCATTGATACATCACCTCTGAGGCGAGGGGTTAGCAGAGTGGGAGTGTGTGGAGTGGGTGAGTCAGAGAGCGGTGAAGATAATGAGGGAGGGAGTCTTGCTCTACAACAACCATCTAGTCTCCACTCCAGAAGCCTCTTTTGCATCGCTCAGACACCCGCGACGAGGCAAAGGAAGCCTCTCCTCAGGCCCCTCGCCGTGCTCCTCCCATTCTCCTCTCAGCTGGCGAGATCTCACTCCGGATTTGGAATACCGATGAAGAGGATGAAACGTGTTACCAAGGAGCAGCAGCAGCAACGGGGAGGAAGTTTTAATCGACAGTCGATAAAATCCAGGTGTGAACGCTGCAGTTTGTAGGGCAAACATTTAGCAGCACAAAGTGAAGAAGATGATACTAACAGGAAGTAGGAAGAATCAAAGCTTCATGCACTTGTGAACCCTAAATTGAAATGATGCAAGAAAGATTAAGAAAATAAAAATACAATTTCTCTTTGGATCTCTAACAGATTATGATATTAGTTTAGATCAATGCGTTTAGGGAGGGGATTGAGATTAATTTGACCCCCCCCCCCATGACAGTTCTCTCAGATTCTCTTACTCCAAATGAGAAATCTACTTTAACATAATTGGGTTAAAATCAGTGTGCCAACACATGCAAATTGTGTTATAATTGCATTATAGATGTTATTAGATCCTTTTGATTAAAATGTTCTAGAATATAAGTAAGAACAAATACTTCAGGGAAGCCAGAGTTTTCCAAAAATGTGAACTTTTGAAAAAGTAAAAGAAACTTTGACAAAACCTTTAGGATGATTTATGACTTCTCTTACACACTACCTCTCATTTCAGCAGTATTAAAGGACTAGTTCTACATTTTACCAAATACATCTAGCTGCTCTCCTGCAGTTAGAAACCAAGGAAAATATTTCAGTGTGACTTATAAACACGGGATATTTCTGTTCCAGAAAATATACTAATTTGTAAATCTGTGTAATCTGATTCTAAACAGGCTTATTATAATATTTGCAAATGCTTTGTCAGGAGAACAGTCTCTCTGAATAAACACACTTCATCCTGATTTCAGTGAAAAATGTTTAAATTATTTGTAGGATTGTGCAGAAATCAAGTCATTGATAAAATACTACCACTGCTAATAATAAAACTATTTAGGATTTCTACACTCTGCGATGTCTTCGTCACTGTCCTCGCTTTGCTGCTGTCGTTCCCCCTACAAATCGGGGGATTGAAGCTTAATTAAATATGTTTCAGTCACTCACATACAAAACCCATGATGTTATTTTTTTTCTTATCTTGGAATGAGAACAAAACTGCTGAACTGAAAAAAAAAAACTTTCTCACATAATGAGGATAACTAACTTGGAGGGAATCCACTCGGTGCGTAGGTCTTCTTCTGAGCCTTTTTGGACGCCCCTCCCCGCCACTCGAATCCCACTGTGCTGTAGCAAACTCAAAAGAAATGCTTGTTTTGTAAAAAAAAAAGCCCTTTGGAGTCTGGATCAAAAGCATTTCCATATCCACTCAATCTGTGATTGAAATATTTAATACTGGCACCGAGCCTCGCTGCTGCCGCCGCCGCCGCCACCGCCTTCCTCACTTGCTTTCATTCCCTTTACATTTTGTTCCTCCTTGTTTCCTCCTTTGCTGACACCCGCCATCTCTCATCTTTCCTCTACCTTTTTCCATTAATAATCCACGCTAATGCAGAGTGGACGTGGAGATATAAATAAAAACGCTGTATGTATATTAGATTGTCTTCCGGACCTTTGACCACAAGCAGCTACTAATAGATCGCTTCTTCTCTGCAGCCGCCATCACCACAGATGGAAAATATTCGGCGGAAGGAATAAAGGAAGCACAAAAGCACCCGCCAGAGTGTTTTTGCCACGTGCGCCTTTCAACGTCTGCATGTGTGAAAAGTGTCTGAAGTACTGTCTTTTTTTTTATGTCTCATAAATATGAATAGAGAAATACATGTCGGGACGTTTTCAGAGAGGCTGCTGATATCACAAGCGACGACCTCCTGGTAGCTCACCGCCTAATGTCGATGGCGTGTGTGTTTTTTTT
>CAESWR010000366.1:202396-232577 GCA_903171835.1 Mullus surmuletus
ACTTTGACAAGTTTTGTTGTCAAAACTCAGCTGCGCAAGTTGGTGGTTACGAACGAGCGAGCGGGAGCAGGTGCCGCTGATTGAAAGTCGCCGTCACCTCTTGTGATTAGACTCGTCTCGAACTCGAGTTTGCGCCCCTCATCTCCCGCGTAATTAGCTCTCGTGTTGATTAAATAACATATGCAGTTTGTAATGTTTGCTCGCCCAACGTCACTCTTCTGTCAGGTTTGGCAGCGGCTGTGTGATTAAAGGAAAGATGCGTATGTTTCGGATTTCTCTAGTACAACTCTGTCGGATACTGCTCTGTCACTTTAAGTAGAAGCAATGAGGGAAAAGGGAAAAAGTTCTATGTCTTCAGGAGCCCAGCAATCGGGAGGTGCCACATTTACCAATTTATACTATATGTTTGTATTTATTTCTGACTGATGAAGACTGTAAGAACCCACAGTCATACTTAAGGGCATGTATTCACCGCCGTGTCTGCTAATTGGCACCTACAATGATAATAACGGCTCTATAATGTAATAGTTCGTCTGTGTTGTGTACTTGGGTCTGAACGGTCAGACTGACCCCAAAATTCCACGGCTGCGACTCCGAAGTTAGATACGGCAGTAAAATAAAAGCATGCTGTTGCTTTTCAAATAAACAAATAGAAAACCTACAACTAGGATGACATACAAAACAACTTTTTTACTCGACTTACCACTTTTCAAACCATTCTATTAATCATCAGTTGTTCAGTTTTTTTAACTTTATTTTTTATTAAATGTATGTACGAGTACGTATGACAGTATGGGGGAAGAAAACAACAAACATAGAGAGAAAAACACATTGGGGCCCAGTAGGCTGAACGGCAACAATGAGACAGTACAGCACAGTGTTAGTTCCCTTCAGTTTGAGAGGTATCTTGCTGTAGGAGGCCACCTCACCTTAAAGACCTCAGACCGTAATTGTAACTGAGCAGTTAAAGCCTCCATTGTGTACATCTCCCTCAGCTTCTGTTTCCACTGAGCCACAGGAGGTGGCTGTGAATTCATCCATTTTATTGTCACCATTTTCTTTCAGTCATTAGGAGTATGTGTAACAGGTGCTTGGGGTCTCTGGCGTACATGTCTTCAGGAGTTAGATCGAGAAGAAACTGACTCAGGGGTGAATAGTAGATCAATGCGCAGAATTTTATCTATCTCGCTCTTTACCCCCTTCCAAAAACGAAGCAACATTGGGCAATCCAAAAATATGTGCGAGTGGTCGCCAACCATCCCACATTCTCTCTAGCAGTATATTGCGGCTGGGTCAGCTACAAATTTGGAAACCACCAAAGGCGTCTTAAGGAACCTTGTCTTCATCTTCGAGTCAAACTCCTTCCACATGTTACTATTAATACCCTTATGACATCCAATGCATATTGTTTTCCACTCCCCAGCCTCAATTATAACATTTAACTCCAGCTCCCACTTATTTTTGATGTGAAAAATATTGTCTAGTATATCCAGTAACAGATTGCTGTATATATGGGAAACATGCTTTTTGTTGGGTATAATGCAAGTTTCTATGTGTTATGGTGCATTTTTATTTTTATGTGTCTTGGAGATACGAGAATTGCTGTCAAACATTGTCACAAAACAACTGGCCACTTACCCTCAGGTCTCTGTCAGCCCATCTCTTAAAAGTGATATCCGTTGTTGAGGGAGGGAAATCCGGGTTTCCAGCGATTCGCATGGCCCATGAAAGGGCAACCGCTCCCCTGACTCTCTTTTGGACAGTCGACCACACTTTTACGGTGTTTCACCCACACATTTTGGATTACCAGTTTACTCCGGGAATGCTTGCTTAGAAACACTACTGCGGATAAAGGCAAACCCGGCAATGAATTCTGCTCTATGTTTACCCATCCTGCCTCTATGTCATTGTTAATCCAGGCTACCACTGCTGTTAGTTGAGATGCCCAAAAATAATATTTTATGTTGGGGAGGCTGAAACCACCCCTGGTGGAGAGTCTGTGAAGCAGATTCATTTTAGCAGCCTCTACTCTACCCAAAAGAGACCACTGCAGAACATCCTATCTCGCCAACTCATTCCTAAATGTCTCAAATATTTGTTTATAATTCGCCTTATATAGTTGTGTTACTTGGTGAGTGTGATCTCTAAATACCTGACACCCTGTTTAGATCTGCGAAAGGACACTATATCATCAAGCTGGCTGTGCCATGCCCCGGAATCCATCATCGCTTCTGATTTACTAGGATTAACTCTATAAACCGAAACTAGAAAATATTCTTTAAGATTAAGAGAAGAAGAGCAGGGATTGATAATATGTAGTCCGCGTATAGAGCGATTTTATGTTGGCGTCCATCTGTTATTCCTTGTATAAGGGGGTTGCTTCTAATAAGTTCCGCGAGGGGCTCAATGCTAAGAGCAAACAGTTCTGGCGAATGTGCATCCCCTTGCCTCGTCCCCCGTCCCACATCGAAGAAATTGGAGCATTGTCCATTAATTTTTAATTTAATTTTGGGTACAACACTGTTCGATTTAGCTTTCCGCAACTGAAAAGCCAATAACCTACTTACTTTATTGCTTTTTTTCTGAGCAACCTGAACACTCTTAATTTCAGTCTTAAGTGCAAGTCTCCTGGCTTTTCTTTGTTTTTTATTCTCGACATAATTTGAATGACGTCCCCTCATAATAGCTTTGGCACCGTCCCAAAAAACAGACGGAGTTACATCTCCGCTATCATTTATATCCGTATGTACTCTTAGCCGGTCACACAGTTCCTGCTGGATTAGGGTGTGATTCAATATTGAGACATTAAGTCTCCTGTATCTGAATTGTTTTTTTTTTCATTTAAATATATTTTCACCTTAATGGGGCCATGAGCCAACAAAGTTATGGGTTCTATCCCACACTCTATCATTCTATGTACATCAGCCTTTGAAACAAGAAACATATCTAAGGTGGAGTAACTAAGTAGTCTCTGTCTCTGGGATGATGATATCCGCATACATCGATCAAGCCCAATCAATCCATCATTCCCAAAACAGTAACTGATTTTCTAGTTGGAGGTCCCTTCTCAGCAGGCAGTCGTTCCATTCTTTGATTGAGTACACAGTTATATTCCCCCCAAACCACTATGATTCCTTCCCCTTTGTCCACTGATTTGGACGCTATTTTCTTAAAAAAATGTGGACTGTCCCCATTTGGTGCATACAGATTCAAGAATGTAAACCTATTTTTTCCCAATCGCACCGACCACCATGATGTATCTACATTCCTTATCCTTCAGTATTAAAAAAAAAAATCCTTCCGAACAGAATAGTAACCCCTCGTTTTCTCCCTCCCTCATGAGATGTGCTGTATATTTGTTCCACCCATTCCCTCCTTAATTTAAGGTGTTCTGCCTCAAACAAGTGTGTCTCTTGTAACATTTCAATAGAGCAGTGCAAAGATTTAAGTTGGTTGAGGATTTTCTTTCTTTTAATCAGACTTCCAGACCCTTCGTGTGGTAGCTAACCACAGTCAAACCATCCATATAAAACTGCTTTCAATCCTTGCTGTCATATGGCCTTGCATTCATTCTTGTAAGTGCCAAATGTACCGTTAACCGTCGTAAATGTCTTATCAATTGTCAAGGAAGTAACACAAAACGGAACAGAAACTATGTACAATTTACAATAAAGAACATCAGAAACACATCAACTTGGCTCCCAAGTCCTCAACTGGCCTATCTCCAGTAGTGACCAGTTCCTGTGTGGAACCGGGCAGAGGTTGGCGGAATCCCTCTGGGATAATGTCACATTGTGTAGCAGTCCCCCTCCGTCGGGTAAACCGTTGCAGCCCTATGATGCGACGAGTGTAAATCGCTCATATTGAGTCAATTGCAGCTGATGCCACAACCCAAATGACCAGATAATATGCTATTGTTTCTTTTCCGGCTCGACAAAACATACAGAAAAATAAATGTCTATAGAAATAATAATATAAACTTGAAACAAATTCCCAAAAATATGTATACATATATATATATATATGTATACATATATATATATATACCCCAAAAACACCCAAAACACCACTGTAGTAGGAGAGTAAGGAGAACAATTAACTTTAGCCCATCTAACAGAAAATTATCCACAGCTGTACATAGCTTACTCCCCACGTAATATACCCAGTCATTTCAAGGGAAGAAAAACCTGCAGACTTCTTCCGTAAACATGCTGACTTTCCACCCACCTCGTTTGGTGTTCCGTCTCTCACCAGAGAGTGTTTTTGAATAATAATGATCATGATAATAATAATAGTAACATTTATTTGTAGAGCACTTATCAAAACAAGGTTACAAAGTGCTTTACATGGATGTATATACAAACATACATAGCCTACATAGTGCAATAACACACACAACAGGGGCACTTACAAAACAGGGACCCAACATATCCCACCAAGACCAAGCACTGCGCAAACAGCACCAAGAAAAAACTCCTTTTTACGATCGGGATTGCAGATCCACGACTCAGGGTGGGTGGCCATCTGCTTTGACTGGTCGGAGGATGCGAGGGAGAAAAATATTCACTAATCAGATAGATCAACTCCTTTTTTAACTTGATGGGAACAATAAACTATTTTTGCTGTTCTGTTTATATAACCTGCACTGTGGTGTGGTAAACACAACACAGACCAATCAGCGGGTTTTGATGGATGGCGGGTAGCAGCGCAGTTATACAGCAGTCATAACGTATTCAGTGGAATCCCAGGGTGATGAGACCAGTGTTGGGGGATGCTGGCCGTGATTGATCCAAAGCTGACCTGCAGTGCTTATCAACCAGCGAACTCTTCAACGTCTGACCAAAACCAGTCTGTTAGACGCTGCCTCCAATTTTCTGCCACTCCAACCAATTTAACCATGGAAATCTGCATACAGTATGGCGAGCTTCTGTAGGTCTAGAAGGACTCACCTGTATGTTCTTTATGATGCTCTTTACACTGCATGGAGCTCGCCTGTATGTTTCTGCTGAAAAAAACAAAACAAAAGCATGAAAGAAAACATAGTCACAAGGGAGCAGAGCTAATGCTAAGCGAGCCAGCCAACTGAAACTGAAGACTTCCATCAGGGAGCTGCTTGGACGAAACCATGGCAGATATTAAATGTGTGGGTTTTCTGCTTTGTAATGCCACATGTTATTTTGAATACTTTTGTTGAACACAATTTGTTCTATCCATCTTCACTTTTCTTAGCTGGTGCTTGGTGCTGAAACACCAAACCTACCTTTTGTGCACATTGATTTTCTCTTAATTTGCCTTAAATATTTACAAACTGTTCCCACTCAATTTTTAAAAAACGAAGGGAAAAAAAACAATAGTGAAAACAGTATTGTTGAATCTGTTCTATATGCAACGTTGTGAAAGCCTTTGTTGCCGTGCTGACGGTTGAAGCCGACACAAGTCGAGGCATCAGTATGCTCGACGCTCTCTGTGTTCACTTGAATTTTTTATTCCCTTGAAGCATCAGAACCTAATGAGACAACCCTTGACAAGAACAAGGAGGACAGAATATCATATCTGATGTACTCTGCTTTGAATAATTAATACCAACAAAATATCATTATTATAAATTGATGCCTGGTGATGCGAGTGAAGATTCGCAGTGACATAAACTGAGACATTTTCCACTGGCATGATCCCTTTTGTTTTGGTATGATCGACGTTGTGCCAAGCTGAACCAGTTCTCACTGGTCGGACGGGGCCTCTTATGCACAGATGGCAGCGTGTCCACGAGTGTGTTTTCGCCGGCCACTGATGAGCCTCTGTACAGTGATAAGATGGGAAGTGTGCTGTGAAAAAGTTTGGAAAGATTTCTCACTCTGATCTGCCGTGGGCCGACCTTGCCCTCCGAGCCCGCGAAACACCAGATCATTGATTTGACAAAGACTAATGATAACAGTGATCGAGTGGGAAGATAGGGCAAGGAGAAAAAGCTGTCACAGCCAGCCTTTTTTTTTCTTCTCTACTTTTCTCAGACGTGGGATGAAGAGGTCTGAACCTGAGCTTGCGTTGGCCGTGCATTTGTACACTCATAAATGATGTATTGCTTCCTGTGGCTCTGACACGGTTTTGATCATCCACAACTGCGATCTCACTTGCTTGTATAATGTTGGGGATGTCGACATTGTAGAATTTCTTGTGGCTATTATTTCAAACCCTTATTTTAAAACTTCTTAGGGCAGGGGTGGGCAATTATTTTGTCTGAAGGGCCACATTGGGTTTTAGATCTTGATGAACGGGTCAGCCAGGTGGAGCCAGTCATACCTGTGACTGGCACACACCTGGCAGAACCATTGTATATTATGTTATCTATTCATTATTTGTTTATTCTATGTTTCTTATTTATCTTATGCTCAATTTTACGTTGTCGTTGTTGCCTGCACTGAATTGGGAACAAAATAACGTTTTCTGAATCTGAAAAGTTGTACCTCATTGTAAAGGTGACTAATCAGGCTTTGTGATGTTTTCAAACTTTCTTTGAGGGATTTTGGCATATTTTTGGGGGACGTTACCCACATGTTTAGCTGTGTTGCTCATTGCATTATTGCACGATCCTTACAAGTTGTACCTCATTGTAAAGGTGTCTAATCAGGCTTTCTAACGGTATAAAATGCAACATAAATCGGTTTTATTAAAAGGGAGAAATGGTTGACTGAAATAACATTTCCGAACTTTCTTTGAGGGATTTTGGCACATATTTTTTAGGGGGCGTTTCCCACACGTTTAGCTGTCTTGTTCATCCAGAAATGCATGAAACTTACAAGTTGAACCTCATTGTAAAGGTGACTAATCAGGCTTTCAAACGGTATAAAATACAATCGAGTTTATTTTTTTCCTGTTCAAGCAATTGATTGATTAGGGAGTCTTGCGTGAAGTGACACCATTGTTTTGCAACAATGTCATTGTATTTTTAAATATTTGAATATTACCCACTGCGTAGTTTCGGAGGACTGAATTTGTGCCGAAGAGTAATGAATCCGAGTTGCATACAGACATACCCGACAAGCACCGGTTCGAGCTGCTCGATATATTGAGCAGTCATGGCGGAGCAACAGGGAAGCTCAAATGATGTGAAGAATAAAAGGTTTTCCTGTCAAAAGGAGGCAGGAAGTCCAAGAAGATGTAAGATAAAGTACTCGGTTACACAAGTAGTCCACGGAGGTCACACAGAGAAGCGGCTTTGATATCCACGCCACTGTGTTGTTATACCGCCTTCAGGAGAACTGGAAAGTCCAGGATAGCCAGTGGAAAACGCGGCATGTAAGACATAAACATGGACACGGAGGACATTTGTTGTGCGACGTCAGACAGGTGACTGTTGATATAGTCGGGGTATATTTTTGTTTCGATGGCATTGCTGGTGTGCAAGAGCTTCTGGGAAGTCAGTTTGTCATTATGTGAACACAGTTTTATAATTGGCGACCCTTTTCTGACCGAAAATGTGTTCTTTTTATTTCAAATTGCTCGGGAGTCTTCAGAAAAAACCTGCAGCTTGACAGGAACAGTTAATGACGAACAAAAGCAGGGGTGGGCGGAGTGGCCGACAGTTTTAACATTACTTTAGGAGAGGATTTGACTCAAGTAAAACGTAAAAACGTTGGGATTTATGTCTACAATCTTGAGTATTACAACACTAGCTTCATAACACTGACATCGACCTTCAAATTCGTAATATCCCAGACAATCAAAGTCCTCTGACGACCCACTAACAAGCTCTGTCTCGGCGTGTCCTCCTGTTTCTCCGTCCAACTCCTTGTCATCACGTCTGCCTCTCGGCCTCGCTCTGTCCTTCACATCTCTCCCCCGTCTGTCTTCACATCCCTCCCCCTGTCGCCATTTCTCGGCTTTACCTCGACGCTCTAAAAGAGGAAATGTCTGAATTGATGGCAGCACGAGAGTTTTTTTTNTCCCCTCCCCTCACGCTTCCCTCTTTTTAATTTTATTTTTTTTCATTTGGTCCAAGGTACTGAACACATTTCTAAATCAAAGGATTGCTCTTATCAACTCTTGAAAGAAGGAGGAAAAAACCCACTCTCTTCTCCTCCTCTGTCCTCCAGATGGGAACATCAATTCTTAATGCTCATTCTGCCACGATGCTCGCCGTCTCCCCCTCGGGCGAACAAAAACCGGCGCAGGGCACCAACTCAAACACTCGCTGTCTCACTTTGCTCCTCTCAAACACCTACACAAAGATCTTGTCTTCTCCCTGTTTTTTTTTTATTTTTTTTAAATAAACCCTTCAGAGACACCCAAGCTAAACCCTCATTAAAAACACTCCACGCGGTGCTAACACATCAACGGATGATTAATAACGTATTAATATCGAGCGGCAGAAGAGCTGCTCTCGCTCAAACGAGGCAGTCGCCGGGAAGATTGGCAGCCTCCCATGGCCTCTGCTGTGTGTTTTACATTTCACGCTTATGGGCTTGATTTTTTTCAGATCCTGGCGTCACATTTTTTGCCAGGATGAGGGATAGGTTTTCATGAGTACATCATGAAAAAAACAGTTTGTCCAGTTTAAAAAGCTATTTTTAAAAGCTTTTCTTTAAAGTATAGCTTGTCTTTGGAATAATGATTTGTTTTTGTTTTTTGTAGTGCAGGCAAGTCCACTAACTGATAAACAGAGCAGAGAAACTGAGAAATCCACTTGAGAAATGAACACAAAATACAACAGTTTTAGTTACACAACAACAAAGTCCCAAAAAAAGTGAAAATGTCACCAGTCCAAATGATACCGTGACAAAACAAACAAACACAAAAAACCCCATACAAATGGCTGTCCCGATATCCATCAGTTCATTGGCAGCTAATGTATTCCGTTCATGACCCTTTAAGGCTGGGTATGCCAATGGGGACCCACGGACTAAGTCCGGACCCAGATTTCCTTGTTTTGCTGTTATTTTGTTGAAAATGCAGATCCCATTATTTTAAGTGAGTACATTAACATTCCTTTAACTTTGATTTATATAATTTATCATTGCACGTAGCCCTTCTCTCCTCCAGTCTAGAGTTAAACTGAAAATAAGTATTGTTGAAATGCTGTTGAATTGTCACTCAATTGTCTTTCTTTGTCATTGATTTAAAACTGTACAGATGTAGATAGAATAACTGTACTACTTCAAAATGAAAAATAATAATATAGACCTGTATATTTATGCAACTTGCATAGCTGCAGACATTTACATCAGACAACTTTTACTAGGTGGACCTTTTTTGATTTGTAATTGAAGAGCTCTGGTTTATAAGGTTAAGACATCAACCATTTGACTAACATCTTCGTTCTCCCTTCTTTCACTCTCGTCTGCCCTGCACAACTTGACCATATTCTTTCAAAAATGCATTCCGGCCTAAAAATATTCCAGGATGGTAAATGCATTATTTTAAACAAGAACTCTGGTGATGTTCAATTCCAGGAGTGTTTTCAAATGTTTTCTCTGTTGTCTATCTGGCTTTCTGTTAAGGGGACTACATAGAAAACTTTCCAACTGAAATGAGCTAAAACTTGGTCCAGTGTTAGGCTACGAACTAAGGAAGAAACTACGGTTGCGTCTTTACATTGATTTTGTACGTATTCTTGTCACATTTTTCGCTTGAGTTGTTGTCGGTGTGGACGCTGCTTAAGGGGTTCCAAGTGGTTATTGATATGGGCCAATGTCAGTCGTCTCTGGGGGGTCCCCCTTCCAACTCGGAGACCCTCGATGATTGCCTGGGTGGCCTGCCCTGTTGCAATGCCTCTGCTCTAGTTAACAGAAAAAATCTGGACATATTAATTGATTGGGAACTAATCTGCCAGCTAGGCAAATCCACACAGCATTATTCCTTATTTTTCATATAAATGTTTCCATAGTTTTTTTTAAACTGGTGGGGAACTCAGTGTAACCCCCAGGGCAACAATCCACGTCAGCGATAAAACAACTACAATGTACGTGTCAAAGCAGCAGTGATGTACGTTGGCGTCCCTCTCCGCAATATTTCTTTACTTTGGCAGGAAGATGAATGCTGCTATTTCTGCAACAAAGTAACAGCTCTTCCCAGAAGTTGACCTTTCAATTTTTTTCCATCCCACAAGGGTTTCAAACCTTTCGTTTCTCCAGGGGATGCTGGCTTTCATGCGCTACATCTTCAGGCATTCAAGTACAGTTCAGTGCAATAAGTCTGGGTTGCGTCGACTGTACTTTTGCGAGGTGACACAATTGCCCCTCATTACCTCCTGGTGCCTGTATTTTTTAAATCTAGTTCAGAGTTCAAACTCTCAAAGTCCCATATCTAAATTTGTAGGCCACATGACGGCGGGACTCTCAATTGCTTCCTGTAGTTATCTTCTAATTGCGACACAGAGGCTTCGCTATAACGTAGGTTGTTAATAATTTGACCCTGCCGAACCTTTCATGTTGGCAATCAGCTTTAAATGGGGGTTGGTCAGTGGGCGGCTCCCGGTTAACTGCTACCTAAATAGTGTCTCTGAACAGCCTGAGCCTCTGCAAATGAATGGATAATGAGATCGAGTTGGATGTTAAGCAGCGCAGGTGTCCTTAAGAGCATAGGCACCATCACTACAATAACCCGAAAAAGCAATTAGACTTGAAAAAATGGGTGCTGCTGCGCAGCGTGGTCGGAAGTGAAGAGTCTGAAAGAGAGCGTGTTTCAAATCAGCATTTTTGCACCACCTAAACTGGATTATCACTTTATTTACTCGTTTCTCCTGTGCACGGGCAATTTCAACACCGCTGGAGGAGATTTGCATCTCTAATCTTACCCATTAAAAACTGTTGTCTCAATTTTGTATGCTTTTAAAGACACCCCTAGTCCCTTTTTTCCACACTTAAATGGTGTAACGGTGAGAACATAATTTATTCTGTGGACCAGATTTGCTTTGATCTACGACCGTCCGGCCTCGCATTACTCAGGTTTGCGGATGTGGCGTCTGTTCTTTCAGATTTATAGTGGAGTACGAAGGAGCAACCCGCTCCTAGCGCTTTTTTGGAAGATTTTCTCTTTGTTCCAAAAATTAAACTTGAAAGTCTCTTTTGTTTGTTCCGTCAATACAATTGATATTCTCTATTTGGCAGACTTTGGCTCAAAGAGAGGCACAGATTGGCGGCCATAGTGCAAACCTTACCTTTGGAGTTCTTCGTGCGATCTCAATGAATTTGAATGTGAGCGTTTTTCAGCTTTGAAACAGTCGCACATGCTGGAAAACATATTTTGCGGAAAAGGCAGCTCAGTCTGTGTGACTTCCTGTTTGCGATTGGCCCAGCCTGGTTGAAAGTAATGAAAAAGTCATTTCTAGGGGCTTTTAGCACTAGATGTTGCCATGAGCACCGGCATTTCAGACCAAAACAAAGGGGCAGACCTCTCCACTCACTTCAAGTTTAGCTTTAGCTTTAGCAGCTGGTTGGGCCGCTATCTCTCTTTGTTTCGAAAGTGGTTGCAACAGACTTTGCAGAGACTCTAACATTAACAAAATTAACAAAATACCCAAGCTGAATTAATGCATGAAATATTGTACAGAGCTTAAATGATCTCAACGTGTGCATAAAATCTACAGGTGTAACTTTACAGCCAGTGAAGTCTATTATAGTTCAACAGACAATAACTTATAGCAACGACCAAGACGAGCGAATATTGTTGTGACATAGAAAGAACAATGAGCTGGTTGGTCTTTGCCTTTACTCAGAGGGTAAGCAAACCTGTGTGCAGATTGTACAAATGTTGCAAAACCGCTCTCTCAGGACAGTCGAAGTTATTAATTCTTGCGGCTGCAGTTTGCATAAATAACATATTACCACAAAAAACATGTAGTGAAACTGACAAAGGTGGCAAATCGCAAACACACAACATGAATCCTTTGGGTACCCTTGGAAATAGCAGGGTGGTGTTTCCTGTCGTTTCTATGTATTTTAGTGTGTCTGCGGTTCACCACAGAGGAAATCATCATGTTGCAGCATCCCTCAGCAGAAGCAATGTTTTATTGATACATGCTAATTTATCGATAGAGCTCATGATAGAAATGAGGAGAGGCCTCCAGTTTTTGCTGGCGGGGCGGCAATACGGAGTAACAAATACAACAGTAGGCTTTGCTGTTCTAAAATAGGTTGTGTACCAAACACTGAGTGGATCAGAGGGAATATAATCCCGTTTGCTTTGATGCATGTTGCCTGTTCCCCCTTTGAACCTTTCTGACCTTCATATGATGCCATAATGTGAGTTGTGGTTGATTTTTCAAGTAATGACTGAACAGCTGATTTTATATTGGATAAATACCCACAATACCCGAGGAATGAATCCGCTCATCTTGAAGTACATCAATTTGAGGATACATTGGTTGAAGTTAATGTTCTGTGGTCTCTGCGACGCCACAAAACCCTGGCGGCCACAATTTCAGAATCCATACCCAGATTAAGATAATATATCATAAATAATTTTCTCATAGGATAAAGGATGGGAAGAAGGTCAAGTTTACTGTAGCTGAGCTGTGGTTCCGCTCCAGGGTCCTTCCGTTAAAGGGAGTTTTTTCTTGCGCTGTGTCGCCAAGTGCTTACTCAAGGGGAATTTGTTAGGTCTCTATATATAGACAAATATTCCAAAGCATGGCCTAGACCTACCCATTGTTAAAGGAGCTTTGTAGGATATTTGGCCACTAGAAGTTGCCGAGAGCACCCTCATGTCCGACCAAAACAAAGGGGCAGGCCTCTCCACTGGTTTTCATTTTAGCTTAAGCTTTAGCCTTAGCAGCTGGTAGGGCTCTCCATGCCAAACCAATGTTGACTCTTGGCTTCTGTCTCCCTCTGTTAGAACTTTGTTTGGTGAAGGAACCTATTTTCTCTGTTGGAACGCTCGCCGAGCTACTTGATGCTACGTAGCGATAGCATCCGCTCTGCTCTCGTAGTGCTTGGTCATTTCCTATGCTAGTGCACGTCTATATATGTGGAGAGAGGACTACATTCACCAACATGCAGTCAATTCAGTAACGGTTTTTCTGTCCACAGAAACAGAAGGAAAAGCCCGGACATCAACAAACACAAAGGGAGTTTTAGCGCAGTCAGTAATTAGGACGCCACGACACCCCCATTCCTTTAGATAGCTAATAGTTGCCTGATGCTAAATTAAGGCATAAAATATCACTTAGAGCACCTTTAAAGTGCAAAATGAAAGTGTGATGTATCAATCTAACATTGATGTCATTTCACAAGCTTAAATTGTAACATTCCACGAATTAATTTCGAGGTGTTTTAAACAAGCACGTGTTTTAAACAAGCACGGCTGAGAGTTGCAGACTTATAGAAGCTCAGAAAGCGAGGTGTTACTGCAGTGTTTTTTCCCTCCGACAAGTTCATTTAGACGTGTTGACCAGGAAAGCATATCTCTCCTCAACATGTTAGAGTGTGTGCGCCTCTGTGTCGGCACCTGCAATATTTTATGCCTTGCCAAACATAAATGCCCTCTTGCCGCCTGATGTGAGCGCTTCTGTAAGTCTCTTACATGACCGAGCATTGCGCCCGTGTTTCACTTTGTACATAAACGGATAAACATGGTATACGTGATTATTGTTTTAAGTAAAGCAGCGCGCGTTTTGCATGTGTTTAGCTTGGTAATTTATTTATTTTTTTTATCCACGCATGAGTGTGTTGGGAGTGTGCAGGAGCTCTGTGAATGCTTAATAACTCTTTTAATAGGTTGCAGTAGATTGAGCTGTGATGCTTCCCAGCTGAGACGTTTTTGGGTCAGAGATTTTATTTTTTATTTATTTTTCCCCCCTAATAATTGCTTTGATCACAGGAATAATTAGGTTTTTCTTCCTTCCCTCTTTTCCCACCCCCGCGTGCACGCGTTACCTCCACCCTTCAGCGGGAAGCGAGGCCCGACTGAAGGTGGAAAGATTGAAGTCCGTCTGAAGAAGAGCCAACAACACGGATGGAGGTCAAAGATTTGGAGGGAACGCAATCCTCATAAAGCAAAAAAAGCAAAAAGTGAATTTTAAACAGAACATGTGCCTCCCCAAGGCAGAGTGTAAAGGGATAATCACTCTCTTGAAGCTGCTTGTCTAACTATTTCTATTTGTCGACAAGATAAGAGCCCGCTGTGCTCAAGGTGGAGACTCTAGAAACTCAGATTCAATTGAGCATCCCCCACCTGGCCCCCCCAGAGTCCCTTCCTTTCGTCTTCGGAGAGCAATCATATCCTGCTGGCTGTCGGAGGAAAGCAGACTGGCAATTATTTTGTTTCTTTCATTAATGAACGGCGGCAAAAAAAATAATTTATATGGCTCCCTGTCCTTTAAGTACATGTTTATTGCAGCTACTTTGTCTCTTGAAGTGAATAAGTGCACAGCTTGCAGAAAGAAGCTGGAAATATGATAACAAAATTTTAAGAGTTAGGACCACCGTGGCGAAATGGCTTTTTTTCCCCCTCTCTCAGAGTGTTGACACAAGTAAGTTTCCCTGCACAAACTTAAGCCATCAAGGTACTAAATATGCAGCGTATGAGGAAAGTTTTTCGCACAGGTATAATTTTCTGAAATGAGATTTTTCACGGACCGTGAGCTGTCGTGTTCTCGAAAATATGTGCGTCCGTGCGTGCCTGGGTGTGTGTGTGTTTGCCGTTTTAAAGGAAAGCGCCCACTTCTCGGTGCGTGTTTCTTTTTAATGTGCGATGCGCTCTTGGGACGTGTGCGCCTGTGATGCTGACAGTGACAAGCGCACTGTAATCAGTGTTTTGTTCTCACTCAGATTATGTGAATATTTGATTAAGCTCTTTACATGCCCTCACATTCCCCATTAATATTTATCAAATCATTCCAGTATGCATAATCCCAATATTGATCGCGCTCCCCCTCCCCCCTCATGCGCTGTGTCCCGTCTTATCTTTCTCATCAGAGCAGCCTCGCGTCTCGCTGCGCCGCTCACATCTCGCCGCGCTCTCTAACCTCAGCGAGATGCTGAGAGGTGTGAAGGCACAAACAAAGACTTTCAGATTGGAGCGGATGATAAAACTTGAATAATCCTTGGGGGGGAAACTGGGTCACTGTAGAACTGAGGAACAGGACACAGTTGAGCCCCTTTCACACTGTCGAAAATCAGCATTTGGACACGGGTCAAACAATCGCCTCTAATCGCATTAACCCACTAATTTACCTGATGATGTCAACGTAACAGACCGTCTTTGCCTTATCGGTCCCAAATTCCACTCGTTGGTGACGTATGATGTCGAGATTGTACAGAGCAAAGCGGGCATCAGAGTCAACAGAAAATAGCATTGGAGGTGGCCGTCATCCAGGTGGCTCTCTGAGAAGGTGTTGGTGTTTCGCCGCTGGGAAGTGCAGGGAAGAACAATCATGAGGGTCGATGACATGACTGCCCTTTTTTTTCACTACTAAAGGAAACATTGTCAACACTTTACAATACTGGTGAATGAATAAGCATGAATTATTGTATTAATCATGATATATTAACCCTTAAGGGTTCCTCAATCATCCCTCAGGTTGAAAAACGTCCCCTCCCTAAAAACTGCTGTAAAATAACATATATTAATATTTTTTCCACCTTAGATGAGTGAAATCTTTTTAACTTCAGCCTGGTAGGAAATACAGGATGTGGTGGTCTTCCTGCTGGGCATTTCTACCTGACGCACCTCCTCCAGTGCCTTTGGAATGCTGGTGTATCTGGAGCACTTTGAGGGTCTGACTTGGGTCATCAGCTGGGGACCACCGGTCATTGATGTTTCGCTCCTTTAACCCCAGGACATCTCCCGGTGGCGGAGCGATGGCTGGGATTACTCCCTGCCAACCCCGCTGATGCACTACGTGCTGCTTGGCCCCCAAGCTCTTTTCCTTCCTCTGCAGCCACAGCCAGAAGCTACCCTTTTCCGCCACCTCCGCCAGCTCCTTTGTCGCTCTCTGATGGCTAGCTCCTGAGCACCCCAGATCTCGAAGCAGGGGAGAGGTTGAAGAGCTGACAAAGCCCCTGCACCCCACCTCAACAGGGCATATTGTGGCTTTCAAGCCCGCCTCCCTGCACTTGGCCGCCAGGTCTGAATACTTTGCCCGTTTCCTCTTGTGCGAGGATTTCAGTCCCCCCTCCCATGGAACAGTGAGCTCCACCAAGAGGACAGTCTTGCTGGCCACAGACCATAGAACCATGTCTGGCCGTAGTGATGTTTCTGCGATCTCCCTGGGGAACTGCAACTGTCTTCTGAGGTTGACTTTCATGTTCCACTCACTGCTGGGTGAGAGGAGCCTTCCGGTGTTTGATGCGCGGGGGGCAATGTTGTTCTCGCCTGAAATAAGTATGTCAAGTATTCATTATTTTGGGGGATTTTAACCTTCTAAATGCCAGTTTCTTCATGCATCTCCACAGTATTTTAATTGAAAAAATTACAAAAACTCAAATAATTCCATAAAATGCAATTCAAGGATTTGATTATTATTTTGTATTAGAACCACAGATGGGCAAATGATTAACAGCAACATTGAATTAATCTTTCTGCAGTCAAAATGGCTTAAAAATAAAGAAGTGTCTGGACAAAAAACATCCCCAGGAACTCTTAAGAATACATGCATAATTCAACATCAATAAATGCATGAGTCATTAGGAACTAAGTTATAAAGTAATATTTACCTAGTTGCGTAAAATGTTGCGTATGATTTATTACTAAGGCCTTCGCCCATTGATCCATTACAATGATTGATCAAGTATCAATTAAGTGCATGTCCACACTTTACTTCCAGCAGCACGCACATTATTAGTTAATGGTTATTTGCTTACGTTAAAAGTTAATGTCCTGCAACTTAACGAACACTCTACAACAAACAACTTACTATGGTTAATTAATCAATGTAACTGATCGATGAGCAAGGACTTACTTGATAAAACATCATGTGCGCCTCTGTTTTAGGTAATTACTTCATGACTTAGTTAGTTAGTTATTCACTTATCATGAATTATGCATTCATTTATCGTGATTAGTGCATTACTTTACGTTAATTAATGCTTAATTAATGCCCCCCCCCTGAAAATTCGCATCTCATACACACGCTTTGACTGACGGATGGAGTGAGGAAACACATGCAATTCTGTTCATTTAGACGAAGATATGTTTTGTGTCTCCCCTGACATTTGTTCAGAGTTTCAAACTTAACACTGACATTTCTGTCTCAGATTATTCGCTCATCCCGACCGTCAGCCCAGTGAACCCATCAGTAATGACATTGACACGGTTTGTACGAGGGCTGAGTCCTTCATTGTGTCCATCATCAGATTTAATTGTCTCCAGTCCACGCCAACCTTTGTGTTTAAAAGTGTCTGTGAAAGAATCTACAAACAAATTTCATGATTGTTGATCCCCGAAGGATAAATTAACGCCCTTTTATACACGGAGGAGAGGTTTCTTTTTTGCTCCCCAAAGCGGTGCTGCAAATTAATTTCAAATTGTATTTCAAAGGTATTGATACTTTATTGATACTTGAGTTTGGTCGTGAACAATCAGAGAGAACAGTTGGGTTCCTTGTTGCAATGCCTGAAGAGAAAAAAGAAAGCTTTTAGATTTCTCTTCAAAGGTTTGGGACATAATTTGACCTTGTGTGTGGTACGAGAAAGGATCTTCCGCGGCAGGAGAAAAAGTGCTCGCCTGATGGCAGAACTGGCAGGATTTTTTTTTTCCTTTTCTTTTTGTGATTGAAGCTATTCTGGACACTTTTAAGAACAGCGACAGGAGAATCCCAAATTGCACCTTTGTAATGAAAGTACACACAAACAAGATGGTTTCACATTATAGGTCGGGGGGTGAGGTGGAGGTGGATTTTGAGGGCACAGCTCACCATATCCGATTTTCACTTCACGATTATCGTGAGCAAAAAATGTCACTATAACAATATTATCACTATACCAACAAAAATTTGAATAATAATTGTACCGTTTTGGCAGATTAATTGCAATCAAAATAGCTGTCTGAGATGTTATAAAGACAATATGAAAACAATAGCTGTACAACTGCATACAAAAAGTAGGCTGTTTTCAAATGGCATTGGATCATTTACACAATATTATCATATGCACATTTTTGACATGATATTGAAATTTTATATTTTGATTCCACAATTATCGTCAATACTGTTATATATTGCGACAGCCCGAGTGCTGGTTGCTTATTTTCACGCCTCCTGACTCGTTTGTTTCTAAATCAAAGTCTTGTTACTCCGTTTGAGAATCAGCTTGTGCCGTGTGTGTTGTGGGGTGAGAAATGAACTATGAACGATTAGAAAATGAAAGAAGATTGCTCCTGATTAGCACTCGTTAATTAACTCACTCAGCCGCCTGCCTGCTCCCTAGCCAGCCCATCAACAATGTATGGTGTGTGTGTGTGTGCGCACATGTGTGTGTATGAGTTTGCATGCTATTATGAACATAAAAAGACACATTTTTCTCTTTTCCTCTTTGATTTTTGTTCTTGTCATTTTTGGATTTCCTCTTTGATGTCCGTGTGGCGCACGCCTTTTTTTTTTGCCGGATGTGCAGCCATGTGAAAAATCTTTTTATTCATTTTCCATCACTATGCAGGTTGGGGAGCGACTGGCCTTCACAACACGAACGATTAGTGGCGTGAGACCGCAGTAGCGCGGCGGCACAAGCACAGCATGGCACTAAGTTAAATTGAACGGCGATGAATGATTGATAAGGTGAAAAGGGACTTAAAGTAGAGATGAGAGCAAGACAAAGGAGGAGGATTTCAAAGGTAAAGTCAGCGAGCGGAAAAAGGTTGAATTCATTAATGATCCGCAAAGCGGGGAGTACAGGTGTTTAGAGTAAAGATGCAGGCAGATCGATACAACATGGTGCGGGGGGCTCGGCTTACAAGTTTTTTAGGTGAAAGGAGATGAAAGAAAGTTTTTAGGAGCACAAAAACAAAGAACAAAGCGAGGAAGCAGGAGCTCGAAGGGATAAAGCAGGGTTTTTTTGTCTTCTTTTTTTGGTCTTTTTTTTTTAAGAAGATCAGATATGGAAGACGAGCTTCAGAAGAGCCCCAATTTCACAGCGGTGTGGGTGCCGCGGGTCTGTGCCGTTCCGCCATTACAAGGAGCGCTTCACTTGATTGCACATTAGTCCTGTCGCAGAGGGAGACTCGGACATGTTTTATTTAGCAGGCTCGCCCCGGATTGTGGAGCGCCTCGGCTGCGGCCCAGGTGGTCATTTGTTTGTTCGCCAGCCTGCTGCCACCGCAGTCGAGGCCACAGAGCGCCGTCTCTGCACTGTTAATAGGCGGAGCAGCCCAAGTCAAGTGTGTCATCCCACCACTTCCTAGACAGCTGAGTGTTAGTTTACACGACATGCCTGGTTTTCTTTGAGAACTCTAGGTGTGGATCTGTTACTACTACGCTAGTGTTGGAGTCCAAGACCACACAAACTGAGATTAAGACTTTAGCAAGACCACAGGGCACCAAGACCAAGACATTTGATGTTTAAGACCATCACATCTTAAGGTTGAGACCGATAGAAATACTATAATGTTAGGGGTCCGAGACCGTTGCCTGACCAAGACATCTGAAGTTCAAAACTGAGCCTCTACCAAGGTATTTGGGGTTTGAGATTGAGGCAAGACAGAGACCAAGACATCTAAAGGCCAAGACACGAGCAAGAACAGGACATCTGATGGTCAAGACTGATGCGAGATCAAGACATCTAAAGGTCAAGAATGAGGCCAGATCAAGACATCTAAAGGTCAAGAACAAGACATCTAAAGGTCAAGACTGAGACACGACCAAGACCAAGACATCTGATGGCTAAAACCGAGGCCAGATCAAGATCTCTGAAGGTCTAGACTGAGACTAGACCACGACATTTGGGTTTTGAGACCAATACAACTTAAGGTTGAGACTGACATAAGACCAGGACATTTGGGTTTTCGAGACGGAGGCAAGACCAAGACATCTTAAGTTCAAGACCAAGACCAAGACATCAGAAGGTTAAGGTGGAGACCTTGACATTTGGGGTTCGAGACCTAACGCATATGAGGCTTTTTTTTGTTGATACATATTTTAAGAGCTGTCTTAAGACCAAGACCAGTCTTGAAAATGACAACATAAGACCATGCCGCTGTCAGGTGATGTCAGGTCAAAGCCAGCAAAGCCGTCTCTTACCGTCTGTCCGACCTTGTCCGCCCAGCTGGCACATTACAAGAGGCAGGAAATGTCTCGGCGTGTACGTTTGGTCACGGCTCCGCAGCAGAGCTTCCCTTGATCTCTTGACCTGCAGGCGGTCCTCAGCAGGTCGCCCTCGACACCACAGACCGGAGCAATGAGCAGCACTCTGCCTCAGAAAGCGTTTAGTTCTGCTAAACTGTGATGCCCATCTGTTCTGTGGCTCATAATTAGAATCTTTTCAACGTGCTGGTGAGCACAGTAGAAATATGGAGAACGCGCCGGCGGCTTAAAAGGCGCCAGACTTCATGTTTATTTAAAGCGGATGACACATCGAGCAGCTTTTATTGATCATCAGACCTCTCGCGCTAAGGATAAAGATTTGTTGTCCGGCAAAAAGAAAGGTCATTTGACTGTTAGTGTTCTCAGTGTCGATGGT
Source organism: Mullus surmuletus (assembly GCA_903171835.1). Classification (NCBI taxonomy): domain Eukaryota; kingdom Metazoa; phylum Chordata; class Actinopteri; order Syngnathiformes; family Mullidae; genus Mullus; species Mullus surmuletus. The sequence goes on from CAESWR010000366.1 coordinate 223,003, forward strand.
CTGTTTTTGTTGCTTTTTGCCTGAGAGAAAGTACTAAAAAACTTGGACAATTGGGCTCTGATTTAGCTATAATGTATTTTTTTTTTTTTGTGACTTTATAAATGTACTTGTTTTCAATGCTACACATTGTGAATATGATGTGGACAACAACAACTGCAATCACATGTGAGATAGCAAACAGACAAGACAGGGGAGAAAAATGTTAGAATTCAAAAAGAACAAACCGAACAACAAAAAGAAGACATTTGAGATATTGATTTGAGATATTGGAAAAAAGGTGGAAATACAGTAGAGGGATTATAAAAGGAAGGCTACGGACAACATGCTGCTTCAGTTTATATTATATTGAACCAATTGTCAGGAGTGAAAATGAAGCACTTAGGCCATCAGTGATCATAATAATGGATAATATATGTAATGGAAAGAAATGGGAGGTCGGGTTGGGTTATCACCATTAATGACCGTAAATTGTATTTTCATGGAAACATTTTGTGGTTTTCACATATTATGAAAAACCATATCAACATCCATCCTCCACTGCTGACCTCTCCTAACATTCATGCTGCTCCGATTCTGAAAGACTATATTACAATTTTTTCATGTAAGAATAAGGTTAAAGCCTGACAAAAGTACCTCTCAAGCAGTAAAATTTGTTTTTAGATTTGATAAAACTGAGTGAAATCCAACGGCTGGACTGTGCCAATGAGGTCTGACCTCACAGTGGGCAGCAGCTGTCTTAAAAGTCATCAGCTGCCAAATATATGCACACACTGCACGGACAAACAGAATTAAAAATGAAATGTGCTTTCGGACAAAGTCCATTGTCTTTGTAAAACTGTGTTTTGACAGTATAGCAAAAACGTCCATCTGTTGATGCCAAATGTGATCGAATCAAGTGAGTGAGGAACTAAAAAAAAAACACACATATTGAGCCCCCCACGATGACTGACATGTGCCTCATCCAGCTTGACAGCCTGCCACCAGTTCCCTTTTCTGGTCGGGACTTGGCAGCGAACAGACATCCGTGTGCGTAGTTAAGTTATGTAAAGTTTAGATGGTTGGGAGTGTTACAAAACCGCATTTGAATATAACTCTGAGCAGTAAATATATCAGCAACACAAGTCCGGATGTGGATGAAGGACTTCCTGTAGCCATCTGGGCTTCCTGGAATCAACATCATCTTTGGTCAGTTCAGCTGTTTCATTAGTATATTTCCTTCCATGCTGGATTTTAGTTCCACAAATATGTATCTGATTGAAAAAGGACATGGTCCGAGATAGAACATACGCTGGTCTCTCATCAGATCTCTTGTACTGGTACCCCGGAAATCCAGGCATGCCGTTACCAACTTTCCCTTTGTCCCACGGCCGGCACTGGGCACTGGAGCTCATTATCCAACTTATGATTCCATATTGGAATAGTCCGACTCACCACACACATTGGTCTATCTGACATAGGTGGGCTCAGAATCCCCCAGGTGGGCATCACCAGATGACGACAGTGCTGTAATGACGATGCACCAATGACTGATGAAGAGTGGTTGTATCAAAGGGCTTTTGCCTCTGCACTAAACAACCTGGATGTTATAAAGGAGCAGACCCTAACCCTCAAATCTTTTGTTTACAAGAAAGATGTATTTGCTTTGCATGCTGTGGTATTTTGGGTACCGCCCCTTGACTTGGGAAGGCCCATGTCTCATCGCTCATTGGGTCTGGGAATAAAATATTCCCAGTGACTTGGCGACCTGACGGCAATGAGAGTGCTGAGGACGGCGCTGTATTTTGCTGTTCAGCTTACCAGATATGACAAAAGTTTAATTTCCCAGGTAGCACTGCTAAACAAATGTGGTTTGTTTATTGCTCTGATGGGTATTAGTGCTATTCAATTGCATGCAGTGGTATTTTGAACCGCATGCATGCAACTTCCTCTTGACTTGGGAAGGTGCATCGCAATTTCGAGGGAATACAATTGTCCCACTGCCCCGGCAACTTGGTTACTATGACTAATAAAGATTGAAAGGATGAACTCAAGGGTAAAAAAAGAAACCTGAAGCTAACAGACTGAAGCTTCCCTTCTCCTACATTTAGCTAGCCAGTAAGGGTTGACTCAGTGCTGGCGATATTTCGTTTGTCCTTCAATAACAAGAGTAACCCACTATCACATCGATGTTTTGGTGAAAAGGAAATGAATGTGACTATGTACGATGCTCAAGAACGTGTGTGTTTCCTCAAATTGGTGGAATACATCTTTCAGCTGATTGTCGGCTCAATTTGTCCAGCTTTACTATTATTTAACTGATAGTGTAAAAGTATCCCATGTTTAGGGGCCCTGGGTGGGTATAACTGTTGGTCCTTCACTTTTCTTTAACCAACTTCATTTTATACGCCAAAGCCCCGAGTTTGAATCTCTTCAGATATAAAAAAGAAAAAGAAAAAAAGAAAGTGAATATAGCTCTCACTAAGAGAGCGACTTGTAGCTGTTGCTGAGCAACAAGAATTGGCTTTGATATGTTTGGCAAATTCATGGCTAGAGACGAGGCTTATGTTTCCCACTTTGAAGTGGTGAAATACACTTTTGCCAACATTCAACAGATCATTACGCGAGCGGTTGAACACACTTGGTTGACATTTGCACATACTGATGCTTTGAAAACGACGGCAGCGAGGTCTTTTGTTGAAATATGGTAAACAACTTTTTGAGAAAATCTCAAACTTTGTTTTAGAGCATTTGGCCCAGTTTAAGGGAGGGGATGCCTGCTCAGTGTAGCGATGTCATCATGGGTTTGTGTGCGTGTGTGTGTGTGTGTGTGTGTGTGTGTGTGTGTGTGTGTGTGTGTGTGTGTGTGTGTGTGTGTGTGTGTGTGTCTGCCGGCCGGCCTGCATCTCGGTGGATCTCCCCACTAAACTGGCTCATTATCTCACACACTGCTGATCATTAGTGCAACGTCTCTGGAGATGTGTGCGCTCAGGTGAAAACCCAGAGGAAGTTGGCTTCTGGGACTGAGCACCACACACACACACACACACACACACACACACACACACACACACACACACACACACACACACACACACACACTCACACATACACACACACACTTATGGACGTCATCTGATAAGTCTTTGCCGCACCGTATAACACATTGCCCATATGCAGCTTTCAGAGGTTTCCTACATGACACGCACAGCTGCCGGGGAATGTTGCTCAGTTAGTTTTGTTATTACAAACCAGCTGTCTGCCCAATTTTCTCAACTCAGGAACATCTGTGAATGCCCCCTCCTCTCTCTAAGCCCCCACTCCCCTCCCTTTTCCCTCTCTCGCTTGTTCGCCCACACAACCCGTGAATGTTTCATTATTAAAAGCCGATCAATGTGACAGGTAACAGAAATCCAACTTAAGCAGGAGGAGGAAAAAAAAGAAAACCCCCTTCGTTGAGGCAAATTGGTATGGCGAGAGCACCTGTCAGCAAATGTGCAGTGTTTCTGTGTGCTTTTTTTATTGTTGTTCCCATTGTGAATATCCTCTCCTCTGGAATTGTTTATTTTACAGTGCGCGTACGATTTTGTTTGGTGCATGTGTGTGTGCTTGCGGTGGTTTTCTAGGTTATTAGGCTGCTGACGGAGGTGTCTCGCGTGACGCTATTGGTGGGTGAAAGATAAGCTTGGGAATTGCCGTGCCGCCGGGCAATGTCGCAGCAGCAGCGATAATGCTTTTCCTGTCAGCTTCTCTGCGTTGTGTGTTTGAACTTACTACGGTGTGCATGTGCGTACTTGTATTGCAGAATGTTTGTGTGTTCCGGTGTACATGTATGTTGGTATGTCATTTAATAACAAGAAATCGATGATTCTTTTTTGTTTGGATGAACATTTTTCCTCATTTCTACTATCCCATACACCACATGGCACACAGTCAATAACAGCAGAGGAAAAAATAAAAACAACAAACAGGGCTGGGTATTAGTACTCGATACCTTTCAGCTATCGACCGAAACAACCCAGTGAAACTGCACCTGTCAAGCTATACCTCCAAGTAGCTGTTTTTGTACCCAGATCTAGAAAAAAAAAGACTTTTCCCATGGTTTTTACTTGTAGCCAATCACCGCGAGCGTAATTTGAGCACAAAATGTATTTGTGTCAAAATCTTTTGAATGGGGAGGAGTGGTGATATTTGCACAATTGAATGCTTGCTGTTCGCATGATTAATATTCAATGAAGTATTAAAAAGTATCAAATGAAGTATTCAATTGGTACCGGTATTGTTATAAGGGTACTAGTATCGGTACTGGTATTGAAATATGTTCAACGATACCCAGCCCTGACAACAAACCAGAAATGCAGATTATTAACAACTATATTGAAATGCTCTGCAACAGATGTCCGTCGTGAGGCAGCAGCACCCCGGAGGTGATACAGATGGAATTGTTTTTCATAAATCATCGCAAGTCCCGAAACAAACGCGCACCCACTTTGTCGAGCCTCTCCTGGACATCTGGCATTTAGAGCATGCAACGTTTTTCAGGCGCATAAGGGACAAGCAGAAGGGACGTCAACGTGAATTCGGTCTGAAAGTGGAAGGAGTGTGGATGGATGGATAGATGGATGGATGGGTGGCGCTGCTGGCTCGGTGTATGGGCGTGAGGCACGGAGGATTATAGTGATTCATAAGTGCACGTTGGCCTGCATTCAGGAACTGAGGACTATTCACCAGTGTTGTGTGTTCACAAAAGCAGACACATCCATTGAATTGCAGAGATGCGGAGGAAGATGAGGGAGACCAGCTGTCAGCAGGGAGAGAATGAGATCGGATTTTGATAGGAGACTACGGCCGATTTTTTGGATTTCTTCTTAAAAAGGTGCACTTTGTGATAAAGAATTAGGACGTCTGTGGTTGACCGCAACAAGTTGAAAAAAGGCGTCGAGGCAGGCCACAGTCTGAACATCTATAGAACGTCCAGATGGAGTGGATGAAGAAATTTCTACTTCAGGAGGTACCGAACTAACATTGCAACAATGTCCATGGAAAGACATGCAGGCAACTTTCATTCTGGTCCATCTCAGGATTCTGGAGATCCGGAAAAGGTTTTGTGGGTACAGAAAAGACATCAGTAGGATGAGTTTGTGTAGGCACATCTATAGAATTGACAAACAAGTCATTCATACACAATAAATTGTGGCATTTCTAATCCTACGAACTGCACCTTTAACAGCAGATTAAACCATAAATTGAGCCATTGTTTATAAAACTACTGTGCAAGTACTTGACGCCTAACACGTATATAACCTAAAGTGATCTGAAGCTCCATCTACATAATATGCTTGTTCCTTGTATATTTTCACATAATTCCATCCTTTAGTGTGGCAACAATTCCAAGGCAACCGCTGAACGCATCAGAAAGAAATCCGACGCACGGCTCAACCGCGCTTGAAACGTGGGTTTTACAATTCTGAAGAAATGTTGCATTCACAAAGTTTTCCGCACTTTGCCCTTAATTAGTAAAACAATTAAACTCAACAGAGAACAAAATAATTGTCCTGTTCAAAGCAATCACATCGCCAACGGAGAAATTAATCCATTGGCAGCGATCACAAGAGCTCATCCGATGCTTTGAATTAACAAAAAAAACAACATCTTTTTTTCATCCTCTCGGTTCAGGGTTGCCTTTTCAGAGCATTTCTCCCTTCGCACCCTCTTGATGATCTTCAACAAGCCTGCCGAAAAAAAGATGTCTCGCTGTAATTATGCGCACCCTTGAACAAGTTATAGAAAAATTCCCTTGAGCCAAACTCTTTTTGTCCTCCTTGATGCGTCACGTGTGATGGATGGACAAATAAACCAGAAGGTCTCTAGTCTTTTGTCTGAGAATGCAAGTTGACTCCACAAGCGTGTGAAAACGCAGGCCACCGTTATCCATCACCGCTCTTGTTTGTCTACCTGTACCTGCTGGTTATTCTCAGCAGCAACCCCCCTGTCCCCCTCCCCATTCCAGGAGCTGGCCTCTTTCATCAATCCCTGACTAGCTCTGCTCTGTCTAGACATTCTGTGGGGGTTGGCGGGGGGGGGGGTTTACTCTTTATCAAATCACAGCCCAGCTTTATATTTTCTAAAGATCCTCCCTGACCGGCCGTCACCATAAGTGTATTTCAGAGCCTTTGGCCACTATGCTGAATGTGTGTGCGTTTTTGGTTCTCCTTGGCTGAGTATGAGATCCTTACACCCTATATTACGGTGGCCGAGGGCTGCAAACATGCTGTAAACACAGAAACGTTGCAAGAAGAAAAAAGCTGGAAGAGAGAAACAAAACAGAAGTGCGCCAAACCACAAAGGGCAGCAAACTGAGGGCTGGACCAATCCTGTAGGATCGTCCGTCTTTAAACACTAATGATTTTAGACCCACCGCACAAGAGGAACTTGTATTTGTTAATAAAGTTTTTATGAAAAAAAAAAAGATTGGTTGTTTTCCTATATAGATTACGGCCAAGTGTTTCAAAACGACATAAGAGAAAATATCCTATTTTTCTTCCACTTCTTCCAGGTCTTAATTAATATAGAGAAAACACATCCGGCTCGTGTGTTTAGGTTTAAAGAGGGACTTATCCCACAGGATTGCTCAGGTCACATTATTTCCGATTTCAACAGCAGATCAGCACAATTCAGGTGAAGCGCACCTAAAAACAGCCTCACTGCTTTATTCGTTGTTATAAATGTATAAATGATCCTGAAGAACCAAAAGTTTCCAAAAAGAGACAAAAAAAGAAAAGAAAGATGAGGCAATGCCCTCTAGTGCTGGGGGACCTAATAACAGGTGGTGAAAATAAGACCTAATCCAATTTATCCAACGATCTTTCACATGCAAAAGTCCCAGCATGTGGAAACAGGAAGTAGAGGGCAGAAAATGCTACAAAAGGGAAAAGAAAAAAAACTGTGAGAGCAGAAGTTTGGTACGTTGGACAAAAGGATGAGGTAGCTGCTCCGGAAATGTGCATGAGTGAAAAAATGAAAAAATGGTTGCAAAGGACAAATTAGGACGAGGAGAGTGTTAGAAAGCTTTTATTCTGAAAATGTTCACTCGATTCCACTAAAAAAGATGGGTTTTAGGGCAAACCAAAACGGTAACAAATGCACAGACACACACACACACACACACACACACACACACATTCGGAGAGGCTGGGAGGCGTGGCACCAGCCACCAGTCTGTCACCTCATAATGGCGCAACGCCATTAACCAGCGACCTGTTATGTCCGAAAGTTGTTGTGGAGAAGGTGGCAACATCATCTTCTTTGCTCGTGTTTCCCACCCTCTTCCAACCTTCTGCTGTGTGTTTGACAACACGTTAGCGTTGAAGTAACTGCATTAGCGGAGGTGAAAAGCAATCCGTCTCCCCTCTTCTCCCCCTTTTCACGATATCAACGCGCACCCACTTCCCCTGAGTTCCGCCGTTCTTCACTGAGGGAACCCTATTAGCCGATGTTTACGTGCTCTGAAGCAGCACTTGAGGCGACTGTTCCAGGAGGGAGCTTTATCACCTTGACAGAAATTAAAGAAAGCGAGGGGGAAAAAAAACACAAAAAAAAACAGGGTGTACTGCATATGTGTTGCCTTGGATGGTATACTTAAACATACGATGGATTAAAGTATCTTTTCCGTGGGTGTTTGTGTTTCCTTGAGTGGTCATATGTTCTTATTATGAATGTGTGTGACTCATACCTTCCTCACTGCATTGATTTCATCAAACGGGGAGTCTCTGCTGGTAATTGTGTAGATGGGACACGCGCCCTGCGACTTCCCACGAAAGACGACATTTTGCCAAACTGTCTGGGTGTTTTTGCTTTGAGAGGGAGAGTCGTCGTTGCGGCCGTGTGACCGTCTTTGCTCTCTGTTGCAGCCCTGTCGGTGTTGCAGTCGAATGAGGAGCAGCCCCCCGCCCCTCAGAACAAGTGCATGGGGGACATCGAGGAGCTGGCGGCCAGTTACGAGCGTAAACTCATAGAGGTGAGTGATACCTGGGGGGAAAAAAAATCACAAAAGACCATCAGTTCTGATCTCGCTCGTGTTTTGACTTTGGCTGAATTGAATGACTCCACAAAGGCCTGTCGCGATAGTTAATTAATAATCCTATCGTTTGATGACTGGAAAGAGTTGCAACCATTTTCCCGATCGTAATGGATTGCCACCGCCAGGGCTCCAGACTAACTTTTTTGACCACCGTCCCGAAATCATCCCAAAACACATTTTGAACCGTCTCAAAGTGAAAGTGGTGACTGCCGACTATATCATCAATATATGATTTGTGTAAAAAAAGGGAGGGGGGGTGTCGAGATCAAGGGGGATGTGTGTGGGGGACCACTAATCGGCACTGATTAAACTTCTTATAAATAAATGCGTAGGGCTATATAGGCTCTAGTTCGTTCAGCCCAAGTTCTCAACGAACAGACGCACCGGGTTCTGGTCGAAAACGGGCTTCTTTTCTTTCTCCTTTTTTTTTTCTTTTTTTCTCACCGCGGTCCGGTTGAGATTGGGTCCAGGCTTTAACACCTGTGGATCGGACTCTGTCGGTTCTTTGAGAACTAGCAGGAATGAATCATCTTGGAAATTGTTTAAATGGGCGATCGCAGGGTCTGAGAGGTTTTGTACATTCACAAGAATTAGTCTGTGTGTGTGTGTGTGTAGTGTTTTATACAATCAATGGTAGTGACAGTGATATGTGCATTTTCAGTGCAAAAAAATATAATTTCCGTTCCGACTTTGTCCCGGGGGCTATTAATTATCGTCCCATATACATATATTTACGTCCCCGGGACGACGGGACAGCATTAGTCTGGAGCCCTGGCCGCCGCTGTCGCCGGCAGCGTAAGTCCAGCCATTTCATCAGCAGCGGAAATCTACCAAACACATCCCTACAACATTATAATTTATTTTATTGTATAGTTTTTTAATTTTAATTTTCGATTTTTTTATTCATTTTAGTTATTTTTAAAGATATTTTTGACAATACATTTAAAAAAAAATCTTTTTGACAGAAATGTAGTTTAAAAAAGACAAACAAAAGCTAGTATAGGAGTAAGGCCAAACCCCCCACCCACAAAAAGGAATTAAGAAAATAAAAAAAAAGAAAACGGAAACCTACGGTGTCAAATCCTATGCTAATCATTTTAACTTGGTGACCAAGGTGTAAAAGAAGGTCTATCTTCACCTCTCCAATAAGTCAGAAAAGTTTCATCCAAATTTGAAACGTTGTACTTGTATTATGCTCAATATTACTGCGATGGCCCTAAAAATAGCTTTTTAATGAAACACCAATTGTATCGCAAATTGGCATTATTTCTAGAAGACTATATTTGGGGGGGGGGGAATTGTTTTTTGTGAGAGACTAAATTCAACATATTCAAAATAATTGCTTTTCATCAAATTCAAATGGTCAAAATGTTAGGGCATAATAATAATAACAACAATAATAATAATAATAATAATAATAATAATAATAATAATAATAATGATAATAATAATAATATTTAATGGGTTTTGCCCAAAATGCCAGAAATAGATAGTTCCAATCAGGCAAGCAAATACTGTA
>CAESWR010000366.1:310182-321750 GCA_903171835.1 Mullus surmuletus
ACACACACACACACACACACACACACCGTGTGACAGCAGCTACTGATTTAAAAATCACCTTATTGAACAAGTGTGGGTGTGATCACCGCCCGGCGTTATGTAACCAGAGGAGGAGGACGGGGATCAAACCGTGGCTCGGGGTCTCTCCAGAGGTCGGTGGAGCGAAGCGGTTTTTCAAATAATTTTTCAAGAATTATTATTAATTTTTTCACAAATTTGCCAACTTTTTTTAACTGGGATTTTCTATCAGTTACACCCCTGCAGGCCCTCACAGTGGGACTTCACTCGTACAAATATGTTTTTGATAATATGTAGAATATTTTTTGAATAATATCTTTTTTTTTTTTTACTGTGATCCTGCCAACTTTTTTTCAAATCTGAGACTTTGCATCAGCACACAAGTGGAGGCCAAGAAAGTGTCACTGTAGCCGGTGAGTGGAGGTTTCCCCCAAATCAGGTTTCCTGAACTGCCGTGTCCCGTTCTTTCAGAACTCCTTGTGTCTCTGCCTCTACACGCACACACACACACACACACACACACACACACACCGTGTGACAGCAGTAACCAGATTAGGAGGACGGGGATCAATCGTGGCTCAGGGTCTCTCCGGAGGCCCGTGGAGCGAAGAGGTGGACGAGCAACAAGAAAAGTGACGACGCAGGTGAGCTTCTAAAAATGTCGGAGGCAGAGAAACCGTCCCATTGGTCGAAAGCGTGCAGCCAATCAGGAGGGAGCCTTGAAGGACACACGGGCAAAGATGGCGTCGCGGAGCTGCTTCAGAGCGACCAAGCGACCGTCAACACAAATAAAGCGTGTTCTTCTCAGGTGGTTCCTCTCGACCAGTGCTCCCAGTCTCACGCCTCCATGCTGGTCTGCAGCTTCTCAATGAAGCTTCAGCATCATCAAACAAACTCCATCATTCCCATGATGCCACAGTGGCTACATGCTAGCGTTAGCTTAGCTCAGTAGGGCGATCACTTAGAGGGCCCTAATAAAATGTCATCAAAGGTGGTATCGGCTTCGCGGATCCCGTCAGTGATATTGCTGCTGATGATTTCGGTGGCGGTTGTCATGGCAACCCACTCAACTATCCCCTTCTCCTCTTTGTGTCCCTGTCACCGGCCAGAAACAGAATCTCTTTGTTTAAACTGTCTCGCAGCGCTAATCTTTGTTCAGGTTGACCTTTACGGGGGGCGGGGCAGAGATATAGAAACACACACACACACACACACACACACACACACACCCACCTCCTCACAGGTAGAAGCAGCACCGCATGTTGGATGTTTGAGACGATTTAACACGATTTAACAAGAATATTTTTTCTCTCATCAAGCGCCGAGGAATCATGTTTCTCCTGAAGGTAAATGTGTGTGTATGTGTGTGTGTGTGTGTTTCGACCCGCAGAGCTGTCAGACCTCACACACTGGGGTCTTAATAAATGTATCATAATTATTATTATTATCATTATATTATTATTATATTATTATTATTATTACTATTATTATTATTATTATCAATAATATCTTTATTCTCTGATTTGTCTTTGTAGATGTTTGCACTTTGGCGTCTCCTTGCTGCAGGTAAATAGAAAAGGGAGGGAAAACAGTGCGAGGTCAGACTTTTTCACGGCAAAGAATTGGTGATGCGAATGAATTACTCTTTAGAACGCATGTTGTTTTTTGGAGCAAAGCGCTTTCATCTGTGTGACCTCACACAACTTCATGCCAAAAAATCTGAACTAGCCCTTTAAATCAAATATGAAACCGAATAACTGACTGGATAATAAATAATTCAGGATAAATTAGAATAGAAGGTCAATTCATCCCATAATGATAAAATAAACCTTTTTCCTCCAGACCGCTTTGCCACCGAGGCCATGGACAGTATGTATGCACACACACACACACACACACACACTGTATCCTGTGTATAAAGGCCCACACACACTGCCCCCCCCCCAGCCTGTGTGACCTCCTGGTTCGACGACGGCGACCCCTCCAGCGGCGGCGGGGACTCGGAGCTCCTGAGCGAGCTGAGGAGGCGTCATGGCGCCCGGCTCTGCCCGGAGCCCGAGGACATGGAGGTGCAGACGGTGGCCGGACTGCGGCCGCAGCGTGGCGGCGAGGCGCTGCACACGTGAGGAGGCACACGTTTGATTCCAGGGGGTTCAAAAAAAATGGAAAATGGCCGACCGGCTGATAAAGGTTTGATCGGACACAGTTTGTGAAGAAATCCTCCCGAGGATTCGTCTCCAGAATTGCTCCTATTGAAAATAATCATATAGGAAATAATCCAAAAAATGTAATCAGAATACTGTAATTCATCAGAAATGTTTAAAAACATTCAGATGAATGAAAGCTATATTTAGAATTGTAAAAATAATATAAATCTGGACAAAAATAATTAGTTAAGAGAGCAATAAGTGTTAATAAAATAATCTCAAACATTCAAAATTAAATAATTAAATAATCCTTAATCAAAGAATTAAATAATTCTTATAAATAAATTAAATAATTCTTATAAATAAATTGAATAATTAATCTACATAATTCTTCATAAATCAACTAAATAATTCTTGATAAAATAATAAAAAATTGTCAATAAAATTGTCAATTAAAAAAAAAATTAAATAATATTTACAATTCCTATAATAATTCCTAAATAATGAAATAATTCTGAATGAATGGATCATAATCATAAATAAATGAATCCGGGACTTCCGGTGGTGACGATGGAGGGAAAGTCCCGCTCCAGGAAGGTGACGTTTATCGCTTCGTCTCCGTCGTGCAATGAGTTCTTCCAAATCCAGGCCGATGGCGGCCCACCTGGCCCCGCCCCTGGACTTTCACTATTTGTGGAACTTGTTCGTTGGGCATCATGGTAACCATGGAAACGGACAGGCCTTTTCTACTGTAGATTTGGACACAACGGCTCAAACTGTGGGACGCAGAACCAGCCGGGAAGTATTGGACCAGATAAACAGGCAGGAAGTTTATCCGGAGCCGACCGACTCGCGTCACGTATCCCTCCGTGCCGCCCTAGCACTGCAACACAGAGGAATCCTTCCGGCTCCCTCGGTCGAGTGGCTCAGTGTGCCGAGCTGCGGAGGAATACGTGGCGTGATTCGGTCACTTAAAAAGAATGTCGACGTAGCGTAGCGGAGGTATTACTTTTAGACGGGCTGGTGCTGCAAACCCCACTTCTGCACCGTAATCCCGATCTTATTATCATTTCTCCTCTTTCCCGACCGAAGCACCCTCGGTTTTCCGCGTTCATCCGTCCGTCCTGAGCGATCTGGTCGCCGACCCGTTTCCGGGGTGGAATGTTTGGACCAATGGCGGTGCAGGTTGTAGCTCTGGTTCACTTGGAGGACGTCTCCAGCGAGGACGCTGATGGAAGACAACATTGTCGCTGTTTGTTTTTCTGGCTGAAAAGTTAGTTCCGGCCTGGCGGTGTCACAGCTCTGTGTTCTTTGTTTTGATGGCACAATTCAGGGTGAGGATTTTTATCTCCTGGAATCGGACGGCTGCCAAGCAGCTATCAAACTTAACAAAGAAGTGACTCAGGGGGGAAGTTCTGTTTTGATGAGAACGCACCATTGTTCCTCGCAGGTTGACCGTATCAAGCAACTCTTGAAGTCGTGTGTGTCACTGCACTTTCCCACAGAAGGCGGAGGTGCAGCCATTCTCAGTCACAGGAATGTTACGACTCTCTCCACTTCCACTGAAGACACCAACGGCTCGTTATCATTTCTGGATGATCATGTGACCTGTTTTGTTGTGTCAAAGCAGTCACAGTATCAGCGTGTCGATGCCTCGGGGCAGGGTGTGGATGTGTGCGGGATTGGAGGGGGCATCGGTGTGCTGATGTGAAACCGGTTGGAAGTAAACTGATAACAGCAAGTCTATCTCGTTATGATGGGACGGTAACGCAACATGGTGTCAGAATGAAGCAGTAAGAAGCTCAGAGAGCGACGCGTCTCCAAGAGGAAGTGGCCGAGAACACGTTAGCGTTAGCGGCTAAAAGGCCTAATGCTAGGCTGACAGTGTAAAGGGACAGAGAGGAGAGTGGACTCAGCCGGAGGTGCGTCGGACGTGACGTAAACAGGCGAGTCGGCTGCAGAAGAAGAAAATGAATAAATAAACAAAGAGGAAAATAAACTAAGGAGCAGTTCAAACATAAACGGAGTGAGATAAAGATGGCAGACCCCTCCAGTGGCAGCCAGCAGGGTCCTGCTCGCCCCACCTGCTTACTTTGACTTTAGTAATTCAAATGAATGGCCGAAGTGGATCAGAGGTTTTGAGCGTTTCAGAAGAGCATCGAGTCTGGATCAACAGTCTGATGAGGATCAAGTTAACACGCTGACGTAAACTCTGGGAGGTGAAGCTGAAGACATCTCGAGTGTCATCTCGAGCTCATCGGAGACAGGATTGTCGTAGGACTAAGAGATGCAAAGATGTCAGAGTCGCTACAGATGGATCCTGATCTCACACTGGAAAAGACAATATACAGAGAGCACCGCAGCGGAGCAGTAAAGAGGCAGCAGCCAGTGCCGAGGGGCCCAAAGGAAGGACACAAACACAACGCGCGTCTCCAACCAGGACACGTGGACGGAGCCACAGGCTGCGGATGATGTGGAAATACAACAAACCTCACAACAAACAACAAACCTCCAGTGGAAGGACTGCGCTGCGAAGGATGCAGAATGCCGCAAATGCAAAGGAAAAGTACATTTTACCAAGAAATGCCGGTCAGCTGGTGGCATCACAGAGGATTCTACATTCCACAGAGTATGATTCAGACCTCACCTTCCTTGGAGAGGTGATCACCAACATGGACTGTGTGGAAAATGAATGGACAGAAACTCTTGAGTGAAATGGAGAAACGAAAGAGTTGAAATTAGACACTGGAGCTGGAGTTACAGCTCACCCGACTCACCGCGACTCAACACACAAACACGGGGCGTCGCAGCTGCCCAAGAAAACCCTGTGTGGTCAACAAACTCAACAAGACAAACTCAACAAGACAAACTCAACAAGACCAACTCAACGACACCAACTCAACGAGACAAACTCAACAAGACAAACTCAACAAGACCAACTCAACGAGACAAACTCAACAAGACAAACTCAACAAGACCAACTCAACGAGACCAACTCAACGAGACAAACTCAACGAGACAAACTCAACGAGACCAACTCAACAAGACAAACTCAACGAGACCAACTCAACGAGACCAACTCAACAAGACAAACTCAACGAGACCAACTCAACGAGACCAACTCAACAAGACAAACTCAACGAGACCAACTCAACAAGACCAACTCAACGAGACCAACTCAACGAGACATCTATGTGGTGAACAAGCTACCAACCCCCCCTGGGGGAGGTTTGGGATTTCATGAAGGTCGATGGATATTTTGATTGTTTTGTTGAAGGTTTGGATGTTTGGATGCTTGTACTTTCTTATTCTTGTGTCTGTGTGTCATCAGTACCTTGTTGAGATTGTATTGTGCTAAGCCTGTTTAAAAAACAAAAACAAAAACAAAAAACAATGGACCCCCAAAAATTCTTCATACATTAATCTACATCATTCTTAATGAGTTAATTCAATAATTCTTGATAAAATAATTGAACACTAATTGAATGATAATGGTTGGTGATGAGTGTGTGTGTGCATGTCACCATTGTGAGCTGCTGTGTTTCCAGTCGCAGCCCCTCAGAGGGTCTCCTGTGTGTGAACTCGGAGCAGGACGACCAGCAGTGCGACGACTACAAGGTGAAGTTCACCTGCTCGGGGGTCTTCTGCTCCAGTACGTCACGTTCCTTCGCAAAACCTTCACGGCTTCAGAAATGACCAGAAATGAAAGGAAACTAAGCGGCGGCGCTGTGGTTTGGCAGAGTGCCGGACGCGCTGGTTTGACCACGACGACCCGACAGGAAACGGAGATTTCGAGGTGCTGAGGGACCTGCAGAGTCGTCACCCCGGAGAGATCTGCCCTCAGCCAATCGCCATCGAGGCCCAGACCCTCTCTGGAGACTCCGCCTCCAGCACGTCGGACACCTTCTCAAAGTGAGACTCGTGTGACAAATGACGGAGGGGGCGGGGCTTCGTGCACCTCTCACCCTGAGCTGCTCTTCCCCTGTGCAGCTACGACGCCACCTATGGTTTGGCCTGCGTCAATGCAGAGCAGGGCGGCAGGACGTGTGAGGACTACAGGGTGAGGTTCACCTGCCCTCAGGAGTTCTGTGAAGGTGACTGACGTGCTGAGTATAAATAGTGATATTCTCCTCTTCAGCATAACTGTCATACAGTCCCTAACGCAGTAGGACCTCCTCCTTTGTAACCCTCAGTGTCGGCAGAGTGTCGCACTCAGTGGCTGAACAGCGACGACCCGTCAGACGAGGGCGACGTGGAGTCCATGGTGGCGCTGCTCACAGCGTTCCCCGGCCAACTCTGCAGGAACCCGACCGCCATCCAGGTCCAGACCAGCAGCGGAATCCCAGCCCAGCTCAGCGGAGACACCTTCCTGGCGTGAGCTGTCGCACGCGCACACACACACACACACACACACACACACACACTCAGGTTCAGATATGACCTTTGTTTGACCTCCAGCTGGGATGTGATGTTTGGGTACGCCTGCATCAACGACGACCAGCAGGGTAAACAGTGTGACGACTACCAGGTGCTGCTGACCTGTCCCGCGGATTTCTGTCAGAGTGAGATCTCACATTATTGTTTATGGATCTATTTTTGAAGATTTAAAGGGCTAGTTGGTGTTTTTCTCCATGAAGGTGTATGAGCTCCTCACCATCAGTGAGCTTTGTCAGCAGTGACTTTTCCTCCACTGCGTCCCGTGAGCCGAGTTCCAGCCCGGTTTCTCTGTTGCAGAAAGTAGTTCCTCTAGTTGCTGGTGCATCACGAAATCTTTGCCGCAAAAAAGTCCGATCTCGCAATCACCCGGCACTTTTTTCCCTCCCTTCGTATCACTGCACGCACCATCATCAGCTGTTTCACGGGGTTAACCTGCTCGGAAGGAGAGCGCTGCGACACGTCTTCTCTCGCATCGCAGCGTGGGAGAGGGAAAATAGTGGACAACGGGAGGGAAAATAGTGCCAGGGGATTGCGAGGGGACAGCAACTAGACGGAACTACTTTCTGCAACAGAGAAACCGGGCTGGAACTCGGCTCATGGGACGCAGTGGAGGAAAAGTCACTGCTGATGAATCTCACTGATGGTGAGGAGCTCATACAACTTCATGGAGAAACACACCAACTAGCCCTTTAAAGCTGCTCCTCACAGCCGTAGCGGAGTTGAACTGGGGGCTCCTCTCTGACAGGCTGCAGGACCGGCTGGTTTGACTGGGACGACCCCAGTGGGCGGGGCGACTACGAGATGCTGGTCCAGCTGCAGGCCGTGTTTCCCGCTCAGCTCTGCTCGCAGCCGCTGGCGGTGGAAGCTGTGACGCTGTCCGGCGTCCCAGCGCGAGACACCGGGGACGTCTTTCAAGTGTGAGTGGTGGGCCAGGTGTCCTTCCCCCTGAGACCACCAGGTGGCAGCTGTTTGGCTCCCAGCCCCTCGATTCTCACAGCCGTGCCCCTGCCATGTCTTTTCCAGGTACGACGCCTCTCGCGGCTTTGCCTGCGTGAACGAGGAGCAGCGCGGAGGGCGACGCTGCGGCGACTACAAGGTGCGCTTCACCTGCCCGCTGGAGTTCTGCTCCGAGTGACGTCAGCACCACGCGCGGCCTCACACGCAGCTCGCAGGAGTTTGCTGTCAGAATAAAAAATCAACCCCCCCGTCCTTGTTCTCTGCTCTCCAACTTCTCTGGTTCTCAGCTGGTCTGGCTTTGGGATCCACCATCAGCCCTCAATGCCATTTTTTTTATGTATAAATTGGTGTTATTGCTTCTTTCACTGCATACAGTGTTTCACCAGAATCAGCTGCTGTCATTAGTATAAAAAGGTACTTGTTTTTAGGGTTTTAACCCTTCAAATGCCAGTTTGTTTGCACAATGTACCTGTTGCAAAACAAGCCAACAATCAATAACACGCCATATTGCAAGTTCCAGTGACTTTTCTTGTGTCAATAATAGAGTCTGAGGTTGTTCATTCATTGACAAGAGCACTAATTATTGTGCATTGTTGTTTTGGTGCAGTGACCAAAAAACAAAAAAAAATCACACTTGTTATGTTCGTGGCCATTTTTGGCCAATTGAAACCCATTCAAACCACATTTTTAAAATTCTGATTATCTACAGTATAAGATAATGCAGTTTAGGAAAAAAAAAAAGGTTACATTCTGATGATTCTGATGTTTCATGTTTTCCACCATGTGACATCAGTCCATTTGTGGCCAAGGGATCCATATCTGTAATATTCTTAGCTTCCACTAGGGAGTTTTCAGTAGTTTGCTGTATATGTTTGTGTGTTTTGTTTCACGCACAACACAAACGTCTTCCGTTTCTTTGGAGCACAGCCAGCTAGCATACACTCCCTAGTGGAAGCCAAGAATATTACATGAATTAATCACTTGGCCAAAAACGGACTGATGACATCATATGGTGGAAACCATGAAAAATTTCAAGTTGAATTGAGTTCAGAATGTAACATTTTTTTCCTTAATTGCATTATTTTATAGTGTAAATAGTCAGAATTTAAAACGTTTGGTTGAATTGTTTCAATTGGCTAAAAATCTGGCCATGATCGAAACGAATGTAACTATCTGATGTAAGCAGCAGAATTATGGAAATATTTTAAGCACTTAAGTGAAAATTTAAAAGCAGCATAAGTTTTGGTGGCATCGTGTTTTCTCTACAGGACGAGCGAGCGGGAGCGAGGAGGTCGGGAGGTAAACGTCATTATTATCATTTGAAATAGATTGTGAGGGGATTTTTATGACCCTGTCCTGACCTCTGCTCGGGCTGCACAGGCTTCTGCAACATGCAGCTCCTAGGGGTCGTCACCAGAGGGCGCCTCCTCAGAGAGCACAGGAAGAACTCCCTCCTCCTGGTCGGAACACTGGCTGCAAAGACAGCATCCTGACTGCTATCTGGAATGGGACTATTTAGGACTTGTGGAGGGGAGACTTCACCGCCCGCCACGTCTGATCCCACGATGGACTCCACGCCGTCAGTGGGGAAACACGAGCGCAGACCCCACATGGAAGGAAAGTGGCTGAATGTCCATGAAGGGAAGCTGGAACAAAAGCCATTTCAACACCTTGCACACCTGCACTTCCACCTGGTTCGTGGCTCAGGGGCGAGACCCTCGAGAGAAGCTCTGCCTGGTCCTCTACCCTTCCTGAGAGGGACACGTGTCCTCCCCATATGGAGGGTTTCAAACAGCCTCCAGCGACTCCAGCTCTCACAGACTGGAGCTTCAGCCACACACGGGACCAAGTCTCACACGTGAGAGTCTCAAGTCTTCACCTTCAAGTCCCAAGTAAGTCCCATTTTTCCCAGGCAAGTCAAGGCAAGTCAAGTCAAGGCAAGTCAAGTCAAGTCAAGTCAAGGCACCTTATTTTACCCGCACAATCTGATCTTAATGAAGTGAAAAGACAAGATATTTCTAACTGTCACTCAACGCCATCGGCCAACTCATCCATTGCATCGTAATTACTGATATTTGGTGAAATACGTGGAATCAAACTAAACAGAAATAACTTCATAAATGGCTTTGAATGTTTACAAAACAAGCTCTGCCTCACTTTTTCCATATTCACTTCACATTTGTATCAAAACTGAAAACACCAAATAAACAACATTCAAGTCATTGAAGTGGTCGTGTCTCAAGTCAAGTCGAGTCTAACGTCTTTCATTTCTCGTCAAGTCACAAGTCTTTAAAGCAGCGACTCGAGTCCAAGCCACAGGGACCGGAATCCCGTCTCTGCTTTCTTCAGAAGTGCTGTAAGCGCTGAGGCATGTGGACCGTCAGGTTTGCAGCTCTCACACCAGATGAAGATAACAGGAAACCCAGACTGATCCCTCAACCGTGCAGAGAAGCATCAGCAACCTGTGGCAGAGAGCCACAGGTTGCTGATGCTTCTCTGTTGCTGCTCCCCTTCTCAGTCCGGAGGTCTTTATACCAAGCTGGGTTTGGTCGCAGCCACAGAACCTCTGGGTAACTTCTGGGTAACTTCTGGGTTCTCCGTACTGCGAAGGTGGATCCGGGCCCCACGATGGCGTTCTGTACGAACAGTATCCGGAGTAAAGTCTTCTGGAGCTGAAGTTGAGCGAGTTGTCGCAGAGCTGACCTGGGTGACGTCGTGCAGCTCTGTCGCCCAGACCTCCGCTCGCCTGTGTTCCCACGTGAGCTCTGCAAAGCCCGCCATCCGCACGCCTCTACGCTTACACTCCACGTTAGGGTCTCGTTCTTCTTCCTCTAGTGGCACCAAGGCTCCATGGGTCAGTGCGCAAAGGTATTTTATGCCCGAAATAACCCTTTAACTCCAAATCCCTTCGCCGTTCAAATCCCGTCTCCACCTGAATGTGAGCGAGACCGGCCTTTTTCAGCCTTTAATAACAATATAGAGTCGACGCATTATTTGCAGATAATAATTCATTTGTTTTTTTAAAAATGTTTCTTAGACCAATTGGGTGCAAACTGTGGCAGAGAGCCACCGCGCCGGGGACCACCGGGACCACCGGGACCATCCTCACCCTCAAATCCACACCTCCCACGTGGAGAGATCCTGGAGCAGCTCCTCCAAGGTCCCGTCTCCCCAAGACGCTCAGAGGAGACGGGACCAACAACCGGGTCAGCAAATCAACCTTGGTCAGAATAAAAGTCAGCATCAACACACACATCTGTGCACAGCTGTCACACACGCAGCACAACATGTGTCAGATGCCACAACATCTCGTCACAGCAGCACAGTCCACATCCAGCTCTCCTCACACTTCGGACTTTTCTGGCTGAAATGGATTCGAACCTGCTTTTATGGCTCTGATGTGTCGGACTCGCTTCCCGCCACCGCGCGCGCCGTCCGACCATTGTTGTGGAAAAAGTTCAGGGGCGAACGGGGTGCGTCACTTCCGGTGGAATATTCCATCACATTTGGGCTTCCTCTTTAAAAGGACGCGCAGGACGAGCGGCGGCGAGCCTGACAGGTGCGCCATCCGTCAGCCGCATCCATCCTCCGCGCCCTGCCTCTCTCTCCCGCTCTCCCCCTCCCTCTCTCTCCCCCTCACACACTCTCTCACACACACTCACACACACGCAGCGGGATTACCACCCATTTAAAGGGGGAAAGAAGGGGTAAAGGCAGAGGAGGGGGTTCGGTTCCGGTGCGTCTGAGCGCGCCCCGCATCATCTGTTGTCCTGCCATCCTCGGAGGAGAATCCAGGTAAGAGGACGCGCCATTTTCACGGCCGGCGGCGCCGCGTCTGTTGTTGTTGTTGTTGTTGTTGTTGTTGTTGGGATTTTCTGCCTGTTTTCATCACCGGATTATGTGCAAACTGCGCCACAGGCTCCGCTAACCGTATTCGGTGCTGGTCGGAGGGGAAACAGAGGGTCGGCGGGCCGCCTGCGTCACGGGTCCCGAGGCGCAGCGGTCCGGG
>CAESWR010000366.1:376300-386612 GCA_903171835.1 Mullus surmuletus
CACACACACACGCACTCGCCCCCCCTCCACCTTTGTGTGTTTTTCATTCTTCTTCATTATTATTCCCATTCAAAGGGATCCCACTGTAAGCTGCATCCAATATGGGCCGGCGTTCCAACATTTATCGTCACGGAATTCAATTACCGCTTCGCCTTTCGCCTTCTCTCCGTCTCTCCGTCTCTGCCTCGTTCATCCAAAACCTTGAATTTGCTTTCATCGTTTTTCATAACAAAGCCCCCCACCAGAAATCATAAATCTGAGCCTATGTTCATTTTGCGCTGCGCTTGGCAGGATCGTGCCAAGGGCGGTGGTGTGGGGGGGTGGTGGTGGTGGGGGGGGGTAGGTGCCATCAATCACGAGCTGCTTCATCACTCGCTCCGCCGTCAGACAAACGGCGTTTAGGAGGAGAGCGATGGCGCCACGCTCGCTTTTTACAACCTGCCTCCTGTTACTTCTTGTTAAAGGTTGTTTTTTTGTGTCTAATCTCCTTTTTGTTTTTTTTCGTTCGCCTCTTTTTCTCCGCCGGTCTCTCATCTGACCCTGAAGTTGTAAAAGAAAACTCCCATTTCAGTGGTCAATAGAACACCATCATTTCAAGAATCCAGAGAAGATGGCGCTCCTTGTATGGACGGCCTCGCTGCCATTCACTGCAGACGCGTCATGTATTGCCTCTATTCTGATCTTCTCAAGCCTCCCGAGTTACAAAGTGTCAACACACTTCTAATGCTCCTCTAATGCAGCTGCTTTGAGATGGGGATTGTTGTGATGCCATTCCATCTCCAATTATCAGCACTTACGTCCACTTTTCAGCTGGGTTTACATGGAGCCGTATATTCTGAGTAG
The DNA here is from genome assembly GCA_903171835.1 of Mullus surmuletus. Classification (NCBI taxonomy): domain Eukaryota; kingdom Metazoa; phylum Chordata; class Actinopteri; order Syngnathiformes; family Mullidae; genus Mullus; species Mullus surmuletus. Next base: position 377,144 of record CAESWR010000366.1, read on the forward strand.
AATTGGTTTAGAAGCCCAAACCGAATGAAAAGGCTCCGTATAAACTCCTCAATCAGAATAAACAGGCCAATTAAAGGTCAACGGTGAATCGGAAAGTTGTCAGGCTGAGCTCTTTCTGTGTGCGGTTGCATTTTCTTGCACTCCGATTGTAGCCGTGAACTCTCGCACTTGCTCGTTACGGTAACAAGCAGTCATGGCTACAGTTGGACCCCCGTGCAGGGCCGTGAAGAGTAGGGGGAAAAAAACGTAAAACTTCAGGACCACAGCAGCCGGAGTTGGGTGGGCCGCTGAACAGTTTTTGCAGTGGAGAAAAAGTACCGGCTCCCAAAGTCGAGCCGAGTAGAGTTGCTACCTTCCGTGGAAACGCTGCATAAGTGGGCGTCTACGGAGCCCTCGGACTACGGAGCCTCGGCGGCACTAGGCTGATCAAAGCGTGTCACGCGTCTGTAAAACAGCTGTTCTGACTGAATGTAGCGGCACATGTAAACACCAGATAGGAATAGATTATGTCACATGTAAACAGTTGACCTGAGATCTTCAATCGGAATCATTTCAATTCGAATGAATTACAGTATGTTAACCAGGCTATGATCCCATTCCCTAAGGATTTTCTATCTTCTCTATCTTCATGTGTCGACCCAGCATCTCCTGAGAGCAGGATCACACAGAGAAGAGAAGCTGATAGGGGAAGGAGTTTGACATTAGCGTCCACATTGCAAACATGCGAGGCACTAGCGTTAGCTTCCACATTAGACACACATGAGATGCTAATGTTAGCTTCCACATTAGACACACATGAGGTGCTAATGTTAGCTTCCACATTAGCAACACATGAGGCGCTAACGTTAGCTTCCACATTAGACACACATGAGGTGCTAATGTTAGCTGATGAGACCCTTGTGAGCTAACGTTAGCTGGGCTGCTGCTAGTGTGGTTACGTAACTACTCCTTGTGGAAACACTTAAATCCATGTCGGAGCTGAATGTGTGAAGTGTGTTTTATTGGCAATGTGAAAACCAAGTTTTCAACAGAATCAAGATGGAGAGAGAGAGAGGCCTTGGTTCCCCCCAAACGTTTCTGCTTGCTGCCTCCCTGAACTCTGCGGATCTTGTGGGAGGATGAGGGAGTCGGCACAGCTCAATCTCCTCCTGGATGACTCACCCACAGAGACTCGCTCTCCTCTTTCATCGCTCCACCCGGCTTTACGACTCTCTGAAAGCCCTCCTGTGAGGTCGGCAGCTGCGTATTAACCCGCCTGAAATCACCCCCTGACTTTTTCTAAAATCTGGAACTCTGGCGCGCTCGTTTCACATCTAAGTGGCCAAAGCGCTGTGGTCGGGGCTTTGACATTATGATGTTGCGAGCCAAAAAAGCGTATTGTTCCTTTGCAGTGCTCTGCATGGTTTCCTCTCCACGTACGGTAACGGGGTCAATGACCTGATCGGGCTGTCCGATAACAAGTGAGATAAAAGTGAGATAAAACACACACACACACACACACACACACACACACACACACATGGCAAGCGTGGCTAAATGTCACACAGACATAATTACGGCGGCAGAGTGTGTGCGCTGTGCTTTCATTAACTGCCCGTTTTTCAAGTGTGTTTGATGTGAAAACGGTGGGCGACAACAGATGAGCTGCGACAATTAGCTAAGAGTCGCTCACACAACAACGACTGAAGCTTCAATCCCCGCCGCTATCGCCAGGCGCTTCTGTGGCGGCGGTGGCTTCGCAGCCTCGGCCCGCTAATTGAAAATGAATTTATTCCTGTAAATGAGCTCTCAGCTTCCCCTCCCTTCCCATTAAGGAGATTGGCTGCGAGCGTTCAGCGCCGGCCCACTTAGGAGGTCCCGGAGAAAGGAGGTTAAAGAACCGTCATGGCCGCTGGTTTGTGTTGATTAAATAGGAGAAGGTCTTTGAAGTGCCGGAGTCTTGATTGCCGCACGTCGGCGGCGATCCCAGGAGGAGCTTTAGGAGGGCGGCGCCGTCCGGGCCGTTCTGTCGGTCCAATTCCGCAAAGCCAATTCTCCCCATAATTGCCTCCCTCTGTTCTCCGCCCTCCGCCGGATTCAGAAGTTTCCGGCATGGTGGCGTGACCTTGCAAGCGGCTTGCGTTAACCAAGCTGGCGCGGCCGCCCGGGCGGAACAGATGTCCTTATGTGTGCCGCTCGACGCAGATTAGCTAATCAGAGGCAGCACCTGGGCGCGCCGCGGCCGCTAATCCGCTATCGTAATTGAAAATTAGGGCCCGGCTCCTCATCAGCGCTAATGGGGTCCTAACGGCCCGGAGTTCTGACAGAGCCGCCGCCCCGCCTTAGATGTTGGTGGTCCGAGGCCAAGGTCAGTGGGGTGTCAGTTTCAGGTCTTTAGGCTCGACTGTTAGCTAGCTGTTTGCTAGCTTATCAACATGGAAGAATGATTGCCCCTCCTGGGGATGTTCTTTGTCCAGATATTTTTTGACCTTTTCAAGGGTCAAAATCCCTAAAACATATTTGATAGGTGGCTGAAGCTGATTAACAAGACTGACTCATTTAAAGTTTGACAAAAATATTAATGAAAGATATTATTACAGCAGTGTTTTGGAAGGAGACGTTTTTTGTTTGCTATAAAAATCTGTCACTGCAGAAAAAAGAAAAATGTCTCAAATTTAATGTTGCTGCTAATCTTTGACCCATCGGAAGCTTTTCCGTGAAGTTACGTAAACAAACATGCATTTAGAAGGTTAGAATCCCTTGAAATAATTAATATTTGACATATTTCAGGCTGAAGTTGATTAAAAATATTGACCCGTTTAAAGTGGAAACAAATAGTAATATATGTTATTTTTACAGCAGTTTTTAGGGAGGGGATGTTTTCCGTTCTGAGGTACGATTGAGAACGTTATTTGAAGGAACTCTTAAGGGTTAACGACCTTCCATCCTACAACAATGACATTTACGACTCATAGATCGTTATTTGCGACACATACACGCCGTACTATCAGTCGACTTGGCTTGGCTCGCCTACGAGGTCAGTCATCCATAAAATGACGCCAAACCAAGATAAAAGTACGGTTATCATAGAGTCAAACCGCTTTATTAACAAGGAAAATACATTGTAGTTCATTTTCCAGGACTGAGGGTTGAGATAGGAGGTGGAATTTGTCCCAGGGCCTCTTGAACGTGATGCAACACGAAGGAATCCCGCTGATGTTGGCACCAGCCGTTCACTTGGGTTCAGAGATGAGCTGAGCAGAGTTTGGGGCCCTGAAATTGATTGTACTGATTGGATTTTGGTCGTCTAAGGTCAAGGTCACTTTGATTGATTGAGTCACTTTGGACTGGAGGATGAACTGATAACAATGAAGGTTTGTGGCTCGTACCATTGGCTTTGCATTAGGCTTTCGCCATCTCCACTGGTTTGATGCTGAATGTTCACTTGGACTCAAAGATGAACTCATTGTGTTTTCATGGTCCAAGGAGAATGAAGGATGATGTCACAAAATGCAACTCTGGGCTCTTCAGTGTAACATCTCATGACTGCTCGAAGTAATTATCACTAGGACTCAAAGATGAACTCCCTAGAATTTGGTGGTTGGAGCACCTTTTGATCTTGTGAGCACATTAGCTTTTGATCATCTTGTGCTCAATGTTCACTTGGACAAAAAGATGGACCCAGACTTTCCTTGGACTAATTACCTTCTCCTGGTCCAAGGTCAAGATGGCTATGACCTCACTAAGGTCTCACGACTGCTCAGAAATTACTTTTCACTTGGACTCGAGGATGAACGGACGGTGAATGGTCGAAGGGCGAGGTAGCCTCAGGCCACATGTTGTATTTTGTAGCTTTTCATCATCAGCTCAAAGAGGAATTAGATCAAAGGTCACTGTGACCTCAGTCGAGCTTCTCAGGCTCAACTGATGACATTTGATATCCAAAAGGTCAGCGGTCCCTGTGGAACCACAACCAACCAATCAGGATGAACAGTTTGCTCGTCTAGGTTCTGTTGTTGCTCCCTTGGAGAGTTTCTGACCGACCCACCTGGCACCCGGCGCTGCGTCTCCTCCCGCCGCCGATAATCCAGCCCGGGGATGAAAAATTCTCGGGGATTAACGGAGCGCAGGCGTCTGAATTTCCCTGCAGTTGCGTCGCACAGTTAATTAAATTTATCATTGTCTTGCGAACGGCAGCCGCTCTGGTTCTGCTGCCTCTCGCCGGGACGCTGCGCTAATAACGGCGCCGTCCTGTTTGAGTAATTAAGCCTAATAGATTCCCTTCACCTGGGGATTCATGTCCTTAATCTGCTCGCGGTTTGTGTGTGTGTGTGTGTGTGTGTGTGTGTGTGTGTGTGTGTTGTATGTACTGTGAGCGCTCCCTTGCTCTTGTTGCGCCGCATTTGAGTTTACACTCGTCCCACACTTGTTACGGCAAAACATTGTGACAGACCTGGAAACCTAAAAATGCCAGCAAAGCTTCTTTTTTTTGGCCTGTTTTTCGGAGGTGCGGCGCAAACTAACTCACTGACATTTCTTTCTTTTGAAGAGAGCGGAAGGTTTGAAGCTGCTGTATCATAGACAGCGTCCTCCTCTCGGGGAGCGTTTGAAGCAGCGCGAGCAGAGTCACAAAACTGAGCAGAGGGCGAGGCGGCAGCGGCGGGGAGGTCGGGGGGGCGGAAGAGTGCAAAAGTAAAAAATCTGAAAATATAACTTAAGGTGATGTGTGTCGGAGCAAAAAATCACAAAAAAATGGCCAGCGAAAAAACCTCATTTGCTGCAAAGCTGTCGGTTTACCTGTCAAACGTGCTAAATATAAAGACAAACACGATGACTTTCAAAATGAATCAAGCTGCATCGACTCCTCCCAGTGGTTATGTCACACATGCATTTATTGTTGCATAACATCCATTAACCCATAAGAGCTCAACTGTCCCTCAGGACCAAAAACGTCCCCTCCCTAAAAACTTCCACTTTAAATGAGTCAATCTTTTGAAATTAACTTCAGCCTGAAATATATACATCAAATACTAATTATTTGGGGGGATTTTAAGCCTCTAAATGTGTGTTTACGTAACTCCACAGTGTTTTAATCGAAAAAAACACAAAAACTCCAATAATTTCTATTAAATGCAACTCAAGGAGGATTTATTGTTACTGTTAGAGCCTCAGATTGGTCAATGATTAGCATTAAATTTGATTGATTCAATGATTAACATTGAATTTGAGAATATTTGACAAAAACACAATCACTGCAACTATCAAAATGAATTGCATCGACTCCGCCCAGCATGTGTATCACATTTCTTGTTGAGCGCTCATTAAGCGTGTTAAGCAGACAGCGCCTGTACGTTATTTTGCACTTACGAAAGCTGCACCGCTATTTTGTGCGTGAAGTATCAAGTTTTTTGTTGTTCTTTTGGGCGTTGTCGGCTCGCTCTGCCGTGTTTACACACGAACATCATCGGCCAACTCGCTCAAAACTTGCTCTCAGTCCTTCTTCTGGGCCGTAGAATGTCGACCAGATGTTCTTTTTGATGCGCCCCAGTTAACCCCCCCCCCCCACACACACACACACACACACACACACACACAGAAATACACACACACGCAGCGTGTCAGTCCATCAGCCAGGAGGAGGAATTATTTATTAAACATAGCGAACGTCTGCTGCAGAGGACACAGAGGAATACAAATTGTGGTCATCAGAGGGCGGCCGAGAAAACAGCAGGAGGTAAATATTCAGTTGACACTCGGAGGCTCCGCCTCTGAGACGCGGAGCCTCTGGAAAGGCCGCTGCTCGCTCGCCTTCAAAGACGCTCAGATGAAGCGTGGTGTAAATGTCAGTGGTAGGGGGAGGGGCTTGGGGGGGACATAAGGCCGCGATGACTGAAGTCTGGCCAACCGACTCATTTCAGTGAGAGGTATGTGTGTGTGTGTGTGTGTTTCATTACAAGGTTAGCTTCCACATTAGAAACACTTCATGGGCTAATGTTAACTTTGCCATTATGCACACCTGAGACGTTAATGTTAGCTTTGCCATTCGAGACACACAAGACTTGAATGTTACCTTCCACATTGGAAACGTGCAAGCTGCTCACGTTAGCTTCCACATTTCTAAAAGCATGAGGTGCTAAGGTTAGCTTCCACATTGGAAATGTTTTAGGTGCTAAAGTTAGCTTCGCCATCAGAGACGTGTGAGATGCTAACGTTAGCTTCCACATTAAAAACACATGAGGTTCTAAATGTAGCTTTGTCAATAGAAACACATGAGGCTCTAATGCAAGCCTCCGCGTCAGAAACACGTGAGGCGCTAACGTTAGCTTCCCCTTACAAACACATAAGCTGCTAAAGTTAGCCTCCACACTCAGTACAGTAAGAAAAGAAAATGCAAACTCTAAATTTGGTGATTGTTTATTAAACACTTGGTAAAGACAATGGGTTCATAGCATTCATTTTCATTTGATGCAGTTTTAAGTGAGTTAACATGTTTCACATGTTGCCAGAAACATAACCGATCTCTGCTTAACAATGTGGGCAAACCGATTTGGTTTTATCCACCTCTCTTAGTCCTTCATCATATTTCACCGGGAAGCCGAACGTTCCCAAACGGGAGATCTTAATGACGCGGGAGGGTCTTCAAGGTCTGGCTTACAGCACGTGTTATGAACGTTAGGAGTCTGACTGCAGCCGGTGTTGTTAATATTTGCACGGCTGAACGGCTGGTCAAATCTGCTGGGTTTGTTGTGTTTCGGTGTGCGTATGTGCAGCGCGCTCCACAACTTGCGGTCCTCGACAAAATATGTCCATGTGGAAACTGGTTCGGTACATCGTGGCTCTTCAACCAGGTGAGCTTCCTGCAAACCACCTGCACGCCCAAGTGTTTCCCCACTTTAGGCAAAGGGTTGAAGCAGCACTGCTGTCATCTCTGGGCCCTGAAACTGAGCCAGAGCTGCTCTGCCGCCACGGCAACTGCACCACAGCGTGTGTGTGTGTTTGTGTGTGCGCACGCTCTGCAGCCAGCACATGATGGATGGGTGTAATGTGTGAGAGTGGTTTCTCTTCATGCACTCCGTCCAAGCCTTGACCTCCTGCAGATGGACGATGGGCATCAGCAGCATGTGACCGTGTGTGTGTGTGTGTGTGTGTGTGTGTGTGTGTGTGTGTGTGTGTGTGTGTGTGTGTGTGTGTGTGTGTGTGTGTGTGTGTGTGTGTGTGTGTGTGTGTGTGTGTAGCCGCGTCTCCAGTCACACACTTCTTCGCAGGTGGTTCACACCCGTTTGGTGAAACATCTGAGGGAGCGCAGTGAAGGGCAAAACAAACCTAACTTCCTGTCGTTCTTACCTTATATACAACAGCGGTGCTTTTATTTTGAAGGCGACAGTAAAGAAAATGTATTTGAAAAATGAATACGGAACCAAATAAATGTAAGGAAAGAGTTCCGAGTGTGTTTCTCTGTGTGCGGTGTAAGCGATCCCGACACTCTGAAACGTGAAACTGGCGTGTTGTTGGAAACGGGAGACGAGCGAGCGTCTCCCGTTTCAGCTCACAAACAAGCGGCGATGTTTTCTGTGCGCTCGGTTTCACCTTTCCCCTCTTACAGTCACACTTGCTACGTTTCGGTTTGTCAATGCTATATTTATTTATTTATTTATCTTTTTTTTTTCTGGAGGAACGCCGGCTCCTCGGGACGCCGCTGAAATCATATCAGCAAATGTTCCCGTTTTGTCAACATCAAATTAAACATCTGAGCTCTGGTGTGCGACCGCGTCACCTGGGAGCGTTTTCTTTTTCTTTTGCAGTTTGCATGTTGATAAGGGAGGGGGGGGGGCTCTGTGATGCATCAGCCGGCAGATTGTCGGCGACAGCTTGAGTTATGGAGGCTGGGAGCGCCGCGCTTTACTCGCTCGGCGGAGCTGTGATCATCATCCAGCTGCTGAGGCTGCTGGGAGGAGCACCTGATCACAATTTACTCATTATTGATACGCTTATCGATCTGATTCCTTCTAGCTGTCAAATAACGAATACACGAGATGCTATGGTTAGCGCCAATGTTTGCTTTCACAATAAAAACATGTAAGCTGCTAACGTTAGCTTCCACATTACAAACACATGAGGAGCTAAAGTTTGCTTCACCACTCCAAGCCCTTGAGATGCTAACGTTAGCTTTGACATTAGAGACATGTGAGATGCTAATGTTAGCTTCCACATTACAAACACTTTAGGCATTCACGTTAGCGTCGTCATCACAAACATATGAGACGCTATTGTTATCTTTCACATTAAAAAGCACGACGTGCTAAAGTTAGCTTCGCCATTACAGACACTTGAGATGCTAATGTTAGCTTAGCCATTACAGACACTTGAGATGCTAATGCTAGCCTAGCCATTACTGACATGTAAGATGCTAACGTTAGCTTCCACATTGGAAACACTTGAGTCGCTAATGTTACCGTTATCTTTAGAAACATAAGAGACACTTATGGTGGAAACACGTAGGCTGCTAACGTTCGCTTCCTCAGTACAAACACGCGAGGCGCTAATATTAGCTTTGTCATTAGAAACACATGAGGTGCTTATGTAGCTTCCACATTAGAGACACTAATGTGCTAAAGCGAAAGGTAGCTTTGCTATTAGAGATGTTCACGTTAGCTTCCACGATAGAAACACACGCAGGGTGCTAATGTTAGCTGCGCTGCTGCTAGCGTGGCTACGTAGCTCATCAACCAGGTGAGCTTTCTGCAGACCACTTGCACGCTGAAGTGTTTCCCCCCTTTAAGCAAAGCGTTGAAGCGACATTGCTGTCATCTTTTGGCCCTGAAACAGAGCCAGAGCCGTTCCGCCACCACGGCAACCGCAGCGCAGCGTGTGTGCAAAGTGAGAGGAATCAATGAGCGGAATCGTGAGGCGAGCAGGCGAAAGATTCAGTTGCGCCGCTGGATGCCGATTTTTCATTCCATCTCGCCGGTGTCCGGGAGCAGAATTCAAACCCTTTGTGGTTTGCAACTCGGAGGCGTGTGTGTGTGTGTGTGTGTGTGTGTGTGTGTGTGTGTGTGTGTGTGTGTGTGTGTGTGTGTGTGTGTGTGTGTGTGTGTGTGTGTGTGTGTGTGTGTGTGTGTGTGTGTGTGTGTGTGTGTGTGTCGGTAAAGATGTAGGTGAGTGTTTCCTGGATCTCCGCTCGTGCTGCTGCTTCAGTTTCCTCTGATCCACAGATGACAATGAGATGTAAAGATCGCTCTCCATCACCGAGATGTGAGGAAAAAGATTGTCCTGCTCTTTGATCTCGGTTTCTCATTCAGCCTCTCTGGTAGCTTGTGTGTGTGTGTGTGTGTGCGTGTGTGTGTTTGTGTGTGTGTGTGTGTGCTAATAGACAGAAGGAGGGTTTTCAAAGCGGGGCCTCGGCAAACAACAGCAGGCTTCTGAAGCTTTTCTCTGCGTCACATCCAGACGGCAGATAAGCGTCGGTCGAACAATCGGTGCGGAGGGGGGG
>CAESWR010000367.1:41708-52522 GCA_903171835.1 Mullus surmuletus
GTGTGGTGGGCGGGGCTTTGTGTGCGGTGGGCGGGGCTTTGTGTGCGGTGGGCGGGGCTTTGTGTGCAGTGGGCGGGGCCCGGTCTCACCTTTGAAGCAGTAGGCGCCGTACTCGTCGCTGTGGTCGGGGAAGCCCGTCTGGTTGTCGTACTTGTAGAAGGTGCGCACGCCCAGCAGGCCGCCGCCGCACTGCGGGCGCGGCGTGTTGATGGGGTAACGCACGCTGCCGTCCGTCAGCCAGCCGTAGTCGCAGCGGTTAAGCCCCGCCCTCCAGGCCGCAAACAGCTGGCCGGGCGAGGCCAGCACAGCGTCGTGCCTCTCACACTCGGCGGCGGCCTCCTGGAAGGTGAGTTTGTCGCTGAGGGCCGGATAGAAGACCTCGCCTGAGAAACATCGTCACGAGTTTTGTTATGAAGATGCTGAAGTTCTGAGGAAATAAAACCAAAGGAAATGTATCCTGTTTCCCGAGTGAAACCGCTGACGAGCGGAGCTGTGAGCTCCTACATTTGACACTGACTATGTTTAATAAAGTGGGCTTTAGACTGCACGCCAAGCTGCTGACTGCGTGCTCCTTGTTAGCTAGTAGGAACTAGATCACAGTTAGCGACTTTAACCTCCCACATCCACAGTAGATAGGATGCTAAGTATCTAAAATGAGCTACGCTACGCTAAGATTCTAAGTAGCTTAGACGAGCTAAGCTAAGCTAACCAGGCTGACCGTGTAGTTTGTCCACGTAGCAGAAGACGTCGTATTTCTCGACGGGGTCTCGGATGCCGTACGTTCTGACTCCTGGTCTGCTCTTCAGGTTGCCTTCACAGCCATGACGAGGAACCGTGATTGGATATCTGCGAAAACACGCAAAAAAAAAATCACTGTTACTTCCTCTCTGCCGCAGCCATCACTTCACCTGACGACCTGCTGCCAGCCTCAGGTGTCCCTCAGGTGTTCCTCAGGTGTCCCTCAGGTGTCCCTCAGGTGTCCCTCACCTGACCGTCTGGTCGGCCAGCCAGCCGGCGTCGCACCGGTCCAAGCCGTCCTCGAAGGCCGCTGTCAGCTGCTCGGGCGTGGCCATGGCGGCGCCCGCAGAGCGACACGCCTCGGCGGCGGCGGGGAAGTCCAGCGTGTAGCGGCTGCTGCTGGCACGGTAGTGGAACACAACACCTGCAGACGGAGCAGAAGATGAGCGCGGGGCCGACTGGCGCCTTTCTGTGGAGGAAGAATCGACGCGACGCCGTGTTTGTCTCCGTCTCGTCCATAATGAGAGAAAATGAGCTCAGATAAAGAGTCTTTCTGCAGAGCAACCAGAGAAGTGGGCGGAGCCTCCGCAGCAGCAGACACACACCAGCCGTTTGTTATTTCAGCCCTCAGACTCAAACCGGCCGCGGTTGTTTGGTGTCATCAGCTCCTTTTTCTCCGGCTGGACGGCAGCTCGGCGCTGCAGGACGGGACAGACGGCTGTGTGTCCCCACAGGCGGCGTCTTTGTCCACGGCTGTCCCACAAAGACGTCCTTCACTGCTAATGTGGAATCTGTGCAAATGAGTCGGACCCAGCGAGCTCTGCGGGGTTTCCCCCCCGACACCCACCCGCCAACATGTGATGTTCACTATCAATAAACTCATGACCTGAGTGTGACCTTCACACACACGCCGACGACAGGCCATCACCATGAGCAGCTCCACCACAGGGGGCGCTGCAACACGGCAATGCAGCTACGCAGCGCGAGAGCCGAGGGAGTCGACCCACAGGGGGGCGTGTCCTGTTACATTCATGGAAGATACTGATGCTCCGTGACTGGCAGAGCTGCTGAGATGTGGGCGGGGCTTGGTGTCACTCACCGCTGACGCTGAGGCGGACGGTGTCCTGCGTGTCTTCCATGCCATGCATCACCTCGCAGCGGTAGAGGCCGGCGTCGCTGGCGCGCAGTCGCACCATCATCAGCGAGGCGTCGTTGATGGACAGCGGGTAGGTGGGCACCGAGACACGCCCCTTAAAGTCCGGGCCCACCTTGACCACGCCCCCCTGCACCACCAGCACCACCTTCTCGCCCGCCGCCTCCAGCTTTGTCCACTTGATCCTCAGCTGCTCGTCGGGCGGGGACGGGTGCAGGTCGCTGGCTGGCGTGGGCGTGGCCAAGCCCTGCAAGGGCGTGGCCTGAGTGTGGGGCAGAGCTACCATGATGGAGAAGTGACACGGCAACACCGCCTTCCCCGCCATTGAGCCCGACGCCGGCCAGTTCCTCTCCATCGCCACTGTCGGGGACACGGCTGGGAGACATGGTACCGCGTTATTACATACTACTACTGCTACTACTGCTATTACTGCTGCTACTACTACTACTACTACTACTGCTACTACTACTACTACTACTGCTACTACTGCTACTACTACTACTGCTACTAATACTACTGCTGCTATTACTGCTGCTGCTACTACTACTACTACTACTGCTACTACTACTACTGCTACTACTACTACTGCTGCTATTACTGCTACTACTACTACTGCTACTACTACTACTGCTACTACTACTACTACTACTGCTACTACTGCTGCTATTACTGCTGCTGCTACTACTACTACTACTACTGCTACTACTACTACTGCTGCTACTACTGCTACTACTACTGCTACTACTACTACTACTGCTGCTACTACTGCTACTACTACTGCTACTACTACTACTACTGCTACTACTACTACTACTGCTACTACTGCTGCTACTACTGCTACCACTACACTGAGAACTCACTCAGAGTTCTTCAGTAGTGATTCGTGGAGAACAAAGAGTGAAAAAGTGGTTTTCATGTTCGGACCCTCAAATACTTTCCCACCAAACACTAAATAATTAGAACATATTTTGAATCTTTGAGGTGTTTTAGGTTCTTTTTCATGCTTTCATCTTTTGCGTCATTGTCTTTAAGTTAATTTCATGCGTGTTTGTTTAATCTTATTTTCACGTGGAATCTTTTATGCGTTTTCTTTGTGTGTCTGAAGTGGAAAAACAAGGATGCTAAATAAAGATCATTTACTTCAAATGGCCATTAAGGTGACAAGAAAGCACCAATATTACTGCTCTGTGTGTGTGTGTGTGTGTGTGTGTGTGTGTGTGTGTGTGTGTGTGAGGTCACTTTCCACTTTGTCACCCTCTGGCATCGCCGTGTTCTTGCGTAATTTTGGACTGCACTCACCTGGCGGAGGTGGCGCAGCACACACACACAGCAGGCCGAGTAGTTGTGTGAGGACCAGAGGAAACATCTGGGGGGAGAAGGGGGCGGAGCCACTGATTACCTCACAGGGCGAGATAGACATTTGCACAATATAGACGTACTTCATAACACACATCAGATCGCCTCACAGACTTGAACGACAGTTACGCAAAAAACACAATTTGAAATACTGCAGCGATCGGGAGGCGGAGCCATGAACTCCAGGCCCCGCCCCACTCAATGGCCACCAATCATCAGCTGATTCCTCAATTCAATGACTGATCAAACATTCACTTCTGGTGCTGCTGCGATGTGCGGTCCACTAACACGCAGGGGGCGGGGCTTGTGACCTATAGTGTTGTTGTCCACAAGGGGGCGATCTAGATCTTCTTTGTAGACATCAGCAAGTAGTGAGCGTGAGGAATTCAAGACCTGAGAAAAAGTGTGTGTGTGTGTGTGTGTGTGTGTGTGTGGGGGGGGGGTCAAATATCTTTCAGTCCCAAACACATCAGTCCTCCAACAGAAACGCACAACTTTGAGATCTAAAGTTTCTTCGTCACGCATGCTGTAAATCAGCTGTGACGTCAGATGATCTCTCGGTCTCAGTCAATCCATTTCTGTAGTGACCCCCCCCTTTGGTTTCCATGGCGACGCCGTAGGGCTGCTCAAACCTCAGCAGCAGAGTTTGCTGCCTGTTTAACGGGCTGCTGTTTATAAGAGGCGTTTTTAAACTTCATTTCGCTTTGGTTCAACTTTGCTCGCGTCTGGTTTGTGGTTTGTGGTCTCAGTTTGTGGTCTCAGGTTTGTGGTCTCAGGTTTGTGGTCTCAGTTTGTGGTCTCTGGTTTGTGGTCTCAGGTCTCAAACATCCCTGGGGTTTTTCTCGGCCCGCCACAGAGCGATGCCGCTGCAGACCAAGCCTCAGTAATGCCTTTTCCCTGATTAAGGCACGTTGGGGTCGCTGTGTGACGTCACTAAGCGTGATGAGCAGCTGATAGCGCCTCCTATCACAGGGTCTGGATCTCGTCTCCGCTCCTCTGAGGGACCTGGTGGAGCTGAAAGCATCAGTCGGACCTGCAGCTCCTCCTCACTGTCAAACACATGGAGTTCAAAAACTCTGAACAAGTGAAAACTCACCTCGGAAATCCTTAAAAACGGCAACAAGCACAGAAAAAACACCCGCAAATCCACTTTCCGCGTTCCCGGGAGGAGCTCCGGGGGTCCCGCTGCGGCTCCTGCGACGGATGGTGCGGCTCCGAGCTGCTCAGCTGCGCCGCTGCAAGTTCAAATCCACTTTACACCCGCTGATATCCCTCAGGAGGAGGGGAGGAGGAGAGGAGGAGGAGAGGAGAGGAGGAGGAGGAGGAGAGGAGGAGGAGGGGCGCGCAGGGCCGCCCAGAGGGGCGGGGCGGGGCGGGGGGGGGCTGGAGGAAGTGAAAATGGGGGATTCCGAGTGAAGACGCAAGAGGAAGAAAAGTGAAAGATAGACATTTAAAGGGCCAGTCCGCTCACTCCGGAGTCACGTGATGAAGATGTTATAAACTGAGATTCAGAGTCAAACGTGATCCAGAGAAGCAAAGCAGTTCCAACCAAAAGCAGCAGAGAGGAGTTCGAGTTCCACTGGCCGGCCTGCTCACACACACAGGCTCCGCCCCCTGAGCTGAGGCCACGCCCACCAGGCGGATCCATCGTCTGCCTCAACATGGCCACGCCCATCCATCACTTCTGCTGAGATCATCGGCGGAACAATCAGGACGTCAACTTTCATCAGCAACACGTGGAGGTCGGCGAAGAGAAACGAGCAAACACGGCCCACGTCTTCAGCGACTCGCTTTATTAGTTTCAAACAGGAAGAAACAACAGCATAACAGGAAGTGACTGCGACAGCAAAGATGGCCGACAAATGGAACCTCCACAGGTTCTACTGACTACGACCATTTTGAAGGTTCTGTGCGGGAGTTTTCTTCACTTTGAAGGTTGCACGGTTCCTCTAAGTTCTTGAAATGCCTTCAGTTCAATTAGGATGGTGACAACTGGACTTTTGAAGAAAGGTTCTAGTGAGGTTCTAGTGATCCCTCACTGGGGTTCCAGATGTCAGATGGTTACCAAGGAACCACGGAGCCAGGGGGATGTTCCAGGGTCCGGTTTCAAATCCAGTATTTCAAGGCCCTTCTGTGGTTGTTACCCATAAGAATGTTCTAGGGCACCTTTAGAAGGTCCAGAAGAGAACAGTCTGGACGTTCTATGGTAGTAAGTGGTAATTTAGTGCTATGCTGCACTCTGGAGAACCAGTGGTCTTCAACATCATCATCTAAAGACCAAAAGAGGAACTCCATCAGGTTCTCTGCAGGAGGAACAAGTGTTGGGTTTCATTTGTCGTCGATCTACGTGTCTGCAGTCACGCGTCTTTATAAATAACATGATGCTGCTTTTTATTCGTCATGTACAAAAAATAAAAATCTTTATCAAATGGAGTCAGTGCTTCTACATCATCGCCATCATCAGCAGTGCAACCTGTGGAGAACATCTCAGCTCGGAGGTTCTCTAGGTTTGTACAGTACCTGTCTGTCAAAGGTTCTGTTGTGACTTTGGGTGCTTATAGTGATCTGGAGGCTCCAACACTCACTGAGTGGTTCTACTGGGCCAATGAGGTGGTTCTACGGGACCAATGAGGGACTTCAGGAGATTGTGGCTTTGTTTTTGTTTTTTTACCTTTGAGATCGTAGGTTTTTCTTCTGGGCCTGACTGAGAATCTGGTCTGTGGGTCCATGGCTCTGCTGACCCGTCAGAGGATTCTGCGGTTCTCCGCCGTGGTTCCAGGGTGAAGTGACTGTTGAGAAGATGTGGGGGTTCTGCTGGGTCTGAAGTGGAGCGGGCACGTGGGGGTTCTAGGGTTCCCCTCTGTGGGTCTATCTGGGTGATTCTGCTGCATTGAAATGAGAGTTCTAGTGTTTCTTTGGTTGGTTCTGACCGGACTTTGTGTTTGTTCACCTGAATCCATTAAAAATGAAATTAATAAAATCGGAGCTGCTTTTAATTTTCTCAGAAGGTCGAAGCTCAGAAGTCGTCAAACAGATCCTCTGCTGCTGCATCACTGCTGCGCTTCCCGCCCGCTGCAGGGGGGCTGCTCCTACACACACACACACACACACACACACACACACACACACACACACACACACACACACACACACACACACACACACACACACACACACACACACACACACACACACACACACACACACACACACACAGAGCAGGTCAGTGGGCTAATGAGGCTGGTTTACAGGAGAGTTTTCCTGTTGAGACAGGAAGTGGATCATGTGGCTCATAATAAGAAAGACTAGAAACACATGGGCTGTGTGTGTGTGTATGTGTGTGTGTGCGTGTGTTTGTGTGTGTGTGTGTGTGTGTGTGTGTGCGCGTGTTGACATGGAGCTGTACAGTCAGAAGATGTAGACTAAAGTGTCAGATAACTAAGTCAGGTGTTTGGAGACCAATGGAGAGTCCAGTAAGTCAACTGGTCCTGAGCAAAGCCATGATGGAACCTCAGCAACACTGAGGTGATGATGGAGAAGGTGGTTATGATGATGATAATGGAGATGATGATCCAGCACAGCAGGAGAGGCTTACAGAAAAGATCTGACTGAAGACCACACAAGGAGAAGGAGGAGACGAAGACGAAGACGAAGACGAAGAAGAAGACGAAGAAGAAGAAGAAGAAGAAGAAGAAGAAGAAGAAGAAGAAGAAGAAGGTAAATCATTACCAACTGGAGGAGCTGCTGGAACCAGTTAGGAGGAAACAAGAGACGTGTTGGCTGGGGGGGGCAGAGAGGTGAGGTTCAGACCCACCAAGGTCGCCCACACACACACTCACACAAATGCTTCAGAGAGTCAAACACACACTTTGAGGTCTAGTCACACCTGAGAGTTCCAGTCAGGACAACAGTGAGCTTTACAGGCCACGCCCCCCCCCTGGTGACATCATCGTCCAGGTGGGCCGCTCCCTTCTGATTGGCTTGTTGCCGTCTGAAGTCGGTGTGTCTCAGTAGCTGCTGACGTCTCACAGAGCAGAGCGTTACGACTCACGGCTCGTTCGGCTCAAACCCAGAGTAACGCTGCTGTCGGACCAAAGTGGTTCTTTGGTGTCGACTTTCACACCTGAAACTGGGCGGCTGTCAGAGCCAAGGACTACTTCCATTCCCATCAGCCCTGGTTCACTTCTGAAGTCATGTAACAGTGCTCAGGCTCTGACAGGGCGAGTGGACCAATCACAGCTGACTGGGCGGGGCTTCAATAGGCAGAGAGCCCAGCAGAAAGATCTTTGGAACTTAACAGCATGAAAAGCCGCTGCTGCAGGAGCTGACACACACTGCTGTTTGTAAGATTACAGATTCTCTTCCTCTTAAACCACCGAGCACGTAAATCTGACACACAAACGCCCATAAAGTCACACTTTTACAAATGTTGACATTTTTGACAGCTGAAACCTCAAACGACAAACTACTGATCCTAGTAAAACACTTACACACAGTCTGCAGCCTCACACTCATTATCTGTGGGGGCTGGAAGCCATGCTTGATCGTTTACAGAGCCTCTGCCTCTGCGTGTGCACGTGTGTGTGTGTGTGTGTGTGTGTTACTGCAAGCCTTTTTCATAGGAAAAACATCCTTCAAGTACACAAACGCGTCCATGTGAGTCAAAACGTGAATGTGAAGCTCCAAACATCCAGCTGTTCAACTTTTTAACCAGAAAGCTTAAGCAGTGTTGTTGCCTTGACAACTGGTGACAAAAGTGTCAGTGCAAACATGTCATCACTGCAGCTGCTTCATTTCATCTCTTGCACAGTTTGTCTTTGAGCCAAACTAACATGTTTTCTTATTAAATACTGACGCCACAGAACCAGGCTCTCTTCACAACTACATCACCCACAATGCATCGGGGTGTTGTGCCCAACTGTACAGTTGTCAGATACTTGAAGCAACTGATGTTGCACTGAGCAGCAGAGGTCAACAGCAGCAAAGGCAAAACCCCTCCAATCCTTCAGACTTCATGACCATCACTGTGATGTGATGTCACATCACAGTGACATCACAGTGACATCAGCAGTCTCCCCTGGAGCAGCAAAGGGCTCATTTCTACATGCAGAAGATGTGACGCGGGAAAGAAAAGACCATGTAATCTGCATCTCCTCATGTCCTCAGTCAGGAGAAGGTGAGCTGGTGGGGTAAAGGAACAATGGCCTGGGGGCTGGGGGCCCCCCCGGCCCTCCGGCCCCCCGGCGTTTGCCTACTCCGAGGGAGGTCGCCTCACCAGCAGCCATCACAGCTGCTCATCGGTTCACTGTGGTTTGTAATGAGGCTCCGTAATGGGGCGGGTGGGGGGGGTNGCCATCTGCATGTGGCGCCGCTCACAGTGGCTGGCACTCGGGGGGGTTTGGACGCAGAATATTCAGGCTCTGTTGGAGGCGAGCGGAGGATTGCGACAGAAACAACAAAGTTTCTTTTGGATGCAGAAACGTCCAAAAAAAGAAGCTGGCAGACGAGAGCGTGCGGGGAGAACAAGAGGAGCAGTGACGGAGGTTCTGGACGGGCTCGGAGGGTCCGACCCCGACGCTCCGACAAAACACACAAGGGAGAAGAGTGTGAGGAGAGAAAGGAGGGAGCTGCATAGGCACTTCTTTGAGACACTGATGGACTTCAGTGTGTGTGTGAAATACACCACTGACAAACACTCAGAGCTCACATCGCTCTCCACCAGCTGATCCACCTCAGGCCTCCTCAGGGATCCACCTCAGGGATCCACCTCAGGCCTCCACCTCAGGCCTCCACCTCAGGGATCCACCTCAGGGATCCACCTCAGGCCTCCACCTCAGGGATCCTCCTGAGGTCGAAGGTCATGTGTCCTGACTGACACGTACAGCAGGTCCACCCAAACCTTTTCTGCTGACTTGGGGTTTAAGCAGGAGGCGTCAGAAAGGTTAGTCAGTTTTCATCGATGTTGCGTCGTGCACAGTGTGACAACAACGTGTGGACGTTTGCTCCGCCCCACTTCATGGCTGCCGACACGGACTTTCAGAGAGGACAGACTGCTGTGACCTAACCCAGTGCTCCCTCAGCGAGCCTCCTCGCTGCTCCATCCTCAACACGCAGCGCTTCCAGGTCGGAAACCCAAGTACCGAGAATCCAGGAGACAGAAAATGAGGGGATTGCGTTGGAGCCAGCATCACTCTGCAGTCACAGGAAGTGACATCATTGCCACACCTTCTTCTTCACTCTAAATTCTATGTGCAGAATATGGATTGTGAAACGACATGTTCACATCCTGTCTTCAAAACAAAAGCACCACACAGTTGAGCAGATGTGAGGGAAGTTGGAAATTTCCAGAAGCAGCTTTTGCGGGGGTCAAACAAACCACATGGTTGGAATCTCCATGGTAACGTTCTGGCCCGAATAACCATTTGGGGTATTTGCAGCGTGAACACACGATGTGCTCAAAATCAGCAGATGGAGCGCAGAAATGTGCGATTTGAGACACAGCACGAAACATGTTTGAAATGTTCTTCTTTAACTACAAAAACACATCAACTACAAAACAACAAAGCCGGGCGGGAAAAACACACCAAAGTCTGACGGCAATAACCGGAGCTTCACAGAGCTCAGCAGCGCCCCCTCAGGTCACTCACACACACCTCCTCTTTCCAGTCTCTCACAAGTCTTTTATTCAATGGTCCTCCTTCAAAAGGATTCTTGCTCTGCAACCGTCTCTTTGACGCTGCAAGCAGACGTCAAGGACGTTACGGTGGAATCTACAAACGAAGAGGCTGCTTTCACGCGTCCCATCACTCAGGAACATCTACAAACATCTGAGAGGACGAGCCGGCGTCACGCCAAGGAGCTGAAAATACTCTCCACCAAAGATCTGAGCGCATCTGATGCTTCGTTCCAGACAAGCAGCTGACGGGCCTGACGGGCCCGCAGAAGAAGAAAAAGAAGAAGAAGAAGAACGTGCAGTCATAAAGCTGCAGGTGGGCGGAGGAGCAAGACCCCCAGAGACCCCGAGAGGCTCAGGCTGATGTTTGCTGTCAGAGGAATGCTGTTAATGTGACGACGCCCTGGAGGTGATCAGCTGTGCACCACACACACGCACACACACACGGGTAATGTGTTTTCCTTGATAGCCAAGCACATATGCTGCTGGTTCCAATCGATGATTGTGTTGATCACAACAATCAAAGGGTTTGATTGGTGATGCAGTCAAAGCTGTAAGGCTTCCTGCTCTCAGTTCAAACACACGCATTCCTTCACATATTTACATCAGATTGTGTCCCTTATTAACCTCGTCAAAGACTCCACTGTGTGTGTTCTTCACGTGCTGCCCATTCTAAGACTGTGTGTGTGTGTGTGTGTGTGTGTGTGTGTGTGTGGGTGGGTCTGCCTTCAGGTCAAAAGGTTAAGTAGACCTAGTGAGGGGTCATGATGACCCAACATAAAGAAGAGTCCTGACAGGTGTCGTTTATGATGTTTGATTTTCCCATTCAGTGACAGCAGGGGGAGGTGTGTGTGTGTGTGTGTGTGTGTGTGTGTGTGTGTGTGTGTGTGTGTG
>CAESWR010000367.1:85354-100450 GCA_903171835.1 Mullus surmuletus
GCTCGGACCAGCGACCCTGACGAGGCACAGAACAGCTGCTCAGCAGGTTCGGCCCGTTTGACACCGCAAACAAATCACTCGCATCAAAGAAAATGTGGGTGCAATGACTTGAAAATGGCGTCACACTGCGGCTCAACACGCAGCCACACACGCTCACGGCGCCGCCTGCAGGCCGGCACAGGTTTGACTCGAGCAGGAGTTTGACCAGAGTGGAAATGTTTGCTGGATCTGAACGGGTTGGGCTGAAAGGAAAACTCACCCACGCTGACGGCCGCCGGCGGACCCCCGCCCGCTGAAACACAACGGCAGAGGAGAAGGTGACTCTCAGACAGACGCGGCGTTGCGGCGCTGTGACGCTGCATTCTCACCGAGCTGGAGGTTTGATGTGAGGAGGAGAGCAGCCAGCAGCAGCAGCATGGTGACGCAAGCAAGCAAACACACACACACACACACACACCTGCTGCCACAGCCTCTAATCACCTGCTGCGCTGCGTGCTGGACAGACCCCGTTACTGCAGAGCGGCCCCTGTGTGTGTGAGAGCTGATCAGCACCAGGTGCATCTGGTGCTGATCAGCTCTCACACACAAACAAAGACACACACACGACAGCTGGACAGCTGGTGTGTGTGTGTTGGGGGGGGTGGTTGTGCTCTGAGTAACCAGTAGGAGGAAACACACAGTGACACACACACACACAGTATTCTTCACCCCTTTGGTTCATTCGAGCTGAGAAACGCTCTGGTTGTCCTCTGCAGGTGGTGGTTTGGTGTGTGATGCAGACGTGAACTCCACATTTTCTCTACAAACGTCCTCCCTGTTACCTGAGCAGAGCTGGAGGAGAGCTTTGCATGACTCGAACATAATGAGAGAAGTAAGAAAATCAGCGCCGGGAACAAACAATCCTCCGTGTGGACGCAGCAGAGCAACAGCAGCTTCTTGATTACAGCCGAGGACTAAAGCCGCACGGCGAGACAGACGGTGAGACAGACGGTGAGACAGACGGTGAGACAGACGGCGAGACAGACGGTGAGACAGACGGTGGGACAGACGGCGAGACCCACAGTGATGGCCCCCCCGCCCAGAGCCCGCCCCTCGTGTGCTGCTCCCACATCCTCAGTGTGGCTCAACACTTTGCTCGGCTGCTGGGAAAACTGCAGATGTAGGCGACGCCAGCAGGAGAGCACGCTGGACATCCCATAATAGTGCAGCCTGGAGGCCGTGGCCCGGGTCCAGAGCCGACGCCTCAGCATACCTGAGGACAGCGCCGTCGCCATGGCGCCACAACATGTCCCCTCTGATGGTGTGGAGGACGTCCCAGCAGGACAGCTGATTGTGTGGAGACGCTGGGAGAAGAAGACTCACACGGCCGCCTTTGCATCTCTGATCCATCCATGCAAAGCTCTCAGCTTCTCTGAGGAACAAGCAGGCACACACACACACACACACAAACACACACACACACACACAGAGCAGGAACCCCTTCAGAATCTGACGCTGGAGACAGTTGGTGTCCATCACAAACACCCCATGGTGACTTTGACGGTCACACTTTCATTACTAACAGCTGAGTGTCAGAAATGTGATGGTGGTCAAAGCAGACCTCCTCACCAGCACGCTGCCTCCTGATTTCCACCTCTGATGTTGGTCGAGGTGAGGGAGCAGTTGACCAGGCTGCACGGAATCTTCATCAACATTGAGAAGCAGCTCCTGGTGCAGGAGATGGTCCTCGCCGGCCACCAGTCCATCAGCCTCTTGCATGCTGAAGAAGTGCAGCCCTGAGCGACTCCTGCTCGTCTGCAGTCGCCCCATCAAGCATCACGTTGGATCACTGCAAGGAAAATGATTTGGTCTTTTGTGTCAGTGAGACACAACATGACTTTTACTGTCCTCCATCTCCACTCACTTGTGATCTTTGCAGATGCTGTCTGCATCTCACTGGTTTGGTGCAAATAAAATACAAACATTTGAATGAATACATGAATGCTGAGGTCTTGTTTTGAGCCACTTAATTAATTCTGGGAAAGATGAAGATGAAGTTATTTCTTTCACTAATTGATTAAGATCACTGAAGGGAGGTATACATCCTCCCAGTTACCTGAGAAGAGCTGGAGGAGAGTTTTACATATTGAATCTCTGACGTCACGGGAGAAGTCAGAAAAGCCGACTCAGGAGGTCAGATTCCTCAGTGTGGACAGGAAGCAGCAGGCTGACAGCAGCTCACCTCTGACTGCTCCTCAACTTGTCCTGATCAACCTGACACTTGCTAGTGACTCACTGATCCACCAGTTCTTTGACTTCTGCTGCTTGCTTTGAGTTTTGCCTGTTGTTACAGAGTGAAAGAGTCAAAGAGTGATGGGGGTGACGGGACCACTGATCTTCCTGCTTCTAGGTTGGTGAACTGAACTCTGTCAGCTTTCATGGATTGTTGCTCTCTCACTCAGCTAACATGTGGTGCAACCATCTCCTTTCAGGTCTACCAACACCTGCACTGGCTGTTCTCAGAGCTTTTCACTTTGTCAACCTTCCAAAAACCTGGACTGAAGCTCAGAGTTACTGCAGGGAGAGGTTTGATGACCTGGTGACCATAGAGACTGAAGATGACTGGGCGAGGGTGAGTCAGATAGTGGTGAACTCGGGTCAGCCGGCGGCATGGATCGGACTGTATGATGATGTGAAGAGCTGGAGATGGTCCCTGGACAACACGTCTCTTTACGACCGAGATTACGGAAGCTGGTTCACTTTTTTGGAAGACAATGTGGGAGGTGTGGAGAAGTGTGGTACAATATATCAGGGCACAATGTACGACACAGACTGTGACATAAGCGAACGGATGACCATGTGCTATGACGGTGGGTCACATCACAGTGTTCTTTCACAGATTTGATGTTGTGGTTCTTCTCCTGTCTTGAATGCTGAAAGTGTTCCTTGGAATGTCTTTGCTGTGTCATTTCAGAGATCTCCGACTCCTTCATAAAATATTCCACACCAAGTGACTGGCTGACCGCCCAGAGCTATTGCAGGGCGACCTATACTGACCTGGCCATCATCAGAAACCAGCAGGATTGGAACACTGTCATGGGATTGGTCAGTAGCTCAGGATGGGGTCACTGGGTGGGTTTGTCCAGAGAGGGCTGGAAGTGGTCTGACCTCAGGAGCTCCTCCTTCAGAGTTTGGGGGGCTGGTCAACCCAGTGGAGGCAATGACGCCTGCGTAGCTGCATTTGAGAACGAGTGGAGTGATGGTCCTTGTAATCTAGAATTTCCCTTCATCTGTTCAGGTAAAAACATGCATCTCTGATGCCACTAGACCTTCTAGTTTGTCACTGAAATGAATCAATGTTGTCCTGAAACCTTCGTGCAGCTGTTCCTCTCAGCTGGCCTCCACTCTGTTTATCCCTCCTTCCTTCACAGGTCCACCCAGGTGGGTGAAGGTGATGAAGGTCAAGCTGCAAACTGACGGGCTGGTGAACCTGAACGATCCCCTGGTGCAGGAGGCTGTTCTGAAGCAGGTCAGTGTTCTTCTTCCTCTGGCTGAGATGGTGGTGTGATGGAGGTGAAGGTGAGCAAAGCTTTGGTTGTGTGTTGCAGATGAAGGGAGATGTGAGGCAGGGGGTCCATCAGGAGTTCAACATGAGATGGAGGAAGCAGCCCCATGGAGACGTCTTCAACAAGACAGAGCTGTAGATGCTGCCTGTCTCACACACACACACGCACGCACGCACACACACACACACACACACTTTCCATATCATTTACATTGAATGTTTGGCTTTTTTTGTGGATTTGATGTTTTGTTCAGTTAACTTTTTGTTTTGACATGTCGTCTGCCTCTGTGGGCGGAGCTACGTAGACATGCAGAGAAATGTGATCGTCTTTCAATGTTTAATTCATTCTTGTATCCTGCAAATTTGCTGTCTTCTATTAGTCACTTATTTCTACATCACTGACATGTGGTGTGTGTTTGATAATGTGTGATGTTTCAGATGTGCAGAGATAATAAAGGTGTTGTGAGTGCATCCTGGCTGCAAATATCAGTCTCCTGCTTTTGATTCTAAGCCACAACAGTGAATGAAAAACAAGAACTTATAATATATATATATACGCACACACATATATATATACATACATCTGTAAGTGAAAACATGTTGTCATTCATCTGCTGATGCATCGTATTGCTGTTTTTTGTTGTCTGCTTTGTACCAGCTGACCTCTGCTCTCCGGGACATCAGTCACTTGTTGAGAGCCACAAACACTTTGACTCTGTCAGCTGGAGTGAAACTGGCGTGTTTCTGTTCAGAGACCTGAGAATTGTGTTCAGAAATATAAACTCTGATCACACTGTGAAGAGGCAGAGGAATGATTGTATGTGATGTAATGGAGCTGATGAGCCTCTCCTCAGGAGGCCTTTTCAAAGATGACAGATTGAAGACTAGAACAACATTGATGAAATCTGCAGCTTTCACTCACACGACTTAACATAAAGTGACCAGTAACTTGAGAAGAAAGTTGGTTTGGTAACAAAGAAATATGTTGAACTACAAGCTGAGAAGCAGCACAGACCTAAGAAAAAAATGTGTCATAAAAAACCTCTGAAGAATATTTTACTATGAGACATAAAAACTACATGCGCTCTGCTGGCTCAACTAGCTCGGCTAATAAGCAGCTACGCTAACTACTCAGCACGGCTGCTGGATCACGATGACCTCAGCTGTGTGACTGAATGAATCCAAAGATTTCATTTCTCACCACCTGATTGGTCCTGAGGAACATGAGGAGGGATTTCTCTGACTGATGAAGGTTTGGTGGTTTGGTGTGTGATGCAGACGTGAACTCCACATTTTCTCTACAAACGTCCTCCCTGTTACCTGAGCAGAGCTGGAGGAGAGGTTTGCATGACTCGAACATAATGAGAGAAGTAAGAAAATCAGCGCCGGGAACAAACAATCCTCCGTGTGGACGCAGCAGAGCAACAGCAGCTTCTTGATTACAGCCGAGGACTAAAGCCGCACGGCGAGACAGACGGTGAGACAGACGGCGAGACAGACGGCGAGACAGACGGTGAGACAGACGGTGGGACAGACGGTGAGACCCACAGTGATGGCCCCCCCGCCCAGAGCCCGCCCCTCGTGTGCTGCTCCCACATCCTCAGTGTGGCTCAACACTTTGCTCGGCTGCTGGGAAAACTGCAGATGTAGGCGACGCCAGCAGGAGAGCACGCTGGACATCCCATAATAGTGCAGCCTGGAGGCCGTGGCCCGGGTCCAGAGCCGACGCCTCAGCACACCTGAGGACAGCGTCGTCGCCATGGCGCCACAACATGTCCCCTCTGATGGTGTGGAGGACGTCCCAGCAGGACAGCTGATTGTGTGGAGACGCTGGGAGAAGAAGACTCACACGGCCGCCTTTGCATCTCTGATCCATCCATGCAAAGCTCTCAGCTTCTCTGAGGAACAAGCAGTCACACACACACACACACACAAACACACACACTGGCAGCAATTACTGATTCATCCAGTTGTGGGACCCGTCTGTGACGTCCTTCACCCAGCTGACCAAGGAGCGAGTGTCTCTTTCTGAACAAGAATGATCTATGATCTGAGCTTCTCTTCAGGCCGCCTCCCTCAGTCCTTCAAATCAGCCTGAAGTTTACCTCTCCACCTCAGAACAAGATCTACGCTTCCTTTTCTCTTCAAGATTCTGGCCATGAGGGTCCGTCCTCAAGGTCAGAGGTGGACAGACTAAGGCCCGGGGGCCACATGTCACCCTATGGACTATTCAATCCGGCCCGCGGAGACTTCACACAAAAAGGAGAATTTCTCCACAAGCCAAAGTGAGAAAGGTCTTAAGCTTTGGTGTCACCTAATTTACAGCGCAGCCTCAGCCATCATTTTCCCTGACAATCTTCCATTTAGCATGATTGGTAGTTCCCGGCAGTCCCCGACCTGTCAATCAATACCTAAAACCCAATGTGGCCCTTCAGACAACAGAATTGCCCACCACTGCTCAAGGTGATGTCCCCAGGCCACCTTCTGACTCCAAGATTTAAATGTGCCGACTCGCTGATTGAAGGTTCAGCAGGCCACGCCCACTCCCAGCACATTGGTTTTGGATGGCGCTCAATGCTGTGGGTGGGGAGAAGGGGGAGGGGCTTGTTATCTCCACCTGCAGCCGGCCACAGGCCTTCAGGAGCAGCTGAGGGACTGAGGGAGCAGTGCTTTGATTGATGGCCTCTCCCTCATGCCGTCATGTGACACACACATCCAGCACATTTGTCGCTCAAAATCAGAAATGTGCAGATGTTCCAGTGTCACTGACATCCTTCCTTCCTCCAGAAGTTCACACGCTGGGCAGGCGGAACCTTCTTTCCCAAACCCACAGCATCGACCCGCTTCAGTCTGAGAATCTTTCATCTGAGATCTTTTTCTCCTTGGGTAAATGAAACCGATCGTTGTTGTCGGTGCAGTAATGACGTTGACCTCCAGTGGCTCCAACGTCAGCAGCTGGACTCTCCTTGTGTACGTGAAGACGTTTGGCCTCTCGTCCACGAAGCGTCTGCAGTTCTAATTCCTGGTGGGGAGCTTCAGCTATCTAACCACCGTCCTCTCCTCTGGTGGGAGACAACCTTCACCTTTAAAAAAACTCCATGGACTTTGCTGCCAAAATCAGACGGAGCAGCTGAGACTCTGAGGAAACCACGGTTTCATACAGTGGGACCTCACGTTTCACATCCATCCACACTGGAGATGCGGTACAGACAGGAAGGAGAAAACTGCTGCATGTCAACACTCTGTCTGAAAGGACCAACCTCTTCCCTGAACAGGTGTGTGACCTTCTTGACCTTTGCCCCAATACAGCAAATGTTTCTACAGGCAGAAGCGTGTGTGTGTTACTGACCACCTTCAGCCTCCCTCAGACTGGGCTCAGTAGTTTTTCTCCTGTCTGAGCTGCTGAGTGAGGCCACGCTGAGGCCTTGTGGCCACCTGGCGCCACCTGCTGCCCTGAAGTCCACACTGACGTGAGGAACATCTGATGATGTCACAGTTGAAACCACACCTGGTGGCTGAAGATGTCACAAATAGGTAAACATACGATTACACATTTTTCAAAGGTTTTTTTTCCTCCTTCCAGGTTTTATTTCATTTTCTTTTGCCACAATTGTTGGTTTTGTACGATTGTATAAACAAATGTTCCTCTTTCAACATTTATTTCCACCAATTGATGATTCCTCTTAGTTACAGCAATGTCTCCTTAGTGGAGAAGCAGAAGAAGAAGAGAAAATAGTCGAAGGATCTCAGAATATTCATAAACAAAATCACAAGTCATTTTTAAACTCTGAGAAAGTAATACACCAGAGTGACATCACAGGCGGCCGGAGGACGACCTCATCCCGCCCACAACCGCCACACTGACCAAACATCTTGTGTGAAAAGCAGCAGCCACCGTCCGGCAGCGGCGGCGGCGGCGGCGGCGTCCATCAGGCGTCAGCGGGAAACATCTGCATGGTCTCGGCCACCAGCGACAGGTGATCCAGAAAGGAGGTGACGGACACTCGGAGGATTCTGGCTTCGTCGGCGCTCCACCTCCTGAAAACACGCCCACACTCAGGTTTGAAAAGGCCCCGCCCCCTGTCAGCGCGGCGACGCTGCGAGCTGTGAAGGTGCGAGCTGTGAAGGTGCGAGCTGTGAAGGTGCTTCTCACACAGACAAGGTGCTGCCGGACACCGCCAGCTGCTTGCTGATCCCGCCCCTCCTGGGCTCGCGGTCGGGCGACAGCGAGCGCATGGCGATGGCGGCCTGCCGCGGCGTCGGGAAGGGGACGCCCAGAGAGCTGCAGGGGCGCGGTGAAGGAAAAGCACTGCAAGGGCTCAAGCTCCGCCCACTGCCCTTTGGGCCAACAAATCCAAATGTTCTGAGGGTTTCTGACACGTCCCAGAGAACAGGAAACAGGACGTGACGTGAACACGGAGGAGTTTGACTGAACGTTTCCGACGACAGAAGACATGAGAGAGAAAATGTGATGGAAGCGAACTGAAGCTTCTCGCCTTCAAACACAAACACAGCTGTTCGTGTCACAGATGTTTGACGTTTGTTGACCTTTGACCCACGAGGCCGCTCGGCTGGCTGACCCCTGGCTGACCCCAAAGGTCCCTCAGCCGCTCATGTTTGAAGCAGCAGAAGCTCAGCGAGACTTTTCTCGACGCAGCGCGAGGGTTGGACAGCTGTTGCTATGGCAACTCCCGCCACCTGACGTGAACGTGAGTAACCGGACAGAGGTTTGTTACCGCGGCGGAGGCTTCGCTGGCGCGTCTCAAACACCGACCGGAAATGAGAGTCACATTCAAGGATACAACTCCAGTTTTCCCGCGCCGGCGGCCGCTTCTCCTCCGGGCTCCGCCATGCTGCGTGTTGTGGCTCATGTGGATGTGACGTCATTCCTCTTCCTGTGTGGCAGATCAGAGCGGGCTGAGGGGCGCTGCTGCCCCCCAGCGGCAGCCCGGAGCACTGCAACACTGATCCAGATCCAGCCAACAGAAGAACTGGACGAGTTCACGATCATCTCGGCTCTTTTAAAACACTCTTGATCTCCGCTGGACCGGAAGTCTCGTGTTTGAGATAAAAAACCAATTGATGAGAAACCTGAACGAAAGTCCTCGTCGAGAACTTCAGCATCTCCAGCAAAGTGACAAATGTCCCGTCGGAGTTCCCGGACTGAGGAGTGCGGGGTTCTTTGCTCGGATCGGGGACCGGATCATCGTGACGCTGAGAGCAGCAGCCCGAGGGACGGAAGGCTTTTATTTTGTAGCAGCGCTCCTGTCAAAGTCAGCTGTGCGCATCTGCGCCGCCGTGTCCGGTGTCCGGTGTCCGTTACCATCGAGCAGCGCGTCGCCTGCGCGTCCTCGGTGTCGCGTGGGAAAAACCACGTTTCCTCTTTTCCACCCTCGGACCCTCGGACCCTCGGACCCGGACCCGGACCCGGACCCTCCGACCCTCGGACCCTCGGACCCGGACCCGGACCCTCGGACCCTCGGACCCTCCGACCCTCGGACCCTCGGACCCTCGGGTGGAAGCTTCGTGGTCACTTCCAACAGCTGACGGGAACAGAGAGAACCGTCAGTTTTCAGTCACGTTCCTCTGGAGAAGGTGAGTGAGAGCTTCTGGTGTGAATGTACGAACTGAGTCGTGACGTCAAAAAGTCCAAAAGTCCACTTCAAAACACGCGCACTTGTTTGTCTGTTTTGCACAAATATGTATAAGTCTGAGTTTGTATCAGGAGCAAATCAGTGACGTCACAGCCAGTTTGAGCCAAGCACTCAGCTCTCAGGCAGCTCTGAGCCTTCTCCCTTCATTGGGATGTGTCACTGGTAACTATAGCAACCACAGTGTTGCTGTAAAACATGATCGACTGGTTTGCCAGATACCAGTACATCGGCAGCTGCTGGTGTGTGAAGGCGGATGCAAGGCAGCGCTGAATGTAAAGCCAAGCGTGGAGGTTTCTAATGTTAAAAGGGGGCGTGGCCTAGAGCTGCCATATGATAGGCTGAGAGGGAGCGTGGCGTGCTGTCTCCTCAAAGGTACACACCTCCTGGCTGTGCAGCTTCTTCATCGCCGAGCTGCATGGCGGCGCCGCGGAGCGCCGGGACCCTGCGGGACCTTCAGCTGGCTCTGCAGCTGAAGATCGAGGAGCTGCGGCAGCGAGACACGCTGATTGACGAGCTGGAACTGGAGCTGGATTCCAAGGACGACGTGATCCGCCAGCTGCAGGTGGAGCTGGACCGGCACCGCAGCAGCTCGCAGCTCGCCGCCAGCTCCGGGGAGGCGGCCGGCGCAGGTGCGACTGGGCGCCGCCAGCTGAGGAGGTGAAGTGGCGGTGATGTTTGGTGACGGTGCTTTGTGTCACAGCAGGAGGAGCAGCTCAGACGCCAGAAGGAGCCGAGGAGCCTCAGCGCACCAAGCGTCAGGCCATCTCAGCCGAACCCACCGGCCTCGACCCGTCCCAGCTCTCCGACGTCACGCTCACCAGCTACTGCAAGTCCAAAGAGTGCGTGCAGCGGAGGGCATGGCGGGGGGGGGGGCGGGGGGGGGGCGGCGCGTCACTGACACCTGTGTGAATGTTTAGGTCCTGTGACCTGATCCAGAGGGCTCTGATGGACAACGACTTCATGAAACATCTAGAACACGGGCAGGTAACCACTGCACCGCCTCCTCCACCCGCACCGCTGTCAGGAGGACGGAGGTGGAGGACGGAGGTGGAGGACTGAGGTGTGGTCTCCTGCCTGCAGATCCTCACCATCATGGAGTGCATGCGCCCCACCAGCCTGGTCAGAGGCTGCTGCGTCATCCAGGAGGGAGACGACGGCTCCACCGTCTACGTTCTAGAGGGTAAGTGGGTTTATCTCAGGCAAGTCAAGGCGGGCAGCTGGACTCACCTCATGTTCATGAAGACTTTCATCCAAGAAGATTCTTCAGAAGTGAAGTTGCCGACCTTGAATTGCTTGAGAATTGTTTGGTCCAGAGGAGCATGAAGTCCTGCTGACCTCATTCTGTGCACAAAACTGACATAAGCTTGAGATGGACATAAGAAGGAGATCCGACCGAGTCAGAGTCCGCCTGTGACTCGGTCCAGCTGCTCTCCTCACATCAGGTGCGTGGAGGGGAGGAGCCATCTGCACCGCCTCAAGCACTGTCCATCCTGCCTGCCTGTCTCCATGGAAATGCACGAATAATTCTCTGTAACAAGTACAATGATGTGTGAGAGTCTCAAGGTCGCCTTCTTTCAGATGATGAAACTGAAGTCGAGGAGAAAATCAGGAGAATTCTTCTTCCTGATTAGTTTGTTGGTTCCAACTTCAACACAAAAGGTCCTTAGTTCCAGAAGTCACGCTCGGATTGTTTCTCACGAATGGGTAGCGGAGGGTTTGTGGGCGGGTCCTTCCTTTAGGGCGGGGTCCCATGGTGAGGTGGAGCCCCCTGGTGGCTGTGGATGGATGTCCTGTCCTGTGTCCTCACAGAGGGGATGGTGGAGGTGAGCAAGCAGGGGAGCAAACTCTGCACCATCGGCCCGGGGAAGGTCTTTGGAGAGCTGGCCATCCTGTACAACTGCACCCGCACGGCCACCGTCACAGGTGAACACACACACACGCACGCACACACACACACACACACACACAAAGGGGCACAACTGCTGCTGGTGACAACCTGAGGCTTTGTGCTTTGATGTGGTTACCGTGGTTACCACTGGAAGTCCTGTCTCTCAGAAGGTTTGTAGGTTTGTAGGCTTGGTCTAGGTCTGCCTGACCTCCTGACCTCCTGACCTCCTGACCTCCTGGCTCTCTCTGTGTCCTTGACGAGCACAATGAGAGGCTTCCTCTTCATCTCCACTCAGCAGAGCAGACCTCCTCTCGGTTCAGGGCTCGGTTCCTCGGTCCCAAAGAACAAAGATGGAGAGCATGTTTCAAATCATCCGCGGTCAGAGTAAAGCCAGGGCGCCGCCTGTTGCCTGGCAACATAAAGGCAATGCAACTCGACGCTCAGTTGGTCGTCCTTCAGCAGGCGAGAGCTCAGACCAGCACCGACACGCTCGGGACGCCATCACGTCAAGAAACACGTGGACAGAGCGCCACAGAGACTCTTCTCATGATGGGATGTCGGAATCTCTGCACTGCCTCGGAAACGTCGGCTCGCTCAGCATCTACACACACACACACACTTGTTATTTTGAGTGTTTCAGGCGAGGAAGACACAAAAGGTCTGCAGCATGTTGACAAAAGGTGAAACATCACACACACACACTCTCACACACACGCGACAGCCAGCCGCAGCACACGGTCGCCCGCGGACAGCGATGGATCTGCAAGCAGAGCTGACGAGTCCTCTCGCCTCCGCAGCTCTGACCGACATCAAGCTGTGGGCCATCGACCGGCAGGGCTTCCAGACCATCATGATGAGGACTGGTCTCATCAAACACTCCCAGTACACCGACTTCCTGCGCAGGTACATCACACACACACACACACAGACACGCGCGCGCACACACCATCTTTGATGATGAAAAGTGGCTTTTAGCTGGAAACAGTAGCTAAAAATGTGAGCAGTGTTTGTGAAATTCAGCAGGTCTACGAGCACATCTGTGTGTGTGTTTCTTTTGTACTCCGTTTTCACCTCCCTACGGCCGTCTGTGACTCTGCTTTTTTCTTGTCCGCGTGTCTTCGGCAGCGTCCCCTCTTTCCAGTCTCTACCTGAGGACGTCCTCAGCAAACTGGCCGACGTCCTGGAGGAGGTGCGGACCCTCGGAGCCGCCTCGGCCATCGGCCCGCCGCTCTCTGTCCGCTCACCTCTTCCTCTGCTCTCAGACTCGTTACAGCCACGGGGATTACATCATCCGCCAAGGCGCCACCGGGGACACGTTCTTCATCATCAGTGAAGGACAGGTGAGGGGACGTCGGCGTTGTCCTCAGTGAAGGACGGTGTGTTTAGAGCCGTTCTGGGTTTGAGAGGAGCTGAAGGAGCCGATAGAAAGACTGGAGAACAGGCAAAGATACACTCACGAGGCTTGAGCTGTGTGGCTCAGGTCACCAGTGTGTGTGTGTGTGTGTGTGTGTGTGTGTGTGTGTGTGTGTTGGTCTCCACAGGTGAATGTCTCCCAGCAGTCCAGCAGTGACGAGCAGCTGCGGGTGACGACTCTGTCCAAAGGGGACTGGTTTGGAGAGCAGGCACTGAAGGGGTGAGACACACACACACACACACACACACACCCACACACTCTCTGACGCCCCGCTGTGTCTCCGTGTCCCCTGCAGTGAGGACGTCCGCACGGCCAGCGTCACAGCTGAGGGTGACGTCGTCTGCTTGGTGATTGATCGAGAGTGAGCGAGTCTCCTTGTTAACATCGGCCGCACACGGAGGCTCCGCCCCCCCGCCTTCGCCGCCGCCGCCCTGGAAACACTCACACCGCTGCTGGTTTCTGCCTCAGGTCCTTCAAGCAGCTGATCGGAGGACTGGAGGACATCAACAACAAGCAGTGTGACAGCGACGAGGTCAAGGCAAAGTGAGTCAGCTGACGTGCTTGTGGACAAAATCCTGCCGACAGGCTCCGCCCCTTTTCCTCACAGCAGAACTCCAGCTGCCCGTGACACAAAAACCATTCAACTCTTCATATGTGTGTGTGTGTGTGTGTGTCGTCTGCAGGCTGTTGGCTGAGGCAGACTTCTTCTCCAGCGTTTCTCTGAGCGACTTCAACATCATCTGCACTCTGGGGATGGGGGGCTTCAGCCGGGTGGAGCTGGTGTGTGTGTGTGTGTGTGTGTGTGTCCGAGAGGGCCGACTCTGATCCCCCTGTGTTTTGCGCGGCGCCTCCTCAGGTCCAGCTGAAGAAGGAGCCCGGCCGGTCGTTTGCCCTCAAAGTGCTGAGGAAGCGCCACATCCTGGACACCAGCCAGCAGGGCCACATCCTGTCGGAGCGCCGCATCATGATGGAGGCTCACAGTCCCTTCATCATCAGGTCAGCGGCGTCCTGTCGCCCACATCCACGCTGCTCCACAAGCCCTTGAACCCGCCTCCTCCTGCAGGCTCTACCGCACCTTCAGAGACTCCAAATACCTCTACATGCTGCTGGAGGTCTGCCTCGGGGGGGAGCTGTGGACGCTGCTGCGGGACAGGTGTGCACGCCGCCGCCGCCGCCGCCGCCTGGCATGTTTGATGATGTCAGACGGTGAGTCGGTGGGCTGCGCTGTCGTTACAGGGGCTCGTTTGATGACGGCACCACACGCTTCTACACGGGCTGCGTGGTGGAGGCTCTGGCCGCGCTGCACTGCAGAGGAATCATCTACAGAGACCTGAAACCAGAGAACATCATCCTGGACCAGCGAGGATACGCCAAGCTGGTCTCTCTCTCCTCTCTCTCTCCTCACGCCGCCTCACGTCTCCTCACATCTCCTCGCGTCTTTCTGAGATGGAAGAAGGTGACGTGGAGGGGAACTGGTCTCTCTCTGACTCGCTCAGGTGGACTTTGGTTTCGCGAAGAAGGTGGGTCTGGGGAAGAAGACGTGGACCTTCTGTGGGACTCCCGAGTACGTCGCCCCTGAGATCATCCTGAACAAAGGCCACGACAGCTCGGCCGACTGCTGGTCTCTGGGAATCCTGGTGTTTGAGCTGCTCAGCGGCAGGTGGGTCAGACACAGACGTTCACAGCTTCACAACAGCCAGAAGAAGCGTGATCCCTGTTTTTGGTCTCCAGTCCTCCATTTTCAGGTTCTGACCCCATGAAGACCTACAACATCATCCTGCGAGGAATCGACATGGTCGAGTTCCCCAAGAAGATCACCAAGAGCGCCGCCAACCTCATCAAGAGGCTCTGCAGGTTCTTGAGCAACATCAAGACACACACACACACACACACACAGTTTGGATCATGAAAAACTGCTGTTAGTCAGAAACATTGTGGGCAGTACTGGTGAAATGCAACCGGTCTACTGGCACATCTCTCTTTGTGTGTGTGTGTGTGTGTGTGTGTGTGTGTGTGTGTTTCAGGGACAATCCCTCGGAGCGGCTTGGGAATCAGAAAAACGGAGTTAAGGACATCCAGAAACACAAGTGAGGCAGTGTTGATACTTCATCCTGAGCTTTCAGTGCGAGATAAAGGCACCGTTGCCACGGTAACGGGTGAAAAGCTGCGGCGAGTGCAGCGTTGCTCCACCTTATTAAACCTCCAGCACAGAAACTAAGGACATCCTTCATCTTCAAGATAAATGTGGGACTTTGCAGCTTTGAAAACTGAAGCAGAGTTCCGCTCCAACCCCGTCAAAGGGCCAGCGTGACCTCTCAGTGACACCATGCTGTCAATCAAACCTGGCCCCTCCCTCATGGCCAGCAGGGGGCGGCGTGGCTGCTTTGAAAACAAAGCCAACCGCTTGATTGTTTTAGCGCTGGAGCAGGAGATTTCTCCTCGACCGCCATTGGCTGAAAGCAGCTCAGAGCGCCGGCCCTTTAAGAGCAACATCTCTGCTGTTTTTCAGGTGGTTCGAAGGCTTCAACTGGGAGGGGCTCCGCCAGGGAACCGTCGACTCTCCATTCACGCCTACTGTGGGTATCCATCTGTGTGT
>CAESWR010000367.1:112972-127156 GCA_903171835.1 Mullus surmuletus
CCCCCCCCCCCCCCCCCCCCTTCCCATGATGCACCTCCCTGCTGTGATTCACTCCACTGATGAAACACACGTCGACGGGGTAAAAAAACCCAGTTTGTCCCCGGCTGCAGTATTTGACCGTGTACTACTTGAAGGTTGTAGCGCTGCAGTACAAGTACAAGTACAACATCAACACACGCGTCTGCTCTTCTTCTTCTTCTTCTTCTTCTTCCTTTTCTTCTTCTTCCTTTTCTTCTTTCTTTTCTTCTTCTTCCCTCCGGGAGAGGAAACACTTCCGAGGAGCGCGCAGACTGCGAGTACACCCCCAGTACTCCCAGTACTCCAGAGTACTCCGAGTACTGGGAGTGTTGGAGAGCGGCGCGTAGCTGCCCTGCAGCAGCGAACACTCACCCACGCGGCGTGTTTTCGGTCCCCGCGGCGGATTAACGGGCGACGCTGCGGAAAGTCAGCGGACTCATCGCGGCCACGCGCGGAGCGACACCGCGGAGCCGCGCGGCGCGCCGGAGCTGCTGCGCTGCCAGTGTGGAAGTGAGCTGGAGGTGGGAGGGTCCCCCACACACACACACACACACGGACACACACGGACCGAGGGACGTTGCAGTACCTTTGCGGCTCCGTCCCGCCGCTCCCGCTGACTGTTCAGATGTCACAGTCGGACGCGCGGCGGCAGGTGACGCCTCATCGCGACCGCTAGAGGGCGCCGATCCCGGTGAGCCGCGACGAGCCGGGGCCGGCGGAGGCGGACAGAGACGCGAGCGGCACAATGCTTCGTCTGTCTGTCTGACACACACACACACACACACACACACACACACACACGCGCACACAATTGTTCCCCATTCAGATCCAGGACAGGCACACCATCCAGTTTGCCCATGAATCCACAATATGTGTGTGTGTGTGTGTGTGTGTGTACCTGCACATTTGTATCGTTCTAGAAGGCCAGTGGAGCATGTGTCCCAAGGTCAAGGAGGTGCTGTGGAGCTGCTTGGAGGGTCTTGTTTTTTTGCTCTCCAACATTCAGGTCACCTGACCTCAACCTTTCTGCTGTGATGAAGCTTCAGCATCATCGTCATGGTAACCTGCAGAATACTGGCCGTTTGGAACCCTCCGACCTCGCTGGTCACAGATGGAGCTGTACTTTGGATGTGTGGGTGTTTTTTTACAACCGTTTATGTGGGTGTGTGTGCATGGTGTATGTGTGTGTGTGTGTGTGTGTCTTTCTCTGCTGAACCAGGGAACATTCTCTTTGGGCCAAATAAAGCTGCCCAAGTAAACTCCACATTCCTGAGCTTGCGGTGTCTCAGACTCTCTTTTATGAGGGTGGAGACTCTGTGTGTACATGTGTGTACATGTGTGTGTGTGTGCGCACACGTTGCTTTCTGTGTTATGTCTCATACGTTCCTTCCTTAAAGAATAAACATATTTTAACAGAAACACAAGGTTAGTTTCTTGTAGGTTTCTTTTTCATCTTGTTTAAGACAGACACACACACACACACACACACACACCCCGTTATTATTGAAGACGAGCTCAGATGAAGACATGGTTTGAGCCTCTCTGACCTCGTCTGTGGCTATTTCTGCACATTTCTACACCACGTCCTTGTGAAATCCTTCACGCTGACGACTGAGAGGTGATTGTTGCCCCCCCCCCACCCCCCCCTGAGGTGTGCAGACATAAACACAAAGTGAAGCAAGACGCCTGAAAACACACCCACTGGTTTCCTCCAGGGCTGCTGAGGTGGGTGAGGGAGTGTGTGTGTGTGTGTGTGTGTGTGTGTGTGTGTGTTTGGCAGCAGACAGGATGTTTTATGAAGCGAGCTGGAGGAGGCGGCCGTGTCAGGTGGTCCTCAAAGAGCCAATGTGTGGAGCTCTGTGCAAACGCCACTTTAGGCTTCTTAACGGCGAGCACAGAAGCACCGCGACGACTCTGCTGGCCGAGCAACGGCTGCTGACCTGCAGAGCTCGCAACGGACACAACGCCGGCGCCGAGCAACGCACAGACGAGAACGAGGAACAAAACATACTGAGCACATAATCGCAGTCGGCCATTGTATGTGTGTGTGTGTGTGTGTGTGTTCCCAGCTCGGTTCTAACCAAACAGCTGATTTGTTGACATTAGTATGGCCCCGATGGCCACGCCCCCTCGGGTGCTCGTGCTGGTGCTGGTGCTGGTGCGCGTCGCTCAGTCTCTGGCGCCACAAACCACCAATCGCAGCCCTCCACCCACCGCCTCCTCCGGCCACCGCCATCCATCACGCTCACAGCACACGCCAAAGAAAAAACACAAGATCAGCAACTTCCGGTTTATGTGGGTTTTTGCAGTTTACACTTGGTGTGCACAAATAATCACAGATGTAAACTGGAAGCGCAGGTCAAACCAAGTCCGACCTTCTGACTCGAGGAGAAGCAGCATCTCGCCCGTCACGTCCTTGAGTCTTCTTGTTGTTGGTGTGCGTCCAAACACGGCGCTCGCCTCGGCAGACTCGGCCACGTGTCGGGATCAAGGTGACAAATCAGATGCAGTGAAAGCCTCTCCAGGTTTCTGTCCTCACATCCGATCATCTCCATGTCACTGAAACAGGCAGATTCAACTCCGACCATCAATGTCCTCCTCCTCAGCGCTCCAAGTCGCACACGGATGATGTCACAGGCTTCAAGAGTGATGCAGCAGCGGGTTCTTGCTGGTCAGGTTCCTTCCTTTGACCAGTAATGTACACGGCATGTTTGCCTTCTGGATTCTTCTCCCCTTGGCCAGACCTTTGCCCTCCTTGCAGAAGCTCCCGGCCGGACTCTTGGTGCTGAGGTTCTTCCTGGGCTTTGCCGAGGTGGAATAGAGCTTCTCCTTCTCGCTGGACTCCGACGTCTCCCTGTCGTGTCCCTTGAAGGTCTCCTGGCTGGCAGCGGTGATGTGGAGCAGCTGGCGGTCCCTGAGCTCCAGCTTCTTACTGAGCGTCTGGTTGCGGTAGTGCAGCTGGGCGATGTAGTTCCTGCTCCTGGACATCTCCTCCTGCAGCTCGGCCGTGCGGCCCAGCAGCTCGCGCTCCTGCAGCCGGCTCTGCTCCACCGTTTTGTCCAGCTCCACCTGCGCCGCGACTGACTCCTGCTGGTGGGATTCGGTCAAGGTCTCGATGACGGTCTTCTGGATGTTGGTCAGCTCCGACTGCAGGGATGCCAGCTTGGCTTTCCCCTCGTCCTCCATCTCAAAGCGCATGGTCTCCAGCTCCTGCTCAGACTGCTGCTTGCAGGTCTCGATGCTCTGCAGGTGAGCGTCTCTGACCATCAGTAATTCTGCCAGGTGATGGCGTCGGAGTCGCTGCTCCAGCTCCTGTAGTTCTCTGGTTCCCTTCTGACCTCCCTGGGCCTGAACGGTCACCTCGCTGAGCTCCAGTTCCTTCAGGGTGGAGTTCTCCATCTCCTGAAGGTGCTGCTGATACCTCTGGTTCTCTGTTTGCAGCTCGGCCACCTGTAACCTCAGGTGAACCCTCTCCTGGTTGAACTGGTGCTGGAGCTGCTGCAGTGATGACTGGGTGATGGACAGCTGCTTCTCTAGACACTTCTTGGAAAATGTGTTGAGCTCCAGCTCAGCCCTGGTGCTGATCAGCTCCTCCAGCAGCTTGTCATGAGCCTCCTTCAGCCTGGCATTCTGTCCCTCAGCAGCTCCGTTCTCCTCCTGCAGCCGCAACACCTGCTCGGTGGCAGCAGTGAGTTTGGAGGTCAGCTCGTCCAGCTGGTGTCGCAGGAGCGACTTCTCCTCCTCCAGGGAGAAGCGCTCACTCCTGAACTGCCACTCCAGCTCGGCCAGCTGCTCCTCTTGGTCCCGCATTGCCTTATGGAGGGAAATCTCCAAGGTCTCTTGGTGCTCCCTGGTGACTCCTTCCAGAGTTTGAGCCTGGCTTTGCTTCAGCTGGTTGATCTCCTCCTTGAACCGCATTTTCATGTCATTCATGTTCTTGTCATGGCAAGACTTCTCCTCACAGAGCGTCCTCTCCAGGGACTGCATCAGCAGTTTCTGTCGTTTAATCTGGGCTTGGTTCTTCTGCAGGGCCTCCTTCTCCTTCTCCATCTGCACCTTCTCTCGGTGCTGGTTCCGCTCCGTGCCCAGCTGAAGCTGCAGCCTGTAGAACTTTTCCCTGTATTTACAAGCTTCACCTTTGACCCTCACCAACTCTGTCCTCACCTGTGTGAGGGTTTTCTGTAACTCTGCCTGCTGGGCCTGAAGTTCCTCCTCCCGCTCGGCTACCTTGCACTCGGTCACCAGCTGCTGGGTTCCTTTGACAGCCTCAAACTCACACTCGTAGTAGGCGTGAGCTTTGCTGAGTTTAGCCTCAAATTCCTCCACCAGGAAGTTCTTGTGGTGTCTGAGCGCCTTCACCTGCTCGGTCAGAGATTCCACCTCAGCTTTGTGGAGCTGCTTCAGCCGCCCCTTCTCCTTACAGAATTCACTCATCTGGCTGTTGAAGCAGTTGCGGATCTCCTGCATCTCCTGTTGGTGTTGGGCCTTGAGCTCCTTCTGAGTCAGCGGAACGGGAGCCACACAATGAATGTGTCGAACATGCGAGGACATGAGCAGGTTCTCCAGCTGGTGGAGGTGGCTCGCGAGTTCCAGGGGCTCCTGCCTCTCCTCGTCCTTCTCCTTCTCATGGCCGTCCATGGTCTTGTGCTGTTGGACCTTCCTTTTCGGCTCCACCTCCTTCCTGATCTTACTCTTCTTCACCATGTTCACAATGACAATGTTCTACACACTATGCACTGTGGACAGCTTGTAGTGAATTTTTTAAAATAGTGTAATTTCAGGATTATCAAAGGCATCAAGCCGGTGGTGGGAGGTCAGGGGCTTGAGCGTGTCACGGACCCCCAGCCAGCCCGCGTGCCAGCAAAGGCAAGGACTGACGAATGGCAGGAGAATCAAAGCCAACCGGTGCTTCTCCTGCCTAGCAACAGTTACTAAGCTACCGGCCTTGGTGCCACACACACTGACTTTGTTGTTTCACTGGGCCTCAAGATCATTTTCATTGACTCAATTAGACCGTGGACGCAAACACTGAAATGTGACTGAAGTGTAAACTTTCATCTCAACCTTTAAGGAATAACAATCACTTTAACGCCCCTCTTCTTAAGGAGGTCCAATGCAATTCTAACTCCAGGGATTTCCTTTGTAGCTCTAAAGACAACTCTGGGTTTACATGGGTGTTACTTTCAGAGGCAAAATTGAGAAACTGACATCATGGTCAACCAAAATCTGTGGTTTTCCTCTCAAGTGGGAGCAGAGCGTCAGCTCACAAGAACAGTTGAAAAGTGTCTTCATCCCATCGGACTATTAAAACTATTCATTGTCGGTCATGTGGTTTTCTGTCCTAACTGAGGCGTTGACAGCGCAACACAACTTTAGATGATGACAAAAAAAAAGAAAAGAAAAGGCGGTGAACAGTTGGCCTTTGTCTCAGCTGTGAGAGTCAGTCAGCCAGTTTGAACCAGCAGCAGTTTACCAGCCGCTGCAAACATCCGCAAAAGCCCTTAGAAAAATCTTGACTGTTTAACAAAGAGCACTTTAGACTTTCATCTGTGAGGTGAACCTTCATGCCTGACCGGCTGTGCTGTGCGTGTGGCAGACAAATGAGACAACTGAGCTTTCTGTGTTTATTTGCTCCTGCAGGGGAAGAGACCCTCCCCTGGAAACATGAGAATGCTCCACAAAAAAACTACAAAAATCATGTAGAAATAGAGCAGCAG
Organism: Mullus surmuletus; assembly: GCA_903171835.1. Lineage (NCBI taxonomy): Eukaryota > Metazoa > Chordata > Actinopteri > Syngnathiformes > Mullidae > Mullus > Mullus surmuletus. Next base: position 118,708 of record CAESWR010000367.1, read on the forward strand.
TGACCCCTGCTGGTCACTCGTACACCTTTCTCAGTTGGCAGCATGAATGTCTGCAGTGTCCTGAAACCAAACTCTGATCTGTGCGAGTCAGAGGTCACACCACAAATGTTGTCATGTTTGTCGTCCAGCGAGGATTCCTCCTGTCACAACTGAGCACGTTCGGTCGATCAGCTGGGCTTCCAGAGGAGCAGTCAAACTTACGGAGCAGTCGTCCTCTTCCTCCCTCTGTAAGCGTTTCTCAGGGCAAAGAAGAACCTGTAGATGGCGTTACGCTTCCTTGGCGACTTCGAGGAGTCCATGTAAGAGGAGACGATGTACTTGTTAATGGCCGAGTCCTCCAAGTCCATTAGATGCAGCACGGTCATGGCGTCGCCCCACTTCTTACAAAGGTGCTTGACAACAGTGTTCTCCAACTTTTTCAACATTTCCGGAGTGATCTGACACTCGATGTCTTTGACTTCAGACCAGACTTTGTTGAAGAGCCACTTCATGACCTGCGGATCGTTCACAGCTGAACCAAACTTCAACTTCTTGGACGTGCGGGAAACTATGGACTTCACAAGAACCCGGATGTTCTTCCTCATCTCCATTTGTGCCGGTGTAGCAGTCTCACGTGTGGAGGACGTGATGGACAGCTCTTCCCCGTCCTTCTCCGGCCCCGTCAAAGTACTTTGTGGAGGCACGTCCTTCTGCGGAGCCGACTGAGCCGCTGCTTCTGGGCTCGGCTGCACCGACTCCTCTGGCGCCGAATGGGCCTTTGGGTGCGGCTGAGTGTTGCCGTCTGCCATGAGCAGCGCCGACTCCAGCGAAGCCTTCAGCCTCTTCCTCTGGTTCCCGCAGCGTAGCCTCCTGCGGTGGCCGTAGAGAAGCTTCTGCTGCTGGATGGAGAGCTTCCTCTTCTTCCGGCGCGGTGCGCCCGCAGTCTCAGCCGCGCTCTCCTTGGTCAAGACCTTCGTCAGCTTCACGTTGACCCGATCCACGTGGAAGTCGGCCTGTGTTCGCAGCCACCAGTTCACGGATGACACCAAGGTTTTGGCTTTGTTGTACGGGTTGCTCGGCACTTCACACTCTCCGGTGACATAATTATTGGACATCCGGTTGAACTTCCTCGTGAAGGCCAGATCTTTCTCTTTTAAGACAGTTTCCAGCTTTGGGAAGCCGCCGCCCGACTGCGTGTCTCGCTCCTCCGTCACAAAGAGGGAGTTTACCGCATCCAGCAGCGACTGCAACACTTCCTTGCGTCCATCTTTGAGCGTCAGCCAATCGCTGTATGCCATCCTGCCCACCTCCAACAGGTTTATGGTGAAGATCCTGGAGAAGCACTTAACGAGGAAAACCTTGATTCTCTGGCTCACTGCTTTGCGCTTCATGCTGACACTCTTTTTTTCTTCTGCAATTAGCTGAGCGCTGTCGCGCAGCACACTCTGCGTCTCCAGAGACAGCTGCAACTGCAACAACTCCAGCTCGGTGCTTGTAAAATGCTCCAAGAGAAAGCTCTCCATGATCAAGTCCACCTCCTTCTTTAGGATGATGCGGACAGCTTCACTGGCCTCCGTTTCAGAGGAGTCTTCTGCTACCTTGAGAGCATTCCTCGCCGCCGTTTCCTTCGCCATCTCTTCCATTTCCTGTTCTTGACCTCTGTGACTTTTCCCAACTAAACACCTTGACATGTTGAGTTGACCTGATCATGATCACCCACGACAGTGCCTTTAAAGTTGGACAATCAAGAGCATTCCTCCAAAAATACATTGCCTGACTTTGATGAGACGGTTGCTAGGCAACCCTTGAGACCAAAGACAAGCATTCATTCACAGTGAAATCAACAGGAAACAAGTGTATTTCTCACATGGTTTATTGGCCCTCTGGAGGTTCTTCTAGTTTCTGTGTCACATCTCACATAGAACCTGAACGGATTCCCAAAGAGTTTGTGGAGGAGAACAAGATCAAAACCCAGAGATGTGAAGTTGGCATAATCTTAGTTTGTTGATCGTTTATAGGCAGGGCTGAGCATAACAGTCACCAGAGCTGTGTGGATGTTTTCTGGTTGCAGCAGAACAAACACTGGTTACCATGGAAACACAAAGACCACAGCTGGTTCCAGCTAACAAACCACGTGGAACCAATTCATCACTTCAGCCTGAGAGTCGGCACATCAGATGTGAGCAAACACCGTGCACAGAAACACCACAGCTGACAGCTGACCTATATATGGAGGTCAGGGTCGGGGGGGGGGGGCACACTGTTTACCTGAGGAGTGTGATCAAAGGAAACGGTGCAGCAGTGGGCGGGGCCAAAGCCTTCTGATGGACGAAAAGAGCAGCAGTGTCAGGCAGCTCATCCCTTTGGCGGTCCTCTGGGGGCGGGGCTGGGGGCGGGGCCAGCGTCTGAGTGACAGCAGGCCTCAGCGGACACTCTGAGACATGTGCAGGGGCGTCAGCATCTCCTCAAAGATGGCGCCCTTCACATTGGAGCCGCGGAGGTTGGCCTCCTGCAGGTCGCATCCTGACAGGTCGCAGTTCTGCAAAACACCGAGGAGACGTTTGAGCGTGATGAGACACATCGGCGCAGGAAGGCAGTGTGAGACGGCCAGCAGGAACCACGCAGCGCTCTCTGGCGACGAAACTTACAAGTACAACATTGTTGTAGAAGAATTGTTAGTGGGAAATCATTTGGTTTGGGAGATTTATGACAGTGTGTGTGTGTGTGTGTGTGTGTGTGTGTGTGTGTATGTATGTACCTCCAGGTCAGTGCCGGCCAGCGTTGCTCCCCTCAGATTGCAGTTCTTCAATTTGGCGTTTTTCAGTGTGGCCACGCGCAGGTTGATGCCCGTCATCTGACTCCCCTCCATATCCACGCCCTTCAGGTTGGCCCCTTGGAACACAGACGCGCACACACACACACACGTTGTAAACGGCGCACCCGTCTGTGTGTGACGTATGAGCGGCTCTCTCACCCTCCAGGTTGGCTTTGACTCCAGCAGGATCCTCAAAGTTACATCCTCTCAGCGACGCTCCCTCAGCGTTGGTGCACAGCATCTTCACACCCTGCAGGTTGGCTCCCTGCAACAACACACACACACACACACACACACAGTCTCAGTCGACAGTTTCCCGGGTTCAGTGTGCACATGTGTGTGTTGGCGTGCGTGCGTTCTGACGTCGAGGCAGGCCAGCGACAGGTCGGCCCGCTCCAGGTTGGCGCCGCTCAGGTTGGCGTGCGTCAGGTTGGCGCCCCTCAGGTTGGCCATCTTGAAGTTGATGTAGCGCAGATCCAAGCGGGACAAGTCGGCCTCGGTGAAGTTCAGCCCCTGACATCACACAAACACACAGAACCACAGAGACTCAGCACCCAGGAAGTGGCTCTCAGCTCAGGTCGTGACCCCTGGTCGTGGGGATTCTGGCATCTCCGGGACAACAAACGTCCTGCTGAAAGTGCAGGAGGGACTTCACCCTGGGAGGGATTTGATTGGACGGTTTGAAAAGTGGGTGAACAGCCACTGTGATGAGGGCGCCACGCCCACTGCATAGAATGGCTTCATGTGATTGGCTGAAGCTGCTGCAGCTCCGATGATGTCATCAGCCATCAGCGTTTGTTTTCAGGGTGAAAATCAGGTAGGTTTTGATGAAAGAAGTCTTCTCTCTTCTTCACTTGTAGAAATAAATGTTGTACCTGACAGCGCAGCTCCGACTTGGTGGTGGTGGCGAGCAGGAACCTGATGAACTCCTTCCGGGTCAGAGGGGAGTGGTCATCAGGGGGCTGCGAGGCCTGGGGGGGGGGTTAGATGTGGTGAAGCCTCTCACTCACACTCTCTCACACACACACACACACACACACACACACACACACACACACACACACACACACACACACACACACACACACACACCTACCTTGATGAGCGTCTCCAGCTGCTCGGCCAGCTGCTCGATGCCGAAGAACCGCGCCTCCTCCAGCACACCTGCAGCACACACAGCAGTGCGTTGGATGTGAGTGCTATGACTCCCAGCGGGAGGGCGGGGCAATGGGGGCGGGGCTTGCATACCTCCTACCTACCCAGTGGGTTGATGCCGTCGTTGATGATGAGCTGGCCGTGTCTCAGGTAGTTGAGGATGGGCTCGAAGTAGTCGGGGCTGCGGTCGATCAGGTAAGCCCCCCGAGAGTCGCATTTGTTCCCCCAAACGTCTGCGGGGAGAAGAGGGCGAGGGGGCGGAGCTCCACCATCAGTGTGTGGCAAAACACAAACATTTGGGAGACGTCCTCCTGAAAATATCAGAAATATTCACCTTTCTCTCTGAACATGTGGGCCAACATGCTCTCAGGCTCCTTGCTGACCAGCGTGCTCCTGCATACACACACACACACACAGAGATACAGAAACCCTCACACATCTACTGAGACATGATCTCCCTCCCGCCGGCCGTCTGCTCCTCACCTGGTGGTGGTGAAGCAGCGTCCTCCCACGTTGAGCGTCAGCCAATCAGTGTGAGTCTGGGCTCCGTCGGCCCCCCGCTGGTCGTCCTGAGGGTCTGCAAGGGCGAGGCGAGCGTCACTCACTCACTTCCAGACGCACATTCAAAATACTTCATGACTGCAAACAGCTGCATTGTGGGTAAGGGCGCCATGATGCTGAGGATGTGAGGTCATTAAATCCACACGTCTCTCTGAAGGACACCTGCACATCTCATACAAGGTTTCTTCGGCCCAATCAAAGTCCTTACTGTGACCTTTGAACTCTCTCTCCCAGATGTGGGTCCACATGATCCTCCAGAAGTGGGCGGGACATTTTCAAGAACACTGATTGGTCAAACATACGCGCTGAGCTCTGATCCTGAACAGGAGCTGCTCCGGAGTCGCCCTCGCCAAGACCAGGTCCAGCTTGGTGGTCCAGGCCTCTGCTTTCCTCCTCTTACACTTCAGCAGCAAACTGTGTGTGTGTGTGTGTGTGTGTGTGTGTTTGTCTGCAGTCCTCTCCTTGGTACTCACCTTCATACGGATCCCCCTCTGATACGTACAACACATCGTCATCCCTGCAGACACACACACACACACACAGAGTCAGAAACCAGAGGGGCCCTCAGAGTGTGTGTGTGTGTGTGTGTGTGTGTGTGTGTGTGTGTGTGTGTGTGTGTGTGTGTGAGTGTGTGTGAGAGGGGGCATGTTCCTGTTACCTGATTAACGTGATGTCATCGATAAGACCGCCATTCCCATTATAAACGCTAGAGGCGCTAATTCCCAGTTTGGCGCTGGCGAGAGCGAGCAGGTCCTCCAGGGACCCGTACACCGCCACCACCTGTTAAACACACGCGAGCGCGCGCGCAATTAATGGCGGCAAACACGAGCCGGTGTGACGCTGCATTCCGCGTCCGTGTCAGCTGGTGACGCTTCCGGGTGTGTCGGCGTCGCTCGCTGTCCGCTCGTTTTCATCCTCCGTGGATTAATGGCGTCACTCACAGACACACCAAGACCCGCGGAGGCTCCGTGTCCGGTGCCGGTCCGCACCGGACCCGCTTTGAGCGTCGAACAGACCCGCCGCGGCGCTGAGCGACGACACACCCATTCCCCCGCGTTTCCGCCCGCGCTTTACCTTCCCGCTCCCCGACGAGCCGCTCACGAACAGCGTGACTCTCCTCATGGCGCGGAGGGTCAGCGTGGCCGTGGACCCGCGCCGGATCCTCCCGGTAACGGCGTGTTCTCACTGCGGCTCCGCTTCCTTTCCTCCTTTCCGGCGTCAAACTCAAACGGCGGAGGCGGCGTCCAATCAGAGGCCGCGCTGGAGTGACGTCAGCCAATCAGCGCGCGGAGAGGGCGGGACATCAGCGCCTCGCTCAGAAGTTACTGATTCATCAGCTTCTGCTTTGTTTGGAACCAAATCCTTTCTCGGTTTGACGTGAGGAGAAACCGAATCAGCTGATTGCAGACACAGAGGAAAAGATCAAAGGGTCTCAGACAAATAAGTGACGACTACAAATATCCCCCAGACCACAGTTGGTCTCGGGGCCTGAGAGGGCAGAGAGCTGAGATGTTTGCAGTGATGGAGTCACAGAGGAGGACACGTTTGTTCTTTAAAAATAAAGCTTTATTAAACATTCACTCTCCAAAGACGGCGGAGCTGCCGCAGCGTCTTCAGCAGCAGACGACACAATCTTCAGACACTTTTCGCACCTTCAGCCAGCAGAGAAGGTTCTGACACCACCTGAGCAGCGTTCCCCGGTTGGTGTTTGTGGTCATTGTTGGCTGGTTCTGCAGCTCCAGAACAAACGTGCAGCCGTTTCACAAAGTAACGCTTCAAAACGCAAACACCTGATCGTCGTTGGCGGAACTTCTCGTCCGGCAGGTGGCGGCGCTGCCACTTTACAGCAACTAAGGCAACAAATTGTTCTTTAGTTTTTCCCCGCCGATGGAGACGAACTCCTGGCCGTGGCTTGTTTGCAGGCGCTGTTGGTGTCAGTGATTTCAATAAATATCTCATCTTTTAGGTTTAATTGAACAGAATCGTCCCTGAAAACTCGTCTCAGTACCCAAACCTCTCAAGTACTGATCCGTCTACATCAACAGCAGATTAACAGATGGGGCTTCTGTCGCGACACAGCGTGGGTGTGGTGTGGTGCCCCGCCCCCTTCCAGCGGCCCCGCCCCCTCTGACCGGTTGGCTGGCTCACTCGTTGCCGCTGTCCTCGGTGTCGTCGTCCGCGGCGTCGCTCTGCCCGTTGCTCTCGGGGTAGTTGAGGATGTGTCGGTTCGCCTGAATGACAAACTGCTGCTGTTTGAAGTAGACCTTCAACACGCCCTTCATCAGCACGAAGGCTGCGCCCCCCTGTGGCGGCACAGAGAAGAGCGGCATGAGCTCGGCAACCTGAAGCCTCTGCACAATTAAGTCATGACTGATGAACAAGGTCTCAATCTGCTCGGCTTGTACAAGAGGTTTAGATTCATTCATATTTTGGAGGGATTTTAGTGTCGTTATTCTCCCTTTGCACTTGACTCATATTTCCAGCCATCGGTTTGATAGGACCAACGTCATCAAGATGATCAATAGAGTCATTTCTGATCAGAGTTGGGGCTGGGCCATATATCCATGTTTGTTATGGAAGGAGAGACTGGCCTACTATTTCTATTTGATATCTTTGTGTGCAACCTTACGTGGATCTTTATCATTTCAAATAAGTTACTCCTGTTATCAAGTATTTGTTATGTTTGAATTGTTATTTGAACAGCTGAGTTTGAACCAGGTGAAGACGCCTATATTTGTTTTAGCAACTGTTCATTGAAACAGCTGGTTTCAATAAAACTGCTTGTGACACGTCATATTTGACTGAACATGTAGCTCACTATGCGGAAAAAATATGATAGATTTATTTATATATATTTATCGTATATTGATAATCAGTCTAAACATATATTGGTATATGAGATTTGTTCCAAATCGCAGCTCTATTCTGAATACAAAAAGCATTGCTCTGATTTGTGTGTTTTGTTGAATGGAGCAAAAATTGGGCCAGAAGCAGAGAAAAACGTGAGCTGAGCTCACCAGGAGGGTTTGCTGCAGGTTGGAGGAGACGCGTCGGAACAGCAGCCGTCCCACCAGGCTGGCGATGGAGGGGAAGATCAGCGCGCCGCACAACGTCCGCGACACCGACAGGTGGTCGGCGGCCGGCCCGTCGGCGGGGACGCGCGGCAGGCTGCGGTCGGACCCTGAGCGGTGAGAGACGCACGTTTAGAGACACGCTTTCAGCTCAAGCACTCAAAGACAGAGGCAACTTACGGCTTCTCCAGTCACACACTGGAGCTCCTAAACTCCCGCCTGAGAGTCCAGGGAGGGACGCGCTCAGAGCAGCCGAGCGGCTTCTCACTCTCAAACCCTTTACACTTCACTCCTTGTACACACCACAACGTCTGTTTGTCCGTTTAACTAATGTTTTTGGACTTCCGGGAATTTTCAAAGTTGCAAAATGGGAAATTAACAGACATTTTCAGAGAATTTCAATGAACTGCATGTAACTGCTCGAATATGAAACATGTTGGTTTGTCAGAAGCAGACATGCATGCAAACGTGTCTAATGCAACATTTTTAATTGTATAATATATGTACAATATAAGTGAATTTGCGGGGAATTTGGGGGGATTCATGTGGCATTTGTCAGAAGCAAACATACATGCAAATGACACTCGTCAGTTTTTACCACTGGAGAACTTCCATGGTTTCTCTCAGAGAACAACAACAACCATGAACGGTGTAAAATCAAAGAAGCTTCAGGTGTTTACAATCACTCAGACTTGTTCCTGATGTTCCCTCAGCTCCCCAAAAAAGCCCCGTTCAAAAAGCCCCACTCATCGAGGGCCTCGACCTCATGGTCTTCACTGGCTGCTGCCTCCCGAAGACTGGGCGTCACGGCAACCAAACCCTGACAATTTCCAATGTTCCCACTCTAATATTCCCAGGGAAATCTTCC
>CAESWR010000367.1:188895-200740 GCA_903171835.1 Mullus surmuletus
GACGAAATTGAGCAAAAAGTTTAACCGCTGATGTTGACATCATGTGACTCTGGCTGGTTCTGGTCCCACTGGACTGTGTCAGCACAACACACACACACACACACACACACACAGAACGTGTTAGCTGGCCTAGTTTGGGTCTCAGCAGTGGCAGAGCTCATTAAGAGCCGCTCTCTTTGTTCTCTATTCCACTCAGGATGTTTGTGTGGTGCCAGCAAAGCCCCTGCATCGCACACACACACACACACACACACACACACACACTGTCTCAGAGGTTTGTAACACTCAATGTGATCAGCAACTGACTTCAAGGACAAACGTGTGTGTGTGTGTGTGTGTGTGTGTGTTTGGTTGAGAGGTTGGATGGCCTCTTTGTGAGCTGCACACTTTACTGGAGTGAAAGTTGGGGGGCGTGTCCAAGCGGCATCCTGGCCCCTCCCCCTCCCTTGTGGGCGGGGCTGTGTCTGCTGTGGGAATCGCAGCCTGCCATTGGCTGCTGCCTCAGCGCCGTCGCTCCTCTTCTGGACTTGCAGCTTTTTGTATTTTTCTGTCTCTCGTTGACGAGGAATGAAGAAGAAGATTCAGGTTCAAACTTCATATAGAATCACAGAAGAAGAACGGGTGAAAGTTGAGATGAGAGAAGACGAGGAAGAGGAGGAAGGATCATTTAAACACAGCCTCCTCCTGTTCCATTTCCTCCTCCTAATCATCTTGTTTCTGACATAATTAGACTCGGAAAGCCATTAAATAGCCACATGTTGAGTGCTGGAATAATTGGTGAGCCAGACCCCCCCCCCCAAACACACACACACACACACACACACACACACACCAAAGATGAACAGCCGTCACATCTCGCTTGACTGCGTCTGCTGACTTTAAGCTAATTAAAGGACACATTGAGCAGGGGGGGCGGGGCTTAGTGTGAGTGGGTGTTACTGCACCATCTGATGATAGAGTGATGACATCACAGGAGAATGAAGCAAATGGAGGTGATATGAGGCCCCGCCCCTCCGAGGCTCCCCTCCTTAGCGTGGTGTTAGCCATCAGTGTGACTCAGACTGACTGCAGATATTTGGTCACATCCGCCTGTCAGGGAATTCGTCATCAGCAGTGTGTGTGTGTGTGTGTGTGTGTTACTTTATTGTTTGTGTTTCATTTGTCTTCCCTGCACAAACCTGCTGTAACAGGTAAATGTGATAATGTGATGTGATGTTAGATGGGCTGTCTGTGCTTTAAGCTCCTCTCAGCGCCGCCTGGTGGTCGCCGTCATCACTTCCTGTCTGCATGTTTCTGTGGGCAGCAGGACAGTTGACCCGCTGAAGCTCCTGATCGGTTTCCATTTGCACAGAGACAGTTTTGCTGCTGGAGGTGCCAATCAGACGAGCAGAGCAGCAGCTGACTTGATTCTCATCGTCGGCAGCGAAGCAGAATCAGGAGACGTGAAAACCGTGATTTGAAGCCGCTCATGTTTTATTCAGAGCTCTGCCAGCAGCTCCGGCTGCAGCCCGACCGCAGCGTCCGTCCTGCCATGGGGCGCCGTCCACATCTTCAATGGATCAGCAGGAGTTTGGTGGCTCATCGTCACATATCAGAGGTCAAAAGGTCAATCCCTGACGGCTGCTGACGCTTCCTGACAGTCCGAGAGGCTTTCAGTGTGTCAGCGTGGATGCTGTGAGGAGTCTGTGGGCGGCTAAGCCCCGCCTCCTGTGGCCGGCTAAGCCCCGCCTCTCCAGTTGTTTGAATGTCTTCACCAAGACTCGGGGACCATCGAGCTCGTTTGGAGCCTCCGTCACCCGACTGCACACAGACGCAATTATGACGTAGTTAGGATGCTGAGGAAACATGGCCGCTTCTCTAACACACACACACACACACACGCAGATTCACCTGAAACATCTTGTGCACACGTGTGTGTATGTGTGTGTGTGTGAGCTGTGTGGCTCTGCGACTCAGCTGTTTGTGATGTCAAACATGAATAACTGATCAGTGAACGAATCTCTCAATCATCAAAAGTCACTTTCCGCTGATTTCTTTTTGGAACAAATCCATCAAATAGTAAAAGGACAGAAGAACAAACGTCAAACGCCTCGTCGCTGAGAGCCTCCGCTTAGCATGGTGCGGCGCGGCTTAGCATGGCGCGGGTTAGCATGGCGCGGGTTAGCATGGCTCAGGTTAGCATGGCGCGGCTTAGCATGGCTCAGGTTAGCATGGCGTGGCTTAGCATGGCTCAGGTTAGCATGGCGCGGGTTAGCAGTCAGGCTAAGCTCTCAGCAGCGGTTCAGCCACTAAACGACACGTTTGAGGCCGACGTCTGTGTTTGGCGAGCAGCCAAACAAACGGCTCATTTGTCCGTCTGACTAACGACTCGTGTGTTTAGCACGCGCGCTAATGAGCGAGCTACTTAGCATGGCGGCTAATGAGCGAGCTGCAGGCTGATTACTGTCGCTCCACAGAGACGCTGCTGTTTACTCATCTCATCCTCTCTCAGCCACACACACACACACACACACACACACACACACACACACTCCTCAGAGTGGATCTTCATAATTACACACACACAACAGATTTCTTCCATAATTTTTTCGTTGTTGAAAGAAAACTGACGTGAAACAGAGACTGAAGACAACCATGTTTGTCACCATCATCCACGTCAAGTGCTTTGTGCGCACACACACACACACACACACACACACACACACACACACACTGGCAGGAAGCAGTGATCAGCTGACACTCGTTCACATCCCTCACTTCCTCGTCAGCAGCGTTTATCGTGTTTGTTGTCGTGTCGTCGGAGACAAAACAGAGCAGGAGCTCTCAGGGCGAAACGGGGACGCGTTCACTGAGCGCGTGTTTTATTCAGAGAACACACGCACACGCACACACACACACACACACACACACACACGTTAATGACAGTCATTTAAGCAGAAGTTTATCTCATGAACTCATTAAGATGAAGAAAACAAATCTCTGCCTGACAGATAAATAGACGTGGCTTGATGACATCACAGGTTTTATTTGGGATGGAAGAGAAGCTGCAGAGAGATAAACACACCCATCATTTCCTGAGTGAGTGACAGACAATAACTCTGCTTCCTCTGTGTGTGTGTGTGTGTGTGTGTGTGTGTGTGTGTGGCTGAGACAGAGAAACAAGCTGAATTTGAGAAAGGACAAAGTGCTTCAGCTGCATTCTTCCGTGCTGCTCCTCTCATCTTTCAGCCCACCTCTCTTTTAATTATTACTGACAGCGCATGTTCACACACACACACACACACACACACACATCTTGTGCAGATGCATTGATCAGTTGCTTCATCTGTTTCACCTTCATCATGAAGTCCGATGCTCGCCTCTCAGCGCCCGGTGACTCCGCCCCTTTGAAGCTCTGCTTGCTGTGGCTCCGCCCCCTCCTTGCACCTGCTCTGTCCTCCGACCGGTCGGCTCGGGTGCTGGGAACCGGGGCAACGAACCGGAGGAAGGTTTGTGACGAAGATAAAAGAAGCTGCAACGCGAGCTGGAAAATGTGAGCTCATCGATTCAGCTCCTGAAATAGACGTCTGACTGCAGAAGCAGGTGGAGATCAAAGCTGCCGGCCGACTGCTGGCGGGAAAACAAGCAGGAAGTGAAGGAAGGACTCGTGGGCTCAAACACAGTGGACACTACAGATTGTCTTTATGTCCGTGCCGGCGCCGCCCTGAGAAGCCCCGCCCACCTGCTGCTGGAGAAACATCGGAGGTCGTCTTGCTGCCAAGCTGCTCGCACAGCAGCTGCAGGACGCTCCCTCCGTGATGTCAACACACACACACACACAGATTTCACTCTGTGTGTGTGTGTGTGTGTTGGCAGTTCAGCTGAGGTGAACCAAGTTGAAAAGGTGAAGCGTTCCTTCACAATAAAAGCACGGCGGCGTCCTCCCCTCCGGCTGTGGCAGCTGCTCTCGTCACACTCGATGGCTGTTTCCTCAGGAGATCATCGACCGTCGTGACGAGCACAAACGCTCCGTCTGCTTTCTGCTTTTGTTTCTCTTCATCACCATCAATCTTCATCAGTCATCTGCTTTTTGTTGTTCAAACATCACCAAGACCCAGAAGGTCTCAGCCCGGCTCGGATCCATACTCGGGATCCAGACTCGCCTGTGTTGGAGATGGAGGAGCAGGAAGTGTGGGAGGAGCTTAGTTGCCTCAAGATCTCATCTTCAACATGCTAACATGCTAAATCCAAATCATTATTGTGCACTGCTCCTTTAAATGCAGCTCAGCCGCTGTGCAGCACGCTGACCGCGTTCTGGTTCACACGCTGCCGTTTAGCAGGAGAATTTGCAGCTGCTCAGAGATCCAGCAGAAGTTTGTGTGAGTGAAGGAGACTCGCTCGCTCGGTTCTGATCTCAAACACCTGCAGGAGGAACCGTGCGGTCAGAGGTCAGAGGTCAGAGGTCAGCAGGAGCAAGTCTGCATCTGCTAGAACCAGAACCAGTGCAGGAGAGCACTGCTGCAGAACGCGGTGCAGGAGCAACTGATTCCGCGGAGCAACTCCAACTTCACCAGCAGCAAAAGAACTTCAATCTCAGTGTCGCAGTGGTTGACAGACGGCAAACGCTCTGAAGCTGCGACGAGGAGACGTTCTGACACGTCAGCACTGAACTCATGTGTTTTAGACTTGTTTTATCTTGGGAACACAATTCTAATTGATCACTGGTTTGGTGCTGGAGGCCACGCCCACATCCTCATCCCCACTGGTTTGGCGCTGGAGGCCACGCCCACATCCTCATCTCCACTGGTTTGGTGCTGGAGGCCACGCCCACATCCTCATTTCCACTGGTTTGGTGCTGGAGGCCACGCCCACATCCTCATCCCCACTGGTTTGGCGCTGGAGGCCACGCCCACATCCTCATTTCCACTGGTTTGGCGCTGGAGGCCACGCCCACATCCTCATCTCCACTGGTTTTCTCTAAATGTTTCATATCTTCTCCTTCCAGGTGAGGAGTTTTATGAGACGTCTCCCTACGAGCCAATCCATTTCTCGGAGGAATTCCGACACGCCTCCATCATCTCAGGTACTCACCCTGTGTGTGTGTGTGCGTGTGTGTGTGTGTGTGTGCTTGTCCTGTCCGGGCTGCCTCTCACTGATGGAGGCAGCAGCAGCGAGATGTCGGAGGAATCCGAGTCTCTGCAGCTGATGAAGAAGGATCCACCGCCGCGTGAATGAATGCAGGTCTTTGTAATTACGTCCATGTGCGGGTGAGAGGGAGGCTGTCTGCCACTGAAGCACCTCTTCATGAAAAGCTATTTTCCTCCCAAAATTTGGATAAGCCATGACTCGTTCCTCATCACTGCAGGGGCAGAGATCAGCTGTTTCCATTTTTCATCAGCACGGCGACACAGCGTCCGCACGCCGCCGCCGAGCTGCTGCTTCCTGCTCGGGCGCCGTTAGCATGGAGGTGTTCAGTCAGGTCCAAACCACACACTTCCCTGACAACACTTAAAGCAGCAGCATGTTAGAACAGGTGTGTGTGTGGTGAGTGTGTGTGTCAGCGCTGATTTATTGGGAGAATGTTGTGGACCAAAAGGAGAAATGGTCAGGACTTCCTACTTCTACTACAGCTGTTTCCTTGTTACTTCCTAACTCGACTACGACTGTTTCCTTACATATACTTGATATTATATTTAATTAAATAAAATAAATCCCAATTATTATTACGCACTGCTCCTTTAAACTCACACACTGCCTTTTTGTTCTTAGCGGGACAAAATATTGTTTCTACTGACTCTTCTCAAAAATTCACACCTGCACAAACACACACACACACACGCATCCACATCAAAATGGAAAGTTTGAAGCTCAGACGTGTGTATTTACAAACTGGCAGCCAATCAGAGGTCTTCCATTCTCCTCGGCAGCCAATCACATAGTCCATCACACTCACACACTGTCAGCATCAGCAAAGGTGCTGCTTTTGAGGTTAGTTAGCTTTATCCTCCTATAGCATGGCATCTGTTGCCATGGAAACACCTGTCCCAGTTTAAAATGTGGGCCGGCTCCAGCGCGGGGCTGTAGGGGGCGCTCTCACCAGCAGGCTCACTGTCTGCTTGATGACTGCAGGCTAGACATCCTTTTGATTGACAGGCGTGCGTCAGTGTCTGGTGTCAGTGATTGACAGCAGCCGGAGGGGGCGTGTCTGCGTTTGATTGGCGGTGTGATGTGTGTGATGGGTGGAATTGAACAAAGATCAGCCGTGGTCTGATTGGTCGCAGCACATTAGAGCCGCCGCCCGACTCTGCCGCCACGCTGGCAGCTTCACACATGTTCCTCAGGAGTGTTTAAATGTCACATGCCTCGAGCAAAACATCCGTCATTTACACTCTCTAGTGTGTGCGTGTGTGTGTGTGAGTGTGTGTGAGTGTGTGTGTGTGCGCGTGTGTGTGTGTGTGTGTGTGTGTGTGTGTGTGTGTGTGTGTGTGGTCAAACAGCTGTGAAATAGACTCGCAGCTCGGCAAATTGGCTTCTGCTCTCTCAGATTAACACAAGTACAAACATGGTCAAAGCAGGAGAGCTGCAGCCAAAGGAACTTCAAAAGCACCTTTTCTCTTTTTCTTCCCCCTCTCTCTGTCTCTCTCGCTCACACACACACACGCACACACACATACACACACACACACACACACACACACCTGCGCACACACACACGCTCACACACACTCACACACACGCACACACACATGCTCCCCTGCTAAAGGTCAGATATTGGCAATAATTGAAATGTTACACACCATTTGCACGCTGTTAGTGTGTGTGTGTGTGTGTGTGTGTGTGTGTGTGTGTGTATTCCCACAGCGAGTCTGGCTCTGCAGAGCTCTTTGTTAAAACTGTTTGCAGTCTCTCTTAAATCACCTGTCTCCTGGAATCTGAAAGCATGATGTGAAGATCCACTCGCAGCCTCCCAAGGAGATAAAGAGCAAACGGGGGGGGGGGGGTAGGGGGGCATGGGGGGGGAGATAAGAGGATAATACAGAACAGAAGTGTGTTAAATAGCAGTGGCAGAAGAAAAGGCAGCGGAACATTAAAGTATGTTTCAGACGAGAGTGTCTCAAATTGATTGGAGGGGAAGTGTGGCCGTGACTGTGTGTGTGTGTGTGTGTGTGTGTGTGTGTGTGCGTGTGTGTGCGTGTGTGCGTGTCTGTGTTGCGCTTGGTGTGGTGTGTTTGTGTGCGTGTGTGTGTCTGTGTTCCACATGGTGGGTGTGTGTGTTTGCACAACAAAAAAGGGAGAGAGAGAGAGAGAGAGAGAGAGAGAGGGCAGTCGATGGTGGCGGTGCTTAGAGCAGCGCAGCACGGAGACGTTTGAAATCTGCATCTGTCCGTCCTGTGATGTGGGTGGGGCTCCAGCCAGGGGGCGGGGCTTGCATCTGTCTGAGGTGATCCTACAGCAACCTCTGAAAGGGGTGAAGGAGCCTCTGAAGGTCCCACTCAGGGTCTCCAAAGAAGGAGATCCTGGAGGAACCTTCGAGGAACCAGGTGTCATCAGACTCCTGCAAAGAACATCAGAGTTGTTTTGTGGTCGAGGCTGAAGGTCGGCGCCCCCACTGGCTCCTCTGTGTCAGTGCACTCACGCACAAACTCCACTGATCAGATCATTTTACTTTCTTGAGGTTTAAAGATCAAATTGTGGAAGATATTTCCCTCTATTGACACTTTGTCCTCCCTCTGCTCTGTTTTTCTCTTTGTGTGTCGCCATGGTAACTAATGCAGAGCGACCTGCGTTTTATCAGAACGCAGACGAGGAATCATTTAAATGTGCAAATAAAGTGTTTGTTTTCAGTCACAGACAGAGACTTCAATCAGACAAAATCACTTCATAATCCATCAGCACTCCTCCACCTCATCCCTCCATCACGTCTGTAGGGAGGAGGAGGAGTGAGAGGAGGAGGAGGAGGAGGAAGAGGAGGAGGAGGAGGAGGAGGAGGAAGAGGGGAGCAGGAGTGTAGGAAGGAGAGGCGACAAAGACAGAGGATGAGAGGAGGAAGAAAAAGACAAGAGAAGAGACTGTAATAGGATGGAACACTGAACACTGACGATGGACCAGGAGGTCCCAAGTTCAAGCCTCCTTTGACTGTGTTTTTTTAGCCTTCAGTGAGCTGAGAGGAGCGACAGGGCTCAGATCTTCTGACGCCGAGGTGATTGGCCGGTCATTTAGTATTGCTTCCACTTCACAGAGGGCTTCATCGACCAACGTCTGCTGTCTCAGAACAGACTCTTTACCTGCTCGATCAGCCGCTCCCACACGCCACCATGGTGGGCACCGTGGGGAGGGTTGAACCTCCATGAAATACCATCCTGCATCAAGGTTTTCTCAAAACAGGATGTCGTGATGCTCCTGTGGATTCATGCTCTGACTGTGGACACAGAGGTCCCACTGGTCCACAGTCAGTGTATGGATCCACTGAGCTCACTGGAGGCTAAACTCAAAGTGGAAAAACACAAACTGTAATGGGGACCACTCACTACGTTTGTGACTGCGTGTAATAATACGACCAGGGTCTCCGCGCTACACTGCTCAAAAACCACTGGGCTCCTGACAGGACCTGACAGGAAGTGTGAGCCGATACTTCCTGTTCTGACCTGGCCGTAGGTGGCGGCACAGCGACACCTTGTGTTCACCTGCTAAATCACACTCACCTCCCAACAGCATTGGTTTGCTGTTAGGATGCTCTGGCATTAGCATTAGCATTAGCACTGTGACCTCGGTCAAAGGTCGAAAGGTTGCAGCGGCCACAGACGCAGCATGAAAGAGTTCAGCTGTCTGCTTTGTGATTGGTTGTGTGTGTGTGAGGGGGCGTGTCCAGCCTGGCGTCATGAAGCTACGGCGCCAGTCTGACCGTCCTCTCTCCTCTGCACTCTTTCTGTCTATCTGTCTGCCTGTCTGTCTGTCTCGCTGCCTCTCCCTGTCTCTCTCTCTGTATGTCTTGCTGTCTGACTGTCTCTCTCTCCCCGTCTCTGTGTCTCAGTGTCTCTCGCCCACCTCCTCTCTGCAGTTCTGACCTTGTTAGATTATGTCTCATTGGTTCATATATCCTGTATACAGACACTGTGCTTTAATAAAACATAATGTGTGTGTGTGTGCATGTGTGTGTGTGTGTGTGTGTGTGTGTGTGCGCGCCCCAGGGCTGGGCTTTGTGTATATCCTGTTGAAGCAGTGTGTGGGGAAGATAAGAGGACGACCCAGGGCGACTCTCTAATTGGCCGCTCTCCTGCCCCGGATACTCGCTCTGCTCCTATATTTATCTGCTGGCTTTCAAACCAGGCTGCTGCTGCTGCTGCTGCTGCTGCTGCTGCTGCTTCTTCTTCTGTGGCCACGGCGGCGGCGTGGAGGTGTGAGCCAGGCCATGCATTAAGGAGGAAGAGAGAGCGAGACGGGAAGAGACAGACAGGCAGACAGACAGGATCAGCTGCCTCAGGGTTAAAAAGGGTTAAAGACTCATCAAAGTGTCGTTGTGGAGGAGGGAAGGCTTCTGAAGGGCGCCTCCCTCACCCTGTTTTCAGTGTGTGTGTGTGTGTGTGTGTGTGTGTGTGTGTGTGTTAGACATAGAGAAAGAGAGAGAGAGAGAGTTGACTGAGCTTGGAAAAATCATCCCATGATGCAACACAGTAACCGGTTGTCCAGGCTGTCGTCCCATTAAAGATGATTGTAAGTGGACGTGCTGGACAGGAAGTCTCCCTTCCTTCCTCCCTTCCTTCCCTCCTCCCTTCCTTCCTTCCTTCCTTGCTGTCTCTCTTCAGGTTAACGAGCAGCAGATCGTT
The DNA here is from genome assembly GCA_903171835.1 of Mullus surmuletus. Classification (NCBI taxonomy): domain Eukaryota; kingdom Metazoa; phylum Chordata; class Actinopteri; order Syngnathiformes; family Mullidae; genus Mullus; species Mullus surmuletus. Next base: position 198,699 of record CAESWR010000367.1, read on the forward strand.
ACTGTGAGTTTGATGTTTGAACATGTTTGCTTCCCTTCCCTTTGATCCTGGTTTGTGATCTGACTGAGGATGTATGAGCTCCTCCTCCTCCTCCTCCTCACTGCTGATTGGCTCTCCTGGCCCCTGCAGACTCCTCCCTCTCCAGGACGAGCCCCTGCTCGGAGGCGGGGAAACCCTGCAACCCCTGCCTGGACGCGGCCAAGGCCTGCAACCTCAACGAGACCTGCAAGCGTCTGCGCTCTGCCTACAACTCCATCTGCAGCAAGGCCACACCCCCCCAGTCTGCCCTGGCCAATCAGGAGCCCTGCAGTCGCAAGAGGTGTCAGAAGGTGAGTGCAAGCTAATCCAAAGAACATTGTGATTAAAATGTGAGTAACCTCCATGTGGCCCCACCCACCACACAGCCATGGGCAGGAAGTAAGTGTTTCTGCGTGTGTGTGTGTGTGTGTGTGTGCCAGGCGTTGCGTCAGTTCTTCGAGCGGGTGTCGTGGGAGCTCAGCTACCCGCTGCTCTTCTGCTCGTGTTCTGACGTGGCGTGCGCAGAGCGCCGGCGCCGCACCATCGTCCCGTCCTGCTCGCACCAGGAGCGCCATCGTCCCGACTGCCTGGAGCTGCGCCGCAACTGCCGCGCAGACGCCCTCTGCAGGTCAGACCGCTGCTCACACATCATCATCGCACCATCTCACCAATCAGCTTAACAATTTCTGAGATTCCACAAAGAAAATGAGTCGGATGACATTCTGATACACGCTGAGTTCCTCAGTGATGTCACATCCTGTTTGCATCTAACACTGCAGACAGGGACTGTATTGGTTTGGGTGACCTCTGAACTCTCAGCTGTAATACCTGTGATGATGCATCTGGTCCTGCCTGACCTCCATCAGAGGATGTTTGCGTGTATGCACGTGTACGTGTGTACTCGCTTATGTCCACATTGGGGTCACACACTCCACTTAAGACCAGTTGATTGGGGACAACATGTGCAATTGGGGACAAAGTCCACGTCCCTAATTGTTAAAAGGTTGACTTTGGGTCAGTGGTTAGAGTTAGGGTTAGGTTGAGGTTGAAGTTGAGATTGAGGTTGAGGTTGAGGTTGAGGTTGTGGTTAGGGTTAGGGTTATAGTTAGAGTTAGAGTTAGAGTTAGAGTTAGGCTTAGGGTTAGGGTATGGGTTAGGGTTAGGGTTAGGGTTGGCCCAGCTAGGGTTAGGGTTCAGAGAACGTCGTAGAGACATGGGGCCAAGTTCTACCTCTAGGTTTTTGGGCACCCTGAGTTGAACGAGCTGGGTCCTGAGCTCCTACGACCTGGCGTTCTCCAGATACAGGCCAAATGTGATCATCTGAACATGCGTATCTCAGAACTGGAGGCTCTTAGAGACTCAGAACAGATACCAGCGTGTTCTGCACCTCCTAAAACCTGCGAAGGGGCACTGTTTCCAGGCTCCTGGCATTTTCTGGTCAGGAGTTACAGTCAGTTAAAGACCAGCCTTAATTCTCAGGTAGGGCTGGGGAGGTAGTTGTTGTAATTAGGGTTAGAGTGAGTCTCCAGAAGATCAAAGTCAGTCCCCAAAGGTAGGGTTCAAACGTCTAAATACCCCAAAAGTGTGTGTGTGTGCGCGTGTGTGTGTGTGTGTGTGTGTGTGTGTGTGTGTGTGTACAGGTGGTCTGTTTGAAGCTTATTTTCCAGTCCAACTTGCTGCTGTTTGTCGTCTCAGTGGAGTGAGACAGGGCAGGTGGGCGGGGCTTATGCAGCAGCTGCTCATTAACATGCGGGTGATGGTGCAGGACAGGCCAATCAACTACCAGCAGGGCAGCAGACTTCCTGTGTGTCTCTAACAGCTCTCCACCACTTCCTGTCTGTCCACAGGTCTCGGCTGGCCGACTTCCACACCAACTGTCAGGTGACGTCACACACGGCCACCAGCTGTCCCCACGACAACTTCCACGGCTGCCTGATGTCCTACGTCGGCCTCATCGGTAAGCTCCGCCCACACTGCTGCTCCCTGTGAATCATCCACTGATTCAATTTACACTTTGCCCCCCC
>CAESWR010000367.1:257234-267275 GCA_903171835.1 Mullus surmuletus
CGCCGCCGCTGCCGCCATCGCTGCCCCGGCAGATTACAAGATCTGATGGAAGCGGCGCGGCGGCGCTCAGGAGCTGATAGACAACAAGAGCCTGAAGCTGAAGCTGCAACAATCAATAATAAATCAGCTGGTTGATAAATCAGCTGGTTGATAAATCAGCTGGTTGATAAATCAGCTGGTTATCTTCGTCTTCTTTGTTGTCATAAATCAAAACATCATTGCAACTCTTTGTGTCAACAACAAAACAGCTTCAGTCGGTCAGCTGACAGATGTTCAGCTTCATCAGCGAGCTCCTCCTCCTCGTTACCACGGTTGCATTAATGAACTAAGCATTCAGCTCGTACACACTTTTTATTATCCAACAAACACAGACACACACTGCGTGACAACAAACACTTTAATGTGTGTGTGTGTGTGTGTGTGTGTGAGAAAGCATGATGTATGGGGTCATGGTGGCGTGACACAGGCTCCGCCCCCAGCACCTACTCTGAGACAAATCATTCTGCTTCCTGTTTCCTATGAAACACATACAGGTGTTGGCCACGCCCACTGATGATGTCACCGCTTCCTGGAAAAGTTGTTTGTGTTGTCATGGTAACGGCCTGTCTGACCACATTCAGAACAGGGGCTGCAATTAAAAGTAAGGTGCTGGTTTGGAGCAGGCCACGCCCCCTCTGAGGGGCCGCCACAGTGAAAGGTTTAATATTGGCCATCAGTCTTCTCCTGTTGCATGATGGTTATTAATGGCGACCTGCTCTCCACTCCTAATGATCAAACCTATTAATTCCTGCAATATTCCATCATTAATATCCTGCTGGGAGATAAAAAGCAATAAGAACGTAAGGCCGACGCACACACACACACACACACACACGCTCATTACTCCGCGCTGTTGGCCGCGCCGCCTCACACACTTTGATAAGGCCTGATTTACATTCACACACACACGGCTGCCGCACGCCAACAGCTGATCCACTGTGGCCGTCAGAGAGAGACTCTAGGCGCACACACACACACACACACACGCACGCACACACACTTTGACCTCGTTAACTTCAGATCAACCATTCATCCTGTACTCACCTGCTGATGTGTGTGTGTGTGTGTGGCATATGTTGGCACTCCTGGAAAATGAGAATCCTCAGACACACACACACACACACACACACACACACACACACACACACACACCCCTGCGCGGCGCCTTCCCATCATCCCTGTAATAACCTGTGATATTGTGGCGGCTGAAGCTGATTGATGCAGAGCGCGATGAGGCGACAGCTGATGACCAAACAACTAAACATACAAATGATTAAAAAAGGCGGGGTGGGCTGCGGCCACGCCCCCACGCCACTGCGGGGTGGGCTGCGGCCACGTCCCCACGCCACTGCGGGGTGGGCTGCGGCCACGCCCCCACGCCACTGTGGGGTGGGCTGCGGCCACGCCACCGCAGCGTTGTGTCTCTGCACACATGCGGAAATTGTCCAACATCTCCCATCTGATCTGACGCCGGCGCCCGGACCCAGAGGCCAAACATCAGCCGCCCGCCGCCACCGCCGCCATATCACACACACCATCTCACACACACACACACACACACACATTAGGACGAGGCAGGTGGCCTTCTGTCAGTTTACACTCGAGCAGTGTTTCTCACTGCATGTCAGTGTGGAATGTTTTGACAGGAAGGAGCCTTCAGTTGCCACTCAAGTCTATCAAAACACACACACACACACACACACGCACTCACACACACACACACACTGGTTTGAATTAAACAGAGTGATTACATTCAGTCTTATTGACTTTGCTGATACAACATCATTAGCAAGGCTGTGGCTCCGCCCCCTCCACGCGGTGGCCTGTGAGGCAGTGATGGCGTGATGGAGGCGGCGTGGTGGGGGCGGAGTCATGGGGGCGCAGTGATGGGGGCTGAGGTAGCGTGATGAAGTCCCCCTCAGGGTTTGCCTGGAATTGGAATCAAATACTTTAGATCCCCTCTTCCTCCCGGATCAGGCTGCCGGCTTTGTGGCGAAGAAAAGAGAAATTAAAGTGAAAGCAGACAATGAGAGGGAGGAGCAGGCGGCCGGGATTACCCAGCAGCCCTCCAGCCAAGCTCGACAAAGCCTCGCCGCCGCCGCCGCCGCCGCCGCCGCCGCCGCCATCATGTGACCGCCCGTTCACGCCGCCACAAGCTGCCGACGGCTGACACAGCAGCTGCTGCTGGCAAGGAAGACACACACAACAACACTGACACAGGAAGTCAGCACACACACACACACACACACACACACACACACACATTTGTTTTTTTCATTGGCTTACAGAATGATTTGCCTGTTAATCTAACTTGTCAATTTGAGTGTTTCTCCTGAAGCTCCGCCCCCTTCTAGTAGTCATTGTTGTTGGGTCAGAGGTCAGAGGTTATGACTCCATTTTGCTCTGTATGTCTCACATTGTATTGCGCTTGTTTAGGGCTCTGTGGTTGTGTGTGTGTGTGTGTGTGTGTGTGTGTGTGTGAGGTTAATATCCGGCAGCCATTTGTAAATCTGCTCTGACTTTATATCACAGGCAGATAATGTGATGGAACTTTGGCGCCGCTCACCTTTTATCGCCGCTCAGCTGTCCACATCAGCCGCCATGTTTGGTTGCGGCGGCGCTTCCTGCAGCTGATTGGCTGTCGGCCGCCATCAGACTTTTCCAATCTCAGCGTCAGGAAGTCACAGCTCTTTGTACAAGTGGCTCCTGTAATTGAATTTGCTGCAGAAAGAGACGCCTGGAAAATTTCATTTTCACTCCCTGTGTGTGTGTGTGTGTGTGTGTGTGTGTGTGTGTGTGAGTGTGTGTGTGTGTGTGTGTGTGTGTGTGTGTGTGTGTGTGTGTGTGGCGACACCTCCTCCCTCCTAACTGATCTATTCTCTCCTCCATCTCCACTCTGATGTTTCCTGCAGCTTCAGTCCATTTCAGACTCGCTCTTCTTCTTGCATCATCACATCCATCAAACGGCGTCAAAGAATCACAAAGTCAGAGAGAATAATCAGTGTGTGTGTGTGTGTGTGTGTGTGTGTGTGTGTGTGCTGCTGACAAAAATCTGCTTGTTACGATGAAAACAGAGCGGCTGACCTCCTGGGGTTTCTGGTGTTAAGGGGAGTTTTTGGTGGCAGCTAAGAGAGGACAACATACACAACACCGCAGAGACACTCTTCAGTTAGCTGTAACCGTGTGTGTGTGTGTGTGTGTGTGTGTGTGTGTGTGTGTGTGTGTGTGCAACAGCATTAGCAGCTTGATCACAGCAAATGGCCCCTTTAATTCACCACGGGTCGTATTGATCACAGGAGTGCAGATTAAAGCGTTCAATGAAGCCAGTGATGAGGTATTAACCAGCCGGAGGCCCCCGGGGGCCCTCGGGGGGCCGGCGCGGGGCCTGGGGGCGGGAGACTGGGGTGTGTGTGTGTGTGTGTGTGTGTGCTGTGTACAGTGGCTGGCTGTGTAATGAAGTGGCTCTATGCGGCGGCATGAAGCCGCTGCAGGAAAAATAGATTGAAGATGATGAGCTCTTCAAAGTCATTTCTTGCTCTCTCATTCCACCTCATGCTCGCCGCCCCCCGGCCCTGCCCCCCCGCGGCCCCCCCGTCCCCCCCTCGCCCTCCTCCTTCTCCAAAACGCCGGGGATTTACTTAGCTGGCCGGAGCGATGCAATTTTTATGACCTTATTGCTTTTTTACCATGGTAATAGTTTAGAATCAATTTATCAATCTGCAGGAGCCATCAGCCATGTTGCCCTCAAAGATCAAGTCCAGGTCATTCCATCATTGCTCCTCGCTGCACTCAGATGGAAAGGCAGCCGCAGAAAAATGTAGCCCCCCCGCCCCCGCCCCCCCGACAGCCCCTCCGCCTCCTCCCCAGGCTGCCAGCAGCCATATGAGAATGCTCCTCAAACAGCTCAGCAAACATGCTCTCACCAGTTTAACCCCTCATCCAAAAGCCCCACAATCAGCCCAGCGCGCAGAGCACACACACACACGCACGCACACACGCGCATGCACGCACAGCATAGCTGCCTGTTTAAAGACGCTTATTTTTCTCCTGATTGATTTCCTGTTTAGCTGCGATCAATAACAGGTTGGAGAGGAGAATTTATTTGAGGGATTAATATGTTGGAATGAGTGTGTGCAGCTACTGTCCTTTGTTTGGCTTCAGCAAATGTCAATTAATGTTCCATATCATCACAGAGCAGAGCTCTCATCCAATTAGGACAAATGACCACAGGCTCCACCCACCACGCCAGCAGCTACAGCCAAGGCCACCAGAGGGCGTCTGTTTGGACCTGCTGAGAGAGGTTTTATCTTTTACTGAGGTGAGTGTGTGTGTGTGTGTGTGTGTGTGTGCGTGCGTACGTGTGAGAGGAGGAGCGGCGCCTCGTTACAGAGTGACTCCGGCAGAAATCTGTGATTCTTCACAGATGCTGCCGACTCGTCTATCAATGTTCAGTTCACGGTGATTATCTGAACCCACACACACACACACACACACACACTCACACACACTCACACACGCTCCTGCAGATGTGGCGATAAAATAAACATTTACTGAAATATAAACAATTAAAATGTGATGAAGCAAAACTATGCTGAAGGTGATTAGCTTCTGCAGCTAACATGCTAACAGCTGGGGGGGGCGGGGCTTCCTCAGAGGCCATTTGTCCTCGTCTCACTAACGAGCCTCGTTAAGGTTCTTTCAGTCTCTAATGAAAAACACGATGCAGCAGAATAAACACATTTCCATTGATCAGGACATAAAGGCTTCCCGTAAGTTGATAAGCAGCTGCTGCAGCCTGCAGGCTCCGCCCCCTCACCCCCCCCCGCCCCCCGCCGCCGCCGCCTCGCCTACCACTGCCATGAAAGAGTCCAGCAGCCTGTGGGAGGAACCAGAGTGGAGTGGAAAGATTCCTGAAAAGTTCCAGACTAAATAAACTGAGTCATTATTCAACCACAAAAAAATATTTTTGTTCCCACAATAGGAAAAATTAAACACGCACACATCCATCCACCATGGACCATCCACCATGGACCATCAGCTGGACCATCCACCATGGACCATCCACCATGGACCATCAGCTGGACCATCCACCATGGACCATCAGCTGGACCATCAGCTGGACCATCCACCATGGACCATCCAAAATGGACCATCCACCATGGACCATCCACCATGGACCATCAGCTGGACCATCCACCATGGACCATCCACCATGGACCATCCACCGTGGACCATCCACCGTGGACCATCCACCATGGACCATCAGCTGGACCTCCACCAGCTCCAGCTTAGATCTTCGGGGCCGGGTGTTGGGGGGAGGGGGGGCTACATCAGTCAGAAACGAGGCTGTGCTGTTTTTTTCGTGTGATCATGGCGAGCTTCTGCTTGACTTCCTGGTGGACGCTGACCTCAGACCTCTGACCTCTGCTGGTGAAGCATGTGTAGCTCTGTGTAATTTTATTGACCCCTTAAAACAGTTAAAATCACAGGTCTGATGGTTCAAGACAATACAACGGAATCATCAATCAAATGTAGAATTAGTTATTTAGAGTCGCTTCACAGTGTTTTAATGTGAAATCCTTTCAAACGTTGAAAATGTCACACTAGTCCTTTAAACAGCTGGTGTGACGTGAACATGGAGAAGATGAGGTGAAAACAGGCACAACCTGCTCGCTTTAATTCTCAGGTATTCATTGGTTGACAGTGACTGATGTCCAGTGTTCTGTCTGCTGATTGGCTGAGGCTGAGAATTAGCGCTGGAGAAGAGAAGAGAAGAGAAGAGAAGAGAAGAGAAGAGAAGAGAAGAAAAGAGAAGAGAAGAAAAGAGAAGAAAAGAGAAGAAAAGAAAAGAAAAGAAAAGAAAAGAAAAGAAAAGAGAAGAGAAGAGAAGAGAAGAGAAGAGAAGAAAAGCGAGAGCGCGGAGAAGCAGCGTGAACGTTAGGTCAGAACGCGGCCGGGACTCCTGACGCCAGTTTGGAGCGCGGACGGTCGGATTGCAGCAGTTGCTCAGACAACGTGGAACAGGAAGTTCCTCGGTGTCTTCCGGTGAGTTTCCGTCCCTTCGGCTCGAAGAGGAAGGTTCGGGGTTCGGTTGGTTGTTGCTGTCCGGACTTCCGGGAAGGAGAGCAGCGGCCTGCTGGTCTCACAGAGCTTCCTGTGGGAAGAAGATTCCATCACCGAGGGTCCTGGTGGTCCTGGTGGTCCTGCTGCTTCTTCAGGAAGCCGAGAGTAACTTCCTGTTCTCCTCAAAACACGAGCGAACCGGATTCTGCTCCAATCGGCCGCAGCGCCGCGTCATCAGGCTGCGACGTTTGACATGTTTCATTTGGTCTCTAAACAAAGGATAAGTATAAATGTCTTGATTCGGATTTGATCACAGAAGGTCTAAGAGCTTTGAGTAGATGCTAAGTGGACTTAAAGCAAGTAAAAGGGTTAAATAACCTCATAAAGGGATGAAGGTTTACAGATCTCAGGCGCTGCCTCGTGCCAAAGGTAAAGGCGTGTTTGATCGTCAGGCTCCGCCTCTCTCATGACTCACAGAGGACAGTTGGGACATTCATAGATGACTTCATGAAGTCCTCATCTTCAAGGCATGCAGACCTAAGTGGGGCGGGGCCGATACCAATGCTAATACTGGGAAAGCCCTGGTCTGTGGTTGGTGCGGCAATGTGTCAGGCTCCGCCCTCAGTCGTGGCGTCGTGCGAAGCTCCAGCTGCAGCTCAGGCGGGACGGAACTCGTCGGCGGTCTGCTGACCTCCAGCCGACCCGCCGGCTCGGCCGTCAACGCACCAGTGCTGCAAGGATGGGGTCCAGGGGAAGCATCAGCCAATCAGGAGCCGGTGTCCTGCGCCTCCCCTGACCTCCAACATTTCCAGAAAGCAGCGCCGGCACGCGCAGCTAATCGGGCCGGATCGGGCGGCGCCCGCTGGAGGTCGGCGGCCGCAAACAGCTAATGGAATGAAGGCCATCATCATGGCGGCAGTGAGTGAGACAATTCTATTAACAAGATATAAATCATGTTGAGTGTGAGCTAAGTGTTTTTTAATTGATTGATGGAAGCGGCGATCCATAGGAGCTCACCGCCGCTTACCGTCTGAGGCGGGTCCTGCACACGCCGCCCGGTAAGAGCATGACGGCGCCGCGCGAATAAATTATTCACAACCATTCACATCATTCTGTGCCGACGTTACTAATGTGAGGAAGCTTTGAATCTGCTGCCGCGGCTCTACCCGGCCCGGCCCGGCCCTCGGCCCTCGGCTCTCAGCTCGGCTCGGCCCGGCTCTCGGCTCTCGGCTCTCGGCTCTCGGCCCTCGGCTCTCAGCTCGGCTCGGCCCGGCTCTCGGCTCTCGGCTCCCGGCTCTCGGCTCTCGGCTCGGCTTGGGCTTCTTTGGGAGATTGAAACATATTGCACACTTGTCTGTCCTCTGATCGCGCAACAGGTGGTGATGCAGGGGATTGTGGGAGTTCACACCCTCAGGAGCCGGGGTGGAGCGAGCATCTCCCAGCGGGGTCGGCGCCCTCTGGTGGCCGCAGCCATGACGATGCGCCTGGTGAGAGTTCAGATGCCCACACAGGAAGAGGCGGGGCCACCAGTCGCTCGGCTCTCTGCCCACTTGGCCAACCTAGCAACAGTTGCTAGGCACTTTACGAGGAGCTGCTGGAGGAGCGACGGGTCTCTGACAGCAGCTCAGATTGAGCTGTGGTTGTGGGCGCCAGCAGCAAAGGCTCATGGGTAAACAGCTGCCTGTTGCTCCTGTGTGTCCACCTGATGCGCAGAGTCCGGTGGTGGTTAGCGGGTGATTAGCGATGGATATTTATTGCGAGCAGATGTGGGAGTTCCTCGCTGATGAGTTACAGCCTGAGGTGGCAAGGAAGCAGATAACCCCTCCCCCCCCACCCCCCACCCCCCCCTGCACGCCACCAGAGAAATTATGGGAGGTACAAACTGCGGTGACAAACGGGTGGTTGAGCAGGAAGTGAGCACGCGGGCGGCGGCTGTTATCTGGCCCTCGTGTTTACGAGCGGCGGCTCTTGTTGGGGGCGGCGGCTCTGACAGTGACGGACAGCTCCCATTAAGCCCGCCTCTGGCCGGCAGCTGGCAGCCTCAGATACATGAAATAAAACGCTTATTACTTTTCATCGGCCAAGCCGTAAAACATGGCGGCTAAAGAGGCGCCGTGTTGATACACGGCTTTAATTTGAGCGACGGCTCCATCACGTCAACGCGCGTCTTTGTCTGGCGGCAGCCATGATGGTGTAGATGCGGCCCTCTGATGCTGCGTCTCTGAGGGTCTTTGTGAGCTCGTTATGTACGAGCCGCCTGTCAGGGCCTTATCTGCCCCCCCCCCATCACTGTCACCGCTGACACACACTCGGCTGGATTTACAGTGGTGAGGAGCGAGGGGGGCGGGGCCGACGGACCCCCACGGGCAGCCTGTTGGTTAACTCTCACGGTTCACATCGTTCAGTGAAAGTGACATCATCAAACATCACCATCAGCATGCGGCTGAAAGTGACATTAGAATCAAAACAGCTGATAAAAATCCTGCTTAGCTTAGCTTATCTTAGCTTAGCATGCTGCTAGCATCTCCATCAGTTAGCTGTTGATTAACAGCAGATGAAAGCAGGCTAATATGGCTGCTTAGCTAACATAGGCAGGTTAGCTAACGTAGCTGTTAAGCTAATGTGGCTAGCTAGCTGTGAGGTGAGGCTGCTGTTATTTCCTCTCGCTGTCGGCGTGAGAGGAAAATTAAAGGTGTTTTTAATAAAGCGAGGCGCTCTGATGATTTGTCTCCTTCACTGTTTTATTTCAGCACCAATCTGAACCATCAGGCGCCTCCGTGACCTTTCACCTCCCACATTGTTGAGAGCTGCTGCACAGATAAACCCGCCTTGTAGTACAAGATAAGACGTGTGTGTGTGTGTGTGTGTGCGTGAGAGAGAGAGAGAGAGAGAGAGAGAGTTACAGCCTGGAAATGGGCCCTACAAACAGCCCGTCTGTGATGTATCGAGGAGGCGGGACAGTCCGGCCGCGTGTTGCTGTGGTGATGCTGGGACATCTGTGTGTGTGTGCGTGTGTGTGTGTGTGTGTGTGTGCGCAGCATATTAAAGTCTTTATGGAGGCAATTAAATGTGTGTGTGTGTGTGTGTCAGTGTGTACTCGCTTATGTCCACATTGGGGTCACACACTCGACCAGTTGATTGGGGACAACATGTGCAATTGGGGACAAAGTCCACGTCCCCAATTGTTAAAAGGTTGACTTTGGGTCAGTGGTTAGAGTTAGGGTTAGGTTGAGGTTGAAGTTGGGATAAGGTTGTGGTTAGGGTTAGGGTTAGGGTTAGGGTTAGGGTTTGGGTTTGAGTTAGGGTTAGGGTTAGGGTTGGCCCAGCTAGGGTTAGGGTTCAAAGAACGGAAAGTCGTAGAGACATGGGGCCAAGTTCTACCTCTAGGTTTTTGGGCACCCTGAGTTGAACGAGCTGGGTCCTGAGCTCCTACGACCCGGCGTTCTCCAGATACAGCCCAAATGTGATCATCTGAACATGCGTATCTCAGAACTGGAGGCTCTTAGAGACTCAGGACCAAGCCCAGTGTGTTTGACAGCTGTGAAAATAGGGGGTGATGACCTGGTTTGGTGTCTTTAGCACATTTGCATCAGCAGCTATGGCAAGTGTTTCCAAGTTAGGGTTACCCTAACACCAATGGCAGGGGGTCAAAGGTCATGTTCGCAATGGAGCGTCGCACAGACTCCAGACAGATACCAGCCTGTTCAGCACGTCCTAAAACCTGGGACGGGGCACTGTTTCCAGGCTTCGGGCATTTTCTGCTCAGCAGCTACGGTCAGTCAGAGACAGAGTTCAGGAGGTAGTTGTTGTAATCAGGGTTAGAGTCTCCAGAAGATCAAAGTCAGTCCCCAAAGGGAGGGTACAAACCCCTAAATACCCCAAAAGTGACTTAAGCGAGAGTGTGTGTGTGTGTGTGTGTGTGTGTGCGTGTGTGTGTGT